>CM062292.1:372552688-373122003 GCA_031216915.1 Pictodentalium vernedei
TAAAGTGTAAGTTACTTGCTGACATACTAGTTTACTTGCATGATCATCATACTGTATCAGTAGCTGAAAACGGGTCATTCTTAATCCTTTACCCATTGTGGGTAGCAGACGATACTTGCAAAATAAATTCTTGAATTACTGAAAATTTTCAATTTTTGACTGGCAAGAAATTTAAGGTGTGAGGATTTAATTTTGTACTTTGAACTAGTCGTTATGTCGTGTTGAACATTGAGGATGTACTTAGATATTCTTGTACATTGCAGACCAGTACATACAACGATGATGACTGGGGTGAAGATGTTAGTGAAGAAGCTATCAAGGAGAGAATGAAGGAATTGAGTGATGCAGCAAAATCTTTAGCATTATCTGACGATGTTGAAAAAACCATTGAAGATCGATTGAATATCTTTTGGCAGTTTGTCAAGGTGAGCTTGCTATAAATAAAAAATTGGCATTATTGGTCGAGTTTTTTTTTTACCAAATGTTTGATGGAGTTGGTGCACAGATGGGCAAGCAGCGCAATAACTTCAACAAATATCAATGGATTTGGACAGTATTTGGTATGTCAGACTTTCTTGACAATGTCGAACTAGTCTGAAAACTGGTGTGGTTTGGCCATCTTGACCAGAGTTATGGCCTTGATTAGTTCATTTTTGCCAGTTTCAGCTTGTTGACACAATAACTTAAACAAATATCAATGGATTTCCATTTCTTATGATAACCAGCTTTGTTATGTAGGTGTAAAAAAAAAACTGGACCTGTATTGGTGATTCGTAATACTTGTACTGACATTGTTTTGTCACCAAAGCTTTGTATTAGTTTCATTGCTGCACTGTATGTTGTATGTGCTGGCCAATTTTACATATACTCCCAACTCTCGATTGGGGAGGGGGGGGGGGGGGGGGGGTGGGGTTTGATAGGATCCACCCATACCCATTATTTGCCCATCAAAGAAACTCGGTTTTTGGGAACCACTTGATAAACCCAGTGGTCTATGAAAAAATGCTTGTTTGGTTAAGTTCCTGCTACATTTGCAAGTAAGGGTTTTGATGGACGTCCTATGGTGGCCAGATACAATATCTATTTATGTGCACTTGTGATTTCATTATCAGATAGGATATGTCTGTTAGATTGAAATTTGTGGATGTCCTTTATTTTAACTTGACAGATAAATTAATTTTTTGTTGCCTGTCGGTGTGACCCTGGGTGACTCATTTCCTGCATTTGCTGCCCATCCAAAAAACGTGGCTGAGAGTTACCAACTTGACATGCATACACTTCTTGGGGAAGGGGATTTTTTTTTCACTGTGATAATCTCAGTCTGCAAAATGATCATGATGTAATAAGGAAGAGGTCATATTTGACAGTAAACTCCTTTGTTATTCCAGTTCCAGCAGAAATATTCTTCCAAATTACTTCCAGTAATTTTTTTTTGTTTTGTCCCTTTGCTACCACTTTGGGCACCATTTCCTGAGATCTGTTCGAGAAGATTTTTCCAAGAAATTGTGTTGGTGGGAAGCCAACAATTACAAAATTAACTTGTTGATGCACCATATCCCTTCCTAAATTTATGGCATATTACAAAACAGTTTTTTTCTTGCCTTCGTTTATAGGATAAAGTCAATACTGGAAGTGTATCCTCGCCAAATGTTCAGAAGGATATTGTAACTGAAGCTGAAAGATTAGAAGTAAAAGATAAATCTACACTTGTTTTGGTGGAACTACTCTTCGATGAGAAAATCTTGCAACAAATTAAAAAATACAGAAAACTCTTCTTGAGGGTAAGTTTAATTTTAAGTGCGAACATTTTATGTTGGAAGGTTCACAACTGTGTAGAAAAACAGGCCTGGAAAGTTGCATGGGTTACACATGGGTTACATCAGTTGTAAAATACATGAACAAACCACAAAGTATTACAACATATAAACTTTATTAACCCTTTACCTAACACCGAAAGCAGACGACACTTGCTAAAAAAATTCTTGAATAACTAATTTTTTTCATTTTTTGTCTCAAAAACATAGGTTATGACACCTCGTTGGAACAAGCTCAACGAGCTTGTTCAAACGAGGTGTCATAACCTATGTTTTTGAGGCAAAAAATGAAAAAATAATAAGTTAATTGGCGATTTTTGAGAATTGCGCTGGCCGTTACGTTGGGTAATAGTACAGTGCCTTAGCAAGAAATTTTGGGCTAATCGTTACACGACTGACAAAAGCACCAAATTTGGTATGATGACTCGTATAGTCAAATGATTGAGATTTAGCCTAGGAGCCCCCCTGAAATACGCACAAAATTCCAGAAAATTAAAAATTCCTGAAATGGGTATTCATTAGCTCGATTTTATGAATTTAATCATGTAACTGGACATTCGTTCGGTATTTATGAGGATTATTGATCATGGGACAACATTTTTACAGAGGATAAATGTTGTAGTAACGAACTCTAGGCTTCTTGAATGAATAAAGACAAATGCGTGGAGAATTCCAGTCTATTAAGATAAAAATGAAACAAAAATATATCCAAAAATGCGATTATTCTTAGCACTGGAATCACAAACGCTTTCCTTCTACAATTTGCATCAACCATAGACCAACAATGATAACAATGAAATAAAATACTTCAAACGAAACATCATGACTAGAACTTGGTGCAATATTTTGGCATATTCATATTAAATCACAAGAAGACAACAAAAGTATCTTAAATGAGTGTAAGACATTTGCAATTGCAAAGTGGCGAACAGCGTAAACTCGCTTTCACGCACTTGCAGCGCGAACACAAATTTTTACAAGAACATTTCACCAGCTCTCGGCAGGCTTTGCACACTTCGGGAATTGTAATCCAAACCGGCTGCCAAAATCCACTCTCTTTCACCCACCCAAAGTCAACTGGCGATGGAAGAACTTGTCCTTGTGCGCTTGATGTCCAGATACCAGCTTGGTAAACTGCTCGACAAACGTGCTGCAGTAATGCATCTTGTGTTGGGGGGATCCTGTCAACTGATCTGTTTTTCTTACAAAACAGCTCCCTTCTCAACTCATTCACAGAAATAAGGGAACTTGTACGGTCATACAGAATGATAGTAAATCGTTCAAGGCACTCAAAGTGTACTGAATCCAACTCAACAGGCTGAAAGGGGTGAGAGGCGATGAACATGAATGTGTCTGTAATTTCTACGTAGGATAGCCATGCCTTCCACGCTGACAACTTTCCTTTCCCCTTGAATGCAGATGTCACATCACATCCGGTAAATGCGTGGAATACCGGGAGTGACAACGATTTTTGCACACCAAGGCTGGAAAAGATTGTGTTGATGTTGAGCTCCCTGTAGTGTTTTCCCATTCCAAATGCAACCCATATATTTAGTTGTGGTTGAATAGTCTGAAGCTCACTGAACGCACCAATAAGAATAAACCCCCCCCCCCCCCCCCCCCCCATGTTCAATCGCATGCCTTATGTGGACCACTATTCTGGAATCTGCTTCCTCGTGGTTACAACATTGCATGGTTTCTTCAGAGCCATTTGCTATCACCGACTCACCGGAAGTCACAAACACGGATTTAGATGGTGGGAATGATGCTACTTGAATTTTGCTTGTGAGTAAGGCAAACAGTTCTTCCTTATTTTTATTGGACCTGAGGAAATCCATCCAGTTTCCAGGTAGTTTTGTTTCTGGAGAAACTTTTCTACGAACACCACTCCCTCTTTTTTCTCTTGTACTTTCCTTTAAACTTTCCTGTACATATGAGTCCCACACAACATCTAACCTTGTGGAATTCTGCAACTGTCTATGAAGATATGGGACGAAAACGTCACTGGCATATTCATCAAATGTTTTGCAATTTGTGGTTGGAAGGGAGTGCACAATTACAGCACCGTCAAGGACTTTGCAATCATAGGTGACAGGCGCTACAGGCTGGTCATTTTGCTCAAGACACTGTAGAAGTTCAGACTTGGTTGCAGGTAAATGGAGCTTTCCGAAGTCAGAAAGTGATGGCGGATATGAGTGTACTTCATGGGAAAAAAAATCCTCAAGATCACCAGATCGATTCTGCATTGCGATGTAAAGCTGACCAAAAAGGTTCAGATTCCCTTGTAACTCTTTCACTTTCTTACTTAGTGAAGACGGCGTTTTCGCCTGTGCATTTTTGAACAGTTTCGCCTTATTTTTCTTAATGGGCTTATGTATTGATATTGAATGGTCAGTAATTACTGTTTTGACATAATCCTTGTACTGTTTGTTACCTATGTCTTCAAGACAACGATATGAGTTTGCCACTGAGTCATCCAAGCATATTCTGCTGTCTATAGCTATCGGTTCAGGAAAATCCGTGAGAAAAGGATTTCCCATTTTTTTCAATGTGGTTGATAAATTTTGAACTTGTGCTTTGAAGATACTCTGACTGGAAAATCCTTGCTCATGATGCTTGAAGTTTTGGGGCAGTTCAGGATCATCATCAGTTAAGTATTCACTTTCAAACTGCAGAATAAGTCGCGAGAGCTCTGGGCCAGAAATCATCCAACGTGTGAATGTAGAAGGATTCTCTGTGAGACCGACAAGACCACTTGAAGATTTCACCAACTTGTTTTCTTGCTCATGGGCTTGGTCCATCGGGATAGTCGAAAACTTGTTCTGTGTTTTCGGAATAACCCAGTTGCCTTTATTCTGAAACTGTTCTGAGATTGCCATGGGCAAGGATCTCATGTCTCTCAGGTGAATTGGGACCCATCTTGAGTAGTTAATATGGTCCAAAGCAAAGAATAGGTGAGTTAGTTCATCCAAGACCTCAACATACAGCGAGAAATTGCGTTCTCTGTGGGCTCTCACAAACAACAAGATGAGTGTTTCATACGACAAGATCTTGTACCAAAACATGAATGTTGCACTCTTTGTTTGTTGATCTTTCACCCAAGCATCCTTCTGTTCTTGGTCGTGTGAGCCATCTGTCAACTGAAATGCTTCTTGCAGAAGGCTATGAAGTGCAAGTAACGTCACTTGATGGGCATGCCTGGTCCTCGTGAGGTGTGCAGCTTTCAGGAAGGAATCAGCTCTGCCGGATGATGCTACTTCTGCTTCTGTTATGGCAGTAGTCCAACCTGATCCATCAAGCATATCACCTAGAGTAGTCCAGAGGGCCATTTCGATATGCAGGCCACCCAACATAACGACATGTTTTGACTCACCATGGGTGTCTGGCCACTTCCATTGCACTAACTTTGCAAGTGAAAAGAGAGGTTGGTCCAGAGCTGTCACGGGGATCTGTCCAGGATTCAGGAACTCAATTGCTTGCTGGTGCACAGACAGACCATGTTTGATCATTGCCGGGGTAGCTGCCTTTTCATGGAAGAGAGGTAATAAAGAAGTGAGTGCTGGAGGATCTGCTAAAGGTTCTCGACGAGAGGCATGGTAAGCAGCCCAAGCAAGCTGGTCTTGACTATCAAGCTCATCTTTGCTCAAGATCTCAAGCGACTGTTGCAGCCATTCGCCTTCTTCGGCTTTTGCCTCAGTGAGACCCGATGGTAGGGGTGTCACGGCGGTGTTGGAATTGGGCACATCCACTGTATTGCACGTCAAAGCAATGGCAGGTACGCAAGCATAGTGGTCTGGAAGAGAATGTTTACTTTTAGTAGTAGGTGGTATGGTCATGGGTGGTCTGCTTTCACCTGGATTTTCTGCAACTGGAAATTGGAAAAGACTTATCCCAGTTCCATGAAATGAGGTTTTTGACGTTGTCGAGCTAGGATTATAGTCCAAGTTATCTAGTCCACCCACAGTAAAAAGACCTTTTCTCAGTATAGCAGGACAGACAACCCCATCCTCTGTGAAGCGTTCACAAACAGATGTAGCTAGCATGCTTTCCAGCTCTAGAACTCTCTTGTATGAAATACTCAATCCCAGTTCAAACATCTGCTGGATAAGTTTTTTACTTCTAGTGATTGCGTGTATGTTGATCCCAATATAAACAGGAAGAGGTGGCTCTCGATCCAAAAAATGTCTGTTCTTACTTGTCTGTTCTGACCCCGGTGTCCATTTCTTAATGTTGAAAAGTAAGGTCTGTCCTATAGTCAGTGTTGCCTGCGATTCTTGACGCTCTTGATTCTTCAAGTTCAAGCCGTTCAGAACAGTAGATACAAAGAACTTGAGACTTGATGGTAACGATTCCTCTTGGCACTTGTTGGGAAAACTTCCAGCGAATTTAAATCCCTGGTGACCAAGAATATCTTTACGTATTATCTTGGCAGCTTTTGCAAGGGTGGAAACATCATCTGAAAAGTCTCGTTCCTTCACTGCCTCTTTAAGGATGCTCTGCAGACCTTCTTTAAATACTATAATGGTGTTTTTTCCATCAAAGCACTGTTCTGCATCTGGGAAACATTCTAGTATACGCTCTTTCAGCCTTGTTTTGTTCACCTGCTTCTCAATTCCCAGGTCATTCAAACGGTCCTGATAGAGACTATGAACCTCTGTCAACTTGTAAAGTAATGTCCAGGAATCAACTTCTTTTTCCATATAGTGCTGCAGCTCCAGAAATGCCCTTGATTCATTTATCTTTTCATTGCTGTCCACAGGAGTCTGACCAGACTTTGCTATATGACTTCGATATCGGTTTCTAAGATTTGTCAGACATTTCAGGTGATACTTAGATTCCGTTGCAATCATGTCCCCGCCAACAATTCTCGACAATAGCTGTGTATCTTGTAGCTCGGTTATCATATTTCTGATTTTGTTATCTGAATCGAATGTTGACACTTGATGTAAATCACCTTTTCCGGAATCTTCATCACACAAGAAACATTTCTGAACATCTAAGGATTGACGTTTTGCACACCTTTTACTCCCCGTTTCATCTTCAAGATTTCTTTTCCTCCTAGTCCTGGCTCTGTTGAGCTTAAAGTTATTAAATTTCAGATAGCATGTCTTGTGCCAAGATGCACTAACTTCAACTAAATGATCCACAGTTTCACTACCATCAAGTTCCAAGCTGACAGGCAGTGCATCAATGTCCCGAAATTGTGCCACATTATCCAAAAATGATGTATATGCTGATCTTGATGTGTCGATCCTACTTGATCCAGGTGATAATAGGGGACATTTTAATGATTCACCACTGTCCTTCTGGCATATAATACATTTTGTCCAATCCATGATGACACTCTAGAACCTGAAAATATAAAAAATCATGGTAAGTGATATATAAAAATGAGATAAACTAGTCACAGTAGCCATTTTGGATTTTACGAGGTGTCAAAACCCGCTTTTGCGAATATCAACCTGACTTTATGGCTCGAACATCTGTCTAAATAACTAATATTTCACTGTGTTTACGTAAATGTTCAAAAATGGCAGAGGCGCGTCACTATATTTGGTGTACATTAACTTTATAAGTTTTATACCTTTTTTATGGCGGCCATTTTGATTTTTTCTGCACCAACGGGATTATGGGAAAAAATGAGGGGGGCTCCTAGGCTAATTTTCATAGGTATGACCCAAGGAAACTTTGTGGGAAGTTTCATGCTTTTGTCACTCGTGTAACGATAATTTGGATAATTCACCCTACTATAAAGGGTTAAATTACTAATCTCGCATATTTCACTAGAAAGACTTGACAATCTTTAGGAAGTATCTCCACTCAAAGGTTGAGTATTGCATCCAGATATGAATAGAATGTTATGTTGTTTCCATCTTAAAAGATTTTTTTTTCACTGTGATAATCTATTAGTCTGCAAAATGATCATGATGTAATAAGGAAGAGCCCCATGAGCTCTGTCAAATAAGATATAATAGATTAAATGTCTGTATTGGATGTAATGAGGCCATATAGATCCACAAACAAAGGAAAACTGGGGAGAGTCAGGGTAATTTCTCCACAGGTTACAAAATTCTTTATTCAATTAACGGGAGTTTACTCTATAACCTATATTCAATTAACAGGTCATATTTGTACTGGAGGTATGGTAAATGATTTTGTGTTGGGAAATTATATTCAATTAAGAGATATCCAAATAAGTGGGCTCCACTGTAATTATCAGACAACCTTTGTAGAAACGATCACGTAACTTTTACATCATGTATTGGTCATGCACGACTCTCACATTCTTTTTAACGGCTGTGTTCCTCTGTTTCTGCTTACAGCACATTCTGTTAACCCTTTATCCAACGCAGACGATATTTATTCTGTTAACCCTTTACCCTAGGGCTGGGCGATATGGGAATCTGAATACCGGTAACGATATCAGAAAAAATATCGCGATATACCGGTATATCGTGCAGCAGTGTGTGAAACACATATTAAATGCAAGGGATATCATGAATAAAAAAGATATTTTTGGAGCAAAAGATAGAAGTATCACTTACTGCTCTGGGAAAATGAGTGATTTGAAAGGAAGACCATTATTATCCATGTCTACAAAGTTATTGAACCTATTGTTTAATACGAAAATAAGCCATAAAATTATCATGGGTTTACTGGCTTTCATCTGAATCTGGGATACAAGTAAATTAGTCTTTGTCAATTTAATTCCTGTAAAAACATGGCTAGCCTCTCTTGACTGATAAGTATTTAATAACTGAGCCAGTCAAATGTCACATTGTGTTAATTGCGTTTGTGTGGCTTCATGAAAACAGTGGCAAACAAAACTTTTTATCAAAACAACGGGTGTCCAGTTGATGGAATTCCGAGGGCCTGGTTTCACAAAGAACCAGTAGTAGCTCCTCCCCTTCTCCTATCTCCCAGCAGCGAACTTTTTCAGATGACAATGTCAAATGTCATCCGTCACATGTCAGGCCAGTCGGTCTGTTGATATTAAGCTCGCATCCAAGACGTGATCACCCTTCACTTTTATGATAGTCTGCAGGTGTCAATCACTAGCCAACAATGTTTTCTCCTAGTGATGGCATCACACCTCTGTCATATTTGACAAAAATTGTTGCACATTTCGCAGTTGTGAATGTGTGATTTGAAACATTTTTGCGTCAGATTGCTGACAACGAAATAAGCGATAAGTAGGGCTTGCTGATTACAGTTCAAACAAATGCGACCAACAGCAGGTGACCGTGTTTTTACAGCGTGACAGTCGGGGGTGTTTTCCGTGTAACAACAAACTATTTGTGTGATGTATGCTACTTTAATTATTCTCTTATTAAAAATAATCAAACAAATTTAGCAAACAAGTATTAAATTTTTATTTCGTAATTTCTCCATGAATGCTTGCATGTCGGTGACGATAAACGAGATAGAACGTTACTCTCGTCATCTCTCGCTGTTTATCATTTGTTCACGAAATGAGGAAAGATAAACTTCCTGTATTTTCAAAGCAACTTTCTGTGAGATTTTACGAGAAAACACATGTTGAAATTTTGTTATGTGACCCAAACCAATATCGTTGCAGACGATATACCGGTATTGCCAAAAAATAGACGATATTTAACCGGTACCGATTTCAATACCGGTATTTACCGGTATATCGAAATATCGCCCAGCCCTACTTTACCCAACGCAGACGATATCAAAATTTATTATTTTAAATATTTTTAAAAAAATTTCAACAAAACCATATGTGACCCCTCTTTGGAACGAGCACATCGAGCTCATTCCAAAGAGGGGTCATATGATATGGTTTTGTTGAAATATTTGGAAAAATATTTTTTCAGCTGCTGAATTTGCATATTACGCGGGCGGATGTGGTCGATTCGTTGGGTAAAGGGTTAAACTGCACTGACTTTCCTGATATTTGTGATATTACATAGTATCTCTTCAACATCTATTTTTGATAAGTACAAATTGCAGGACATGTTGTTCCAAAAGGAAATTCA
Source organism: Pictodentalium vernedei (assembly GCA_031216915.1). Taxonomy (NCBI): domain Eukaryota; kingdom Metazoa; phylum Mollusca; class Scaphopoda; order Dentaliida; family Dentaliidae; genus Pictodentalium; species Pictodentalium vernedei. The sequence goes on from CM062292.1 coordinate 372,562,506, forward strand.
CTTCTGTTTTTTTTTTTTTAATAAATTTTGAAATCTTGATTTTTTGTAGTGCTGATTGGATATGACTGCTATCTTATGTAAAGAGTTAGAGGGGAACACAAAAATTCTGAGCTGCATTTAGTTTTTAGCGAATGTAAATTTTTAGTACCTATAAATTTCAGGTTTGCCATGAAAACCAAAAGGCCCAGAGGTATTTGCTTGGTGGATTAGAACAGCTTGTGGGAAAAGTTCATAAGGAGACGTTAATGCCAAAGGTTCCACATATTTTTAAGTCCTTGTATGACTTGGATATTGTGGATGAAGAAGTCCTGTTGGAATGGGGAGAAAAGGTATGTCGGACACAATTTCATACCACGATTGCTGAGTGCATTCAATGTTAACCGAGACAATACAGTCATTGAGAAATATGCAAAATACCCCACACATGGAATTCGCTCTACGTGTATGAACATTATGAAAGAATACATCTGGTGGGTTGTTACGTATCCAGAGATATTACTTGATACTGATCCATGCCCTCTGGAATTGGGAACAATTCATGTTGTAAAGGTTCAAATTAGGGAGATAAATTTCTGGGGGGTTTTCAAAGTACATACAAATGATGATTTTGATTGATATTTGTTGTCTTGATACATCAGATATCATGTTGCTATGAATAGACAGAAATTTCCGAAGCATACATAATTATCAGACTTGAACTATGCATAACAAATTCCAGTAGTTTTGGGCAGTGGATTGAGAATTGTCAAACTGGAATTGCTAAAAATAAGGCAGATTTGGCATTGGGAAAGGGGCCCTTTTTCGGCCCCTGGTGCTTGTTCAGATTATCCCTGGTATTTGATTGACGTGATGTTAATGGAATGCTCTTGTCCATTCACCCAGCTGTTCCCTGCTAACTGATCTTAACCAAACTTGATATGTGGTTTGGAAATGTCCTACTTGACCTTGAATTTATTTTCATACCAAATCTAAAGATATTTTCGACCAATTCATACTACTATTGATATGTAGGTTGGACATGATGAAGTGAAGAATCTTATTGTCCCCTGGATGCAGAGGATAATAAAAATGACTAGTTTGTCCTCTTTTTTACAATGTGTCCTCCTGGCACATAGAACACATTGGAACTAAGGGGACGAGTTGTCTGCTGGAACTCTCTCTCCTACACTATTGGAGTCACTGCTTTGAAAATTTTGGTCATTCTTTTTGTGGATTTCATCATTCTACATTGGTAAGCACCACACCAACAAAACCTTCCTAGAGTTATTATTGCCCTTAAGTAATGTTCTTAACAAATGTGTAACTTTATCAAAAATGGTACACATGTTATGAAATTAACTCCTACCAAACCTTTCAGCTCAGAGTGGCAAGCCTAACAGGTTTGCTGATATGCATCAAGTACAGAGATGTTAGGATCAGGGCATAAATTCAAAGGATGACACAAACCAATGGACCAGTTCAGTGATTTGCTGGTAGTTTACCAGTTTGGTTAAATAAAAAATTAAGGCTAACCAATTTCATCTCATGCAAAAGGAATATTACTCAAGTGTTAATAAGTATGAAATAATGGTCATTACCATTATTGCCTGTGTCACTTTTAACATTGTCAATGGCAATGATTTTAACATCATCTGTGACGATTTAGCCAAAAATGAATAATCTTTAAAATATAATTATCCACAAATATTTTTGTTGTAAAGTTGTTAGAAAAACTACTGGAAAAGCTTGTGCTAAATATTCTCTAAAGTCGTATTGCAAATTCTCGAGAATTCTAAGTTAGCAAATAATTTCACCAGCAGCAGTGACACTAAAACTTATTATATTTGATGCCACTGCAGACGAAAAGAGCACATGCGGGCTCTCTGCTTCTATTTTTAGCTCACCAAAGGGAGCTTTACTTATCACTTGCCGTCCGTCGTCGTCGTCCGTCATGAACTTTACGTTATCGACTACTCCTCACAAACTACTGGATCAAATTGAACCAAATTTGGTGTGCATGTTCCCTATCATATGACAATTCAAACTTGTACAAATAAACTTGCCGCACCCACAGGGGGCACCACAAGGGGCATAACTCTGATAGCACCCATGAATTTCTTTCCAAAATTCAAAAAAATCTTTTTCAGATCCACCAGGCAGAAAATTCTTTCCTATTTTATATACTTTATCTCTAGGGTGGGGGGAGGGGGGTCAGATTCAAGTTTGTTCAAATCGGCCCCCTGGATTCATATTTGGGCTCAGTATAGGAGCCCAAATTTGAACTTAGTGCATTTCAGGCAAATTTCTTAAAAAATCTTCTTCTGTAGATGCAGCAGGCAGAATCTTTTGATATTGGGTATGCAGCATGCTTAGGGGGGTGAAATTCAAGTTTGTTCAAGAAAGGTCCCTGGGTTCATATTTGGGCTCACTGTGGTAGCCCGAATTGTAACTTAGTTCAAAATGAGGAATTTTCTTTAAAAATCTTCTTTAGATCCAGCATTCGGAATGTTTTGATATTTGGTATGCAGCATCCTTTGGGGGGGGGGGGGGGGGGGGGGGGGGGGGGGGGGGAGATTCAAGTTTATTCAAGCCATGTTCCAAGGTCCATATTTCGGCTCACTGTGGGAATGTTTTGATATGTGGTGTGTAGCATCCTTAGGTGGGTGAGATTCAAGTTTGTTAAAGCCAAGTCCCTGGGTTCCTATTTGGGCTCACTGTGGGAGCCCGAATGATAACTTAGTTCAAAATGAGGAATTTTCTTTAAAAATCTTCTTCAGATCCAGCAGATGAATGCTTTTGATATTTGGTATGCAGCATCCTTAGGGGGGTAAGATTCAAGTTTGTTTAAGCCATGTCCCTAGTTCCATAAAATTTGTCTCTCATGACTTCATTCCTTTGTGGTGTTGATGAACCATGTCTAACTGAATGTGACCCCAAATACTTCTTTGAACCACTTTGGCCAGTGAGCGATTAAGGCTCTTGGGGCCTCTTGTTTATCTACAACTGGAAGATGTTTCCCACACAAGGTGACCCCAGCTGTCGAAACTGGCATTGAACCCCAATAAAAAAGAAAATTAGAAGATGTTCAAATCGGTAGGGTAAATTTGGGAGATTATGGAAGTTGGGCACCCAGAACCAGACCTGAGACTCATCAGTACACCACCATATTGTACGTCTTTATTTTGTGCCATAAGGTCATGCAGTAACTGGCTGTTTTATACATACATTTGAATTGGATAATTAAAATCCTTTCAATCACAAAAAATATGGCTAACCGGTCTCAAATTTGGCCGAATGAAAACTCTTTTGCGAATTTCCATGCAAGTAATGGGCAAGCAAACAATGAGAACTTCCATTTGCTTAACTTGACAAAGTCAAGATAAGCTATTGCCATCACGCATGCAGAAGTCTGTTAGTCTGAGTCTGTTCACATTTTTTTTTAGCACAGGCTACACCCCATAGTTCTTGTCCGATAGTCACAAAATTTCTTGTGCAGGTTTGAGGTCATGTCTAGATGAAAACGTCCCTTTTTCAGTCGTGATCAGTCAACCGTGATGGCTGCCCGAGCCCAAAACCCAAAAACATTTAGCACAGTCTACAGGTCGTATTTATGAAGGGATTTCATGGTAACTTGGTAGGATGACTCCGTATAATATCTAGATGTGAATGTCCCCTCTCGGTCATGATCTATCAACCGTGATGGCTGCCTAAGCCCAAAAACCTTTAGCAACGTCTACAGGTCATATTTAATATGGAGGGATTTCATTGTAACTTGGTAGGATGGCTCTGTATGATGTCTCGATGAGAACTTCCCCATTTGGTCGCGATCTGTCAACCGTGATGACTGCCAGAGCCCAAAACCTGAAAACCTTTAGAACAGACTACTGGTCGTATTTATTGAGGGATTTCATTGTGACTTGGTAGGATAACTCCATATAATGTCTAGAGGAGGACGTCCCCTTTTGTTTGCATTTGGTCAACTGTGATGGCTACACACGCCCGAAGCCCGAAAACATTTAGCACAGTCTACAGGCCATATTTATGAAGGGATTTCATTGTAACTTAATAGGATGACTCGTTTTGGAATAATTTCACTGTAACTTTCGATGACATACATTAACTGTAAGGGCCACATGCATTAACTGTGAGGGTCACATTAACCAACCCCTCAGTTCTTTAGTACAGTCTGCACCTCATATTATTTTTATTGAAAATATAGCATACAGGGAACAAAAATTAACATATTCCCAATTATCACAATTCTTGTCATATTTCATAATCCTTTCATAAACATTGAACATTATCCTTTTCATCAAACACAACACACACAAGTTAAGGTACAGTGTCATTGACACTTTCATTTTTATAAGGCACTTGAAAAGTACTTTGTAATAATATTTGTAACATCAGAGGTCATTTGTTTTATTTGTCCTACAAATGTTTTTTTAAACCATAAAAAAGTAAATATACTGTTCAAAAAAAAAAAGCAAAATGGGTATAGTCACAATAACATGGCAAATGTTGGAAAATATAGTGATGAAGTGTGGCTGTAGATACGATTAACGACATATATTGTGGTGGTCTCAACATTATGTAACATTTTTGACAATGGGGCAGAATTTCAGCCACCGTGACCCCAAAAATATTGGAAATTAACAAAACAACATGATCATGAAATTGCATGCTCCAAGCATGCGAGCTGAGTGTGTTGGGGTATAAATGGACCAGGAAATCGGTCGGAATTCGCACAGCGATAAAGGGATCTTGCTAATGCAAAATGCTGCGTTTGACCGAAGCTTGGAGAAATAATGCCATCGGCCGCTTGGAAAGTCGAATCAGCTTCGAATGTAGCAAGAGTGTTCAATGTCACACAGAACCATCACACACCTGTGGAACCGCTACCAGATCGAGGGGACAACGCAGGATCTTCCAAGACCCCTAGTTACCACCCCGGCACAGGAACAATACATAAGGTTACGTCATTTGTGGAAAAGAACCAGTGACCTCTACAGCGTCGATGCTACCACGTCGGCAGAGAATTTCAGATTAGACCGTTCGCTACAGACCACTCGAGGCAGGTCTGCGTGCTAGACTGCGAGTTTGTGGCATCATTTTGATGAGGCAGCATCGTCGACAGCGACTTCTGTGGTGTCAGATGCACAGGGCATGGCCTCATCAAAAATGGAGAAGGGTATGGTTCAATGACGAATTACGTTTCCTTCTTTTCCAAGTTGATGGACGATGCCGTGTGTACAGACGTCTTTGAGAACATTTTGCACCTAGCTGCATTTGGGAGGTAGACAGATTTGGTGGTGGTAGTGTTATGATGTGTGCAATCATCTCAACACACTGGTAGAACGGACCTTGTCCATGTTGAGAGTAACTTGACGGTGCAGAGGTACAGAGATGAAATTTTGTATCCACATGTGCTTCCCATTATGCAGAATACCTTAGCCATTTTTCAGCATGACAATGCCCGACCGCACACAGCAAGGCTCCCGATAGTTTATCTTCAGGATAACACTGAAGTCCTGCCCTGGCCCTCCAGATTGCAGGTTTGAACCCGATTGAACATCTGTGGGATCAACTGGATTGACGTGTGCGATGTCAACCACAACCTCAGACGTTACCGCAGTTGGCGCAAACGTTACAGGAAGAGTGGGCCACCATACCTCAGGCTTCCATTGGAATCTGATTGTTTTAATGAACAGAAGGTGCGAAGCATTTTTTAACTCTGATGGCGGTCACACTAGATATTGAGTTTGGATGATGCCGATTTGTGATGTTAACATCTGAACGTCTCCATTTGTGCTTCATTCATCCATTAAAACTTTGGTTTTGAATTGATTTTGTTCTCTATCTCTTTATCCCGTAATGCGGGAACGTCCCTCATTACAGAAAACATGTTTTGGGTTTCTTTTATTTGAACAGTATATTAATTTATAACATGTAAAATGGAAAAAAAACACTTTTATGTGAGGTACAAATTTGGATATAGTTTTATACAGTTTCATACTTGAAGCAGATTTAAAAAAAAATAAGTCTTCCTGGTTGAATAAGATGTATGACATGACTCAATGAAGTTGATCTGAAATTGATCTATGCTAGAATTCAGTCTGTACTTTTGTGTTTTTAACCAAATTTTATATATACAGTACGTGGAGAGTGTATTATCTCTAAATCGCCCACAGAGGGGATATTCCACCCAAGCAATAATTGCAAATGTGTAAATTGGCTAAAGCATTGCTTGTATTTTTTGTGGAGCGCGGTGGCTCAGTAGGTAGAGGTGCAGGCTGCAAGCCGAGAGGTCCTTGGTTCGAATCCCACTTGCGGCAACCGCGTTGTGTCCTTGGGCAAGACACTTCATCTGCATTGCCCGCGTGGGGGCACGATGACGTCGTGTACTAAGGCGTACTGCACGACGATGGTACGCATGTCTTCAACCAATCTAACCCTGCCTGTGCTGCAGTGCGGAGTTACGATGTTGGGAAGCTGGCAGCTGCTCGGTGGTTCTCTCCGGGTACTCCAGCTTCCTCTACCCGTAAAACTGTCACGGTCATGATTAGCCATTGTGCATAAATATGTGACCTTGAACACCAATAAATAAATAAATTGTCCACAAGTAGAGAATTTGGAAGTGATACTTTTGTGATAACTCCACTCCCCAGGTGATTTAGTTGCAATCCACTGTTCATGTACTGTAGGATCATGGCTCTTTCCGTTTGTCGACATGGTTTGTTTTTGCTCACAATTTAAAAATCATCCCAAATTGACAAGTTGGTTGGGCATGAAAGGAATAATGTTGGTAAGACTCCAAACGTAGGTTGGTTATGTAGAATGAATGAACTTGATTTTCAGGTTTGCATGTCAACGGTCAAGGTCACCATAGTTTAAATTGTGTTTCCTGATTTCAGCCCAACCCAATGTATTCATTTGACTTCTCATCGCTTTCTTTTATGCTGGTATCTTTACTTTTACACATATTTTAGTTCTTGGTGTTTGTTCTTGATGGAAAAAATAATTGTGGTAATTTGGTTGTGTAGATATCATTTCAGTGTTCTTTGGGGAGACCACTTCCAGTTATTTCTGTGCAAGTATTTAGATAAAACCCCTAAAACGGGCCTCTTTAGAAGAAGAAATCAATCTGTATCTTGCACTCAACTGATAAAAATTACCTTGCTGTGATCCAACCTCTTTGTACTACAGAGCCAATAAAAGAAAATACATTTGCTTCATCAGCAGTTAATTTATCAAATCAATGAGGGATGGAGGATTTTATTTTTCATTAGTCCCTCCGCCGGAGGGGACTATAGGTTTGCACTCTGTCTATCCGTCAGTCTGTCAGTCACACTTCAGTTTTTCTGACTTTTTTTGGAAATGCTTCAGCCGAATGATTTCATTCTTGGTAAACTACTATAGAACGATGACTTACAGATCAAGATTGAGTTTCATGCTGATTGCATTATTCTTGTGTGAGTTATGGCCTTGGAAATATGGAAAAGCGCCAAAATATCAGTTTTCCAGACTTTTTTTTGGAAATGCTTCAACGGAATGATTTCATTTTTGGTAACCTACTATAGAACAATGACTTACAGATCAAGTTTCATTTGCACTCTGTCCATGCGTCAGTCTGTCAGTCACACTTTAGTTTTCCAGACTTTTTAGCTCATCTTGACAAAGTCAAGTTGAGCTAATCTCATCGCTCACTGTCCGCCGTCTGTCAACACCATGTTTTGGTCTTCTCCAAAGCCACTGGGCCAATTCAAGTGAAAGTTTGTGTGAGTGATGGTTCCAAAGGGGCATTTCATTTTTGTTCAACTCAACATGCCCAGCCCCATAGGGAGGGAGTGGGGGAAAATGCTCCAAAATATTTTTAAAATCTTCTTTTCAAGAATCAGTGTGTACAATGACTTGATATTTGCTATGGAACTTCCATATCAGGTGTAGAATCAAACTTGTTAAAACGAAGTTCGTGAAGTAATATTTGGCTTTGTAATAGGAGGGGTAAGATTTTTTGCCCCGACCAAAATTTCTTTTTTCTGAACCAATGGTCCGGTTTGAACCAAATTTGGTTTGTGGTATTATTGGGTCATAAGTACTTCTGACCCATTCAAAAAAAAAACAAAAAAAAACATCCCCATGGGAACCCTGGGAGCTAAAAATAGAAATATTTTCAAACGCCTATATTTCCCAAACCACACAGAACAGAGAGCTGTTATTTGGTATGAAGTATCCTTAGGACCAGTAGAATTGAATGGTAAAAAAAATTGCCATCGGTTGTGTTAGGGTGTTCTGTAATGGGCATCGAAAAAATGCTGAGTCTGCATATTTGCAAAAAATTTTTAAAAATCTTTTCTCCAGAACCAATCATCAGAATCTTTTGATATTTGGTATACAGCATTCATAGGGGGGGTCAGATGAAAGTTAGTTGAATAAAGCCCATTGGTTCATATTTGGGCTCCCTACAGGAGCCCAAAGTTTTAACATGGGGTAATATGGGGAATATTCTTTAACCATTTACCTAACCTGAAAAGCAGACGACACTTGCAAAAATAATTCTTGAATAACTAATTTTTTTTCATTTTTTGTCTCAAAAACATAGGTTATGACCCCTCGTTGGAACGAGCTCAATGATTTCGTTTCAACGAGGGGTCATAACCTATGTTTTTGAGACAAAAAATTAAAAACATAATGAAAATTAACTGGCGATTTTTTAGAATACCGCTGGCCGGTTTTGGCCATTACGTTAGGTAAAGGATTAAAAATCTTCTTCTTCAGAACCACCAGTTAGAATCTTTTAATATTTGGTATACATCATTGTTATGAGGGTCAGATTCAAGATTGTTCAAACCAAGTCCCTAGGTTAATATTTGGGCTTCCTATGGAAGCCCAAATTTTATCTTTGTTCAATATGGAGGGTAATATAAAAAAATCTTCTTCAGATCCACCAGTCAGAATGCTTTGATATTTGGTATGCAACATCTCTAAGGGGGTTAGATTCAAGTTTGTTCAAATCAGATCCCTAGGTATATATTTGGGCTCACTATTGTAGCCCAAATTTTTACTTAGTGCAATATGAGGAATTTTCTTTAAAAATCTTCTTCAGATCCACCAGTCGGAATGCTTTCATATTTGGTATACATCATCTCTAGGGGGGTCAGATTCCAGGTTGTTCAATTCGAGTGCCTAGGTTAATATTTGGGCTCCATATGGGAACATGAAATTTAACTTGGTACAGTATGAGGGAATTTCTTCAGAATGCTTTCATATTCGGTACACAAATCTCTAGGGAAGTCAGATTCAACTGTGTTCAAATCAAGAGCTGGGTCAATATTTGGGCTCTCTATGGGAGCCGGAATTGGCCATTTTGCTGAATTAAAAATTTTGTATTCAGTACCCTCTAGAGGCGTGTAACTAAGATTAATCCACATAGGTTGTATCAAGGAGCTTCATAGGGGAGCTCTACATTTTACTTTATGATCAACTGAAGAAAAGGCATGATGCCCAGATTATTTTTGTCACTCCTGAGGGACTCAAGGATTGACAGTGTAGCATATGGATTGCTTAATGTAGACTCATTCTTGGACTCTGTTTAAATTGTGTTCTGTTCAAGATGAGTGCTTCAGGCCCTGTGGGTCCTCTTGTTTTGGAAATGCTTCAACCGATTGATTTCATTCTTGGTAACCTACTATAGAACGATGACTTACAGATCAAGTTTGAGTTTCATGCTGATTGCATTATTCTTGTGTGAGTTATGGCCCTTGGAAATATGGAAAAGCACCAAAATATCAGTTTTCCAGACTTTTTTTTTAGAAACACTTCAACGGAATTCATGCTGATCACATCAAGGTTATAACATTTGTATAATTATTAATGCTCATTAGTCCGGTAGGGGACATTGTATTGCTTCAGCGATACGTGAGCTCATGCTTCTTTTGTTTGTTATATTTATGCAACTTTTTTGAAAAATAAATACTGTCCTTATAAGTTATTTTCTGCACAACAGTGCAAACTGGATGTTTATAAAACAAATATAAAGGTAAACAAAATAAATTAATTCCTCATGCGATATTTTTTTTCAGATCTGAGGGAGGGAAGGTTTTATTTTGCTCCATGTAGTGAGCTTGGATTGAGGCTTTCTGCTGTCTTTGTTCAGAGAATGTAGAGAGTGCATAATTAAACAAATAAACTCATTATATTTTACACCGTTTTTCATCTTTAGTTGTGGTCCTCAGATTTTATTTTGAGTCCCTTCCTTGTAAATATCAAAGCCCAGTCTCGGAATTAACTAATTTTGCAGTAATATTGAAAGAAAGACAATACAAGGTATTAAAAACATCCAATGAAAGAGTTCAGTTTCACTTTCATTGAGAGATTGCCTTGGAATCAAAACATTTTTTTTTTCTTAATAAATATTTTAATTATGCTTTGTTGCAAACAAATGCAAATAAATATATCAATCAAAAATGGTAAAATTTTTAAATCTCATATTTCCATAGTAATTTTGGAAGACACTGCAAGCCCATAAGAATGCTCAATCAGGGGGTTAGATTTTTTTTATTTGGGTTTAATGACACTTGATAGCCAGGGTCACCTTGTGCCAGACAGTTTTATGAGTGGAGGAATACGAAGTACCCAGAGAGAACCACCGAGCAGTGGCGAGTAATGTGACTAACCAATGTACAAAGCTCCACCAGTAAAGTTAACATTGGTTGAAGACAATGGCACCATCGATGTGCTGTGCGACATAGTACACAGCATCACATGGGCGATCAGGATTAAGTGCCTTGCCCAAGGACACAATGCAGTTAATGCTGGTCACTTTATCCCGGTTGGCTACATGGGGGCCCGATGACGTTGTGTATTAAGGCGTACTGCACGTCGATGTTGCACATGTTTTCAACCGCTGTGACCCTGCTTCAGCGAAGCTTGAACAGTTAGAATGTTGAGGAGCTGACAGTTGCGCGGTTGTTCTCTCCGGGTACTCTGCCCACAAAACTGTCACTGTCATGATTAGCCATTGTGCATAAGTATGTGACCTTAAACACCAATATGTAAATATGTTAACGCTGGTCAGGATCGAACTGTGGACCTTTTGGTTAAGTTCAATCTCTAACCACTGAGCCACCACGCTACTGAAGGGCTTCATTTTCAGTGAGGAAGTGAACCAAAACTCGATTCTTTAGCCTATGAACTCAAATTGGAGTTTAGAAGGTGTTTTAAAGGATTTCAAAATAAGACTCCCGCATCTGGAAAATACTGTTTGGTTGAGATTATTTTTTTCAGCTTCCATTAATAGTCAAACTGGGGCGCGGTGGCTCAGTTGGTAGAGGTGCAGGCTGCAAGCCGAGAGGTCCTCGGTTCGAATCCCACCTGCGGCAACCACGTTGTGTCCTTGGGCAAGACACTTCACCCCCATTGCCCACGTGGGGGCACGGTGACGTTGTGTACTAAGGCGTATTGTACGTCGATGGTGCACCTGTCTTCAACCAATGCTAACCCTGCTTGTGTGGAGTTGGTATGTTGGGGAGCTGATAGTTGCTCACCGTTGCTCGGTGGTTCTCTCCGGGTACTTCGGCTTCCTCCACCCGTAAAACTGTCACGGTTATGGTTAGCCATTGTGTGCAGAAATATGTGACCTTAAACACCAATAAATAAATAAATAATAGTCAAACTAATTTGAAATATTGTATTTTTCTTGAACTTGACATTGAGAACAGGAATCTAATGCTGGTGAAATCTAAATTAAATGATTGTATCGCTTTCTTGTATTTAGGTGTCAAAGAAGTATGTTAGCAAAGAAATTGCTAAAGAGATTCATGAAAAGGCACAACCAGTTTTAGAGTGGTTAAAGGAAGCTGAGGAGGAGAGTGAAGATGATTCAGAAGATGAGGAGGGCAAAGTAAGTTAAGGCTTGAGGTGAATTTTAGAAGAGTCGTCGTTCAGTTTTGTTCCAAGCTGGTTTGGGCCAGTATAGCACAGGTCATTCTTAAACTGAACCCTTTTCCCAATGCACACGATATCAAAAACTTAATAATTTAAATATTTTTTTTCCAAAAATTTCAAACAAAACCATATTGTGGCCCTTCATTGGAACAGGTTCGAGTGTGTTCCAGTGAGGGTCTCTGTATGCAGGGTTCGTACGGGTCATGGAATCCTGGAAAAGTCATGGAATTTTGAAAAAAAAATTCAAGGGCCTTGAAAAGTTTTGGAAAATGGGCTGGAAGGGTTAAAGGTTTGGAAAAGTCATGGAATTCGTAACCAGGTGTAGAAGGGATTGATTTTGTGTCAAAATTAACCACGACTTGCGCAAAAATTATGCAAAAAACAAACCTTTATGTTCGGCTGCGAACTAACCTGGTCATGAAATTTTTTTGAAAAGGTTTGGAAAAGTCATGGAATTTGATTCTCTGAAAAGTGTATGAACCCTCTGTATGGTTTTGCTGACTTCTTATGTTAAAATTTTTTTAATACCACCTGGAATGAGTTGTGGGGGAGACGGGTGTATACTGGAATTGCCTTGTTTATCCGTCTGTCTATTTGTCTGTCCATCTGTCTGTCCATAGACATAATTTTGTCCAGAGATTTTCTCAAGACGTTGAAGGACCAATCTTCTTGAAACTTGGTATGAATGTTAGAGACTGGCGGTTGTGATTTTTTCACTTCGGTTTCGGTTTTTTGGGGGGTGAAGACCTGGGTTTCGGTTTCGTTTTTTTTTTTCTACTTTATGCATTCTCAACTTATTTTGAGAATTTGGAAGTGGAGAACCAATGAACTCATGTTCAAGTATGAAGTGATTGTCTAAGAATGTTTTTTACAGGTGATCTTGAATTCATTCAGGTTGTTCATAATTCAAAATTGTTATTGCAGGGTATCAGAAAATCAAATTTAAGCACCTTTAGGCCTCTGACCATGATTTTCAAGGACTGTTATAAGCTTGATGAGATTCAGAGACAGGAAAATTTTAACACTGTCACCAATGCAAATCATTTACAGTACTGTAACCATTACTTCATAGGTGTCTATCAGGGGTCAGCCTGGTAGCTGATTTTAGTGGGAAGTGACTTCTCCCTCAAGAGACTTTAAGGAGAAGTCAGGGGCCAGGAGGGAGAAGTCAGTGGACATGAGGGAGAAGACAGAAAAAAAACATAAAATGTATATGACATAGTGACAAAATAAATGTACACAATTGTGGAGAAAAAAATAAAGTTATACAAACATACATACACACACAAAACTAAGTCATGTAGGTTAAAATCCCCCCTCCCCACTCCCCCCCCCCCCCCCCTACAAAAAATTGCGTCGTTCATGCTTTCTGAATACCCTAACTCCTTCCCTAACAGTGATGACGAGGGTTACCATGCAGTTGATTTTGTATTTGCCTCAATGCAGTGGATTTGAAATTTAGCATCACCCATGGTGAGTGTGTTCTTCTCTGGAATAGAAGGTATATTCTTTTAAAAAAAATATTTAAAGTATTAAAAATAAATTTCAAGTTCACATTACAAGCGGGGTCATTCATGGTTTCTGAATGTCCTAATTGAATTGAAAAATGTAGTTAAAAAAGTTTTCAACATCCTTCGTAAATTAAGCGTCATATTATTTCTAAGGTAAATAACAAAATATTTCAGTTGTCTCCCTTACCTGCTGCGCTGCATGATAATACTCTGTTCAGAAAAATGACAATTTCTGCCAACCATCTAACATTGACACGTGGGATTGGTGCTATGAGGCCTGCCATTCTTATCCATCCTAATATGTGGGATTTCTATCGTAGCCTTATCACATTTAACCCCTTTCCAACACAAGTTTTCAAAGAAAAACTTTCAATGCAAATTGCGGGGCGAATTTCAATGCAACCAATTTTTCAGTGGAACATAGCGTAACCATAAGAAATTTCGACGTTTTTATGGATGAAACTGTCTGCTGCACATTTTTTAGCTCAAATTTGGTGAAGCCAAATTTGAGCTTAAGCCATGGCCAGTCGTCCGTCTGTCCGTCAATTCAATACGGCTCGGGCTAGAGGCCGTATTTATGAACCTATCTTTACGAAACTTCATGGGTACCTTTGGTATCACCGTGGGATGAGAACGAGTGTTTTTGGGTGCTGTCCAAAATTCAAGATGGTCAATGGCAGCCATTTTGTACAAAATTAGGTGCAAGCAGATTTTTGCACAGAACTTCCATATGAAAGTGCTGATTTGAAAAAAAAATTTGTGTGAATGTTTAATACTATCGGATACATCACATATAATACAGGTTTTTTTCTCGTGCAGAAATTATGCAAATTAGATGAACGTTGATTTTTTCAGTGCTACTTACACACAGTAAGTACACATGTCAATACAGCTCGAGCTAGAGGCTGTATTTATCAACCGATCTTCACGAAACTTCTTGGGTACCTCTGTTATCACCTTGGGACAAGAACGAGTGTTTCTGAGTGCGGTCCAAAATTCAAGATGGTTGCCAGTGGCCATTTTGTACCGAAATTAGGTCTAATCAGTTTTTTGTACACAACTTCTATACGGCTCAGGCTAGAGGCTGTATTTATGAACCGATCTTTACGAAACTTCTTGGGTACCTTTTTTATCACCGTGGGATGAGAGTGAGTGTTTTGGGGTGTGGTCCGAAATTCAAGATGGCCACCAGCAGCCATTTTGTACCAGAATTAGTGCAATCAATCTTTTGTACAGAACTTCTGTATGAAAGTTCTGATTTGAATAAATTGTATGAATGTTTAGTAAAATGGAATACATCACGCACAGTACAGGTTTTTTTCTTGTGCAGAAATTATGCAAATTAGATGAATTTTGATTTATTTAGTGCTACTTATACACTGTAAGTGCACATGTCAATACAGCTCGGGCTAGAGGCTGTATTTATCAACCGATCTTCACGAAACTTCTTGGGTACCTTTGTTATCACCTTAAGGTGAGAACAAGTGTTTCTCAGTGCGGTCCAAAATTCAAGATGGCTGCCAGTGGCCATTTTGTACTGAAATTAGGTTCAATCAGTTTTTTGTCACAACTTCTGTACAGCTCGTATTTATGAACCGATCTTCACGAAACTTCTTGAGTACCTTTGTTTTCACCTTGGGACAGGAATGAGTGTGTTTTGGGGTGCCTTTGTTATCACTGTGCTATGAGAACAAATATTTTGGGGTTCAGTCAGACCCACTCTGAGACTCCAAAATTTCTTTTCTAGTTTAGCATCTGACCGTCACCCACCTTTACCATACTTTACCTATACATTTGTTACAGGCTACGGCCAGTATTTATGTACAGACTGTTACAATACTTTATATGTACCTTTGTTATCAGGTCATGACCTAGATGTTTGTCATTGCTGTGTCACATACTATACATGTATATGTCTTCACAAATTGAGCTACAGTGTCATTGACACTTTCATTTGGTTTTGAAATGGTGGTTAACTTTAATAAATTCTAATTAACTTGATGCGTGTCTTGTGTGATTATTTGTTTTTGCTGACACTTTTGTTTTTAAATAGCACTTCGATCAGAGTGTATACAAAACGTATCTCCATGTGCTTAAATTGTGCTTTTAATAAATATATACATGCAATGTATGTATGTCCCACGCAGAGCCAAAATTTTGATTTCGGGTCATTTTGATTATCGTACACGGGACTCTGATCTTCAGTCACCATTTTAACTCAAGTATAGTAACTCACACGTGGTGCACGCGGTTTGTTATCAAGTTCTACTTTCGTTTCTGTAATCAGTAGATATGTGTTCGTGGCGCTTGGTGCATTCACCCCCCCCCCCCCCCCCCCCATCCCATCTCTAGTTTCAACTGCTCAATTTGTATATTACAAGGGCTGATGTGCCCGATTTGTTAAGTAAAATATTAAGCTGATATTCTGTTACGTGATCCATTGACACTTCTGTAATTCCTGCATTTTTTGACCAACTCATTTGAAACTTTACATTGTCCCTTGTGTAGTGACAAGCTGGGTTGCCACAGTTCCCTTCAATACCCCGGAATTTGGAAATCATTGTTTCAAAATCTGAAAAATCTTTGAATACCACTACTTTTCTTTGAAAGCCTTGGAAAAACTTTTGTGAATATTCTATGATTTCCAGTAGTCATTTTGTTTTCATCTGTCATCACTCCGTTGTCTGCAGTGAAGGTGGTTATTGAATCTTCCCCAAAATAGCTGATTTGGTATGGTGGGGTGGGGTGAGGTATTTCAGTTCTATTCAAATCAAATATCTGAACCAATGGGAGTAGAGAAAGCAATTCCACTTTTTATGTGTACCCATACTATGTATGGTACACATAATGCCGGCATCCAGGGTGGCCATCCTTTGTCCGTCCGTCTGTCTGTCCGTCCGGCGTCCATATCCATTTCTTTGGCATTCGATAACTTGAAAAATATTGCTTGGATTGTCAAGTTACTTTATATTTGTGTTCAGGTTACTGATGTGCCGTGCTGTATAGTTTTTGGTGTAAATCTGATAATTTGATCCTGAATGAATGAATGAATGAATGGTTTTATTCAGTAGTGCCACATGTATACAATCAAATCCAAAAATATAGAAAGAGGTAACATTATTCACAACTACATGATTGCGTTACAGGGAGATGACGTAGCCACTAGTGGCTGTCTTCCCGCCATTCCCGTTTTAAAAAAAATGAACAAGAAAAGGTGAGAGAAAAAACAAAAAAAAACAAAAATACAAAGAAAAGAAAAGAAAAAATGAAAAAAATGAATGAGAAGCAGACATGAGAATCGAGGCAATCCTGGCAACAGCGTGTTCTCCAGTAGGAGGTCAGTTTATGTCCCTGCTATAAAGGATAGGTTAGGCTTTGGTGTAAATCTGTTAATTTGATCCTGAGATATTAACCCTTTATCCTTCAAATTGAAAATTTCTCCAATCCCTTTGGCATTCTATACTTGAAAAATATTGCTTGGATTGTCTAGTTACTTTATATTTGTGTTCAGGTTACTGATTTGCCGAGCTGTATAGTTTTTGGTATAAATCTGATGATTTGATCCCAAGATATTAACCCTTTATCCTTCAAATTGAAAATTCCTCCAATCCCTTTGGCATTCGATAACTTGAAAAATATTACTTGGATTGTCAAGTTACTTTATATTTGTGTTCAGGTTACTGATGTGCCGAGCTGTATAGTTTTTGGTGTAAATCTGTTATTTTGATCCTGAGATATTGACCCTTTATCCTTCAAATTGAAAATTCCTCCAATCCCTTTGGCATTCAATAACTTGAAAAATATTGCTTGGATTGTCAAGTTTCTTTATATTTGTGTTCAGGTTACTGATGTGCTGAGCTGTATAGTTTTTGGTGTAAATCTGATAATTTGATCCTGAGATATTAACCCTTTATCCTTCAAATTGAAAATTCCTCCAATCCCTTTGGCATGAGATAACTCAAAAAATATCAATCCGATTGTCATGTTACTTTATATATTTATTCAGGTTACTGATGTGCTGGGCTGTATAGTTTTTTATGTAAATCTGATAATTTGATCCAGAGATATTAACCCTTTATCCATCAAATCAGACACTACTCCAATCCATTTCCATATGTACCCATATCATGTATGGGGTACATAATGTCTGCATCCGTGGTGGCCCTCCATCATACAGCTTTCTACTAGTTGCGTGTGTGATGAATTATTATATGTGTATTCAGAATCCTTTTTGGGTGTAGAAGTAGTTTGTTCATTGAAGTTAGAGGGGCAATATTTGTAGTTATTCTGGGAAGGGCAGGATTTTGGGACCTGCCTAAAATTATATATTCAGAATATATTCAAGGTCACAGACTTAGTTCAAGTTCACATTCCCACATTCAAATATACACAGGTCATATCTGCTTTTGATGTCCTTGGAAGGATATTAATGATACTTGGTATTAATTTTGCTGACCACCAGAGGCAGTGTTGTAAATAAGATTGGCATACCTGTCTGCAAGGTCAAGATCACAGACTTAGTTCAAGTTTACATACCCCCACATCCAAATCCAACTACAACAAGTTGTATCCGGCTCAGAACCTTTGATGGCCTTGAAGGAAATTAAATGTACTTGGTTTTATTGTTGCCCACTACCAAAGAATGTGTCGCAGGGGGTATTCTTGGTCTCAAGTTGGGACAGGCCTCATCTAGTTACTACTTACAAGACATGTTCAAATCGAAGACATTTCATATTTAAGGATACGATATTTGGGGGAGGGTTATTTTAACACTGGGATTTAAGTTTTGAGATATCCTTGTGTGTTTTGCTCTCCATTTTTTGTTTGTTTGTTTTTTTTGGGGGGGGGGGGGGGGGGTAAAAATGTTCCCTACTTGGACAAGGTCGAATTAGTGCATACAAAGATGTATAAATTCTCTCTCCAAATCAGGTATGTTCCTCGAGTATTAGCACTGTGTAATAGTGTTAATGGAAAGTTCCAGTTTTATTTGAGTTAGATAAATGGGTAGGGCTAAGCAGATAAATTTGGAAGTGCCACACAGTTTCTCAAGTAGGCATCTCCTGTGTTGATTTGGACATTAACATTCAAGAACCAAGTTTGCTCTGAATGTCACATGACACTCCCATTCCATTTCTGGAATTTCTGTCGCCAACCTGGTTGTCTGTTACATGACAGAATTTTGGAAACTAATCAAAGTATCCGTTGGTTCTTTCCATTAGAGTTTCCCCTAACAGCAATTTGCAAATGCCTTCCCATGAGTAAATCAAAGAAGCTTGGTGGGGGTCAGTTCAGATGCAATTCTAAGGTGCCAAAGTGAACTTCAAAATTAAAAGTAGTCCAAAACGTGTATTTGAGCTCTGCCATATGTAATTTTATAATTTGTGATCCATGGAAATGGTGTATTTGTACATTAAATTGAAAACATTTTCAGATTGACATAACAAAAACTCTAAACGAACAAGATTTTGTAGTATTCACTATTGTTGCATCACAAGACAACATCTTGTCATCTGCACTTACGTGCTGCTGGGGGGATATTCTTGTCCAGAACATGAATTCTCTTGCCATTAAAATGAAGTAAAATTTAGGCACTTGAAACCAAATTGCTCACTTTAAATTGAATGAATATTTCTACCATTGATTTCTTAAATTTTCATGAATTTTTCATCAAATCTAGTCATGGCTACTTTACATCAGCCATCACTAGATTTAACCCTTTACCCAACGAATCGCTCGCATCCACCCGCGTAATATGCAAATTCAGCAGCGGGAAAAATATTATATTTCGAAAAATTTCAACAAAACCATATCATGTGACCCCTCTTTGGAACGAGCTCGTCGAGCTCGTTCCAAAGAGGGGTCACATGATATGGTTTTGTTGAAATTTTTTGAAAAATTTTTAAAAATATTTAAAATAATAAATTTTGAAATCATCTGCATTGGGTAAAGGGTTAAAGAAAAATATATTTAAAAATACTCAACAGGCGAAGAGTTAATCTAACTTGAAGATGCTTAAATTTCTTTACACTTTCAATTTTAATCGTGATCACAGAATGGCTGCTGTGACAAACGTTTGTTTCACATTTGAGATGAGAGGTTCATGTTACTAAAATGAGGAATACTCCATAAAAATGAATTGGCCGAGAACAAGATGATTGCAAGCTGTTGCTCCCTCTCATGAAAAGGCCTTTTTACAGATTGTGTCCCATTTTAGGTGGAACACAAAGTGGCAGATATGTTAATAATACAGAGGGGTTGCTAATTGTTTATTTCTTTACCCAACATAATGGGGCAAACCAGCAAGTGCTATTCACAAAATGACATTCAAATTCATTATTTCTTTAATTTCTGAACTCAAAACATAGCTTTTGAGACCTCGTTGGAATTTATTTATTAGGCTTTGACACTTTAACAGCCAAGGTGTTAGGCAGAGTTAGATTGGTTGAAGACATGCACACCATCGACGTGCAGTACCGTATTTACTCTATGTATTGGGACACTCTATGTTTTGGACACCCATTTTTTCGAGAAAAATTTTTTTTTTTTTATACTCTAAATATTGGGACACTGGTGGTCGCTTGAACAACGATGCAAGATGCCGAATATTAGAAGTAAGTTTCTGTTTTTGAAGAATAAAGATTGATAACACATATTAATAATACATACTAATACATACTAATTTGTGTTGTTTTTATTATTTTTAAGTCCATTCCCAAGTGTTCATATTTACAGTCGTGAAATGTCCATTTAACATAACATTGCATCTGAACCTGAAACTGTGAAAGCACGTTGTTTGTCAACATCCTGGGAAATCCCCCCAAGTCCCACAATTCACTGTTAAAACAAGTCCCACAATTCACTGCTAAAACACTTCCGATCTCGAAATTCCAAATGCTTGGTCTGTTTCACGAATCGAGTACCCCTGGTATTTCGTGTGTGGGTGGTGTGGAGGTTGGGCGGGGGGGGTGGGGGGGGGGGGTGGTCATTTCTAGCCAACAAAAGCCGTAAAGGCGAAGCCAAATCCACTGTTTTATTGTAGGATGAGAATTTCCTCTTGGGCGTGACATGAAAAGTGCATACTGATACTTAAAATAACGCGAGCGTTATTTTATGTTGCGGTATGCATTTCCCTTCAATAAATAAAAGCATCGGGGTTCCGAATGCCACAGAAGGCTAAGGGGTTTCAGAGATAAAGAAAAACAACATTTGCGTTTTCAAATTTTATTGATTTGTCAACAACGGTGTAAAATGTGATTAGAAAAATAACAGCTACTGGGGTTCCTAAAATACATTTTTAGTCATAATGCGCCTGCATTGTACACAAACAGGCTATACTGTACACATTGAATGGACAAAGAAAACAAAAGGTGTGAAAATACATGTTTGGGGGGTACCAGCTGGACATGACCACGTGTCAACTCGAGTAGAAATACAGTTCAAACAAAATAACTTGAAAGATTGTGTCGTATCTGGACAATTGTTGGTTTGCTCATTGGTTGGGTTACGGTACTGGTTTCGGGTTACCTTCAACAGACGATAGATCAGTGCATTCTCAAATTGTCAAATGGAAATAAGTTGCGGGATAAATGCAGGAAAATTTTGCTTCCGTTCTTGTTTCACTGATTCACCGCCATTGATCAAATGAATCATTGAAAGAAGAACGGGAACAAAATTTTTCTGCATTTATCTTGCAACTTATTTTCATTAATGCCGTATTCCAGCCATAGTGTGGGAAAGGGGGGGGGGGGGGGGGCGGGGTACTTTCAACAGATGTGTAGACCTGTACACTCATAAAATTTCACTGCTGATAATTTGAGATTGAGATTAACCAATACTGAAAAAACTACTGTTCACTTCCATCTGGATGTTCATCACATGACTCGTCACCGTCATGGGGTACCTAAAATACATTTTTAGTCATAATGCGCCTGCATTGTACACGAACAGGCTATACTGTACACATTGAATGGACAAAGAAAACAAAAGGTGTGAAAATACATGTTTGGGGGGGTACCAGCTGGACATGACCACGTGTCAACTCGAGTAGAAATACAGTTCAAACAAAATAACTTGAAAGATTGTGTCGTATCTGGACAATTGTTGGTTTGCTCATTGGTTGGGTTACGGTACTGGTTTCGGGTTACCTTCAACAGACGATAGATCAGTGCATTCTCAAATTGTCAAATGGAAATAAGTTGCGGGATAAATGCAGGAAAATTTTGCTTCCGTCCTTGTTTCACTGATTCACCGCCATTGATCAAATGAATCATTGAAAGAAGAACGGGAACAAAATTTTTCTGCATTTATCTTGCAACTTATTTTCATTAATGCTGTATTCCAGCCATAGTGTGGAAAGGGGGGGTACTTTCAACAGATGTGTAGACCTGTACACTCGTAAAATTTCACTGCTGATAATTTGAGATTGAGATTAACGCAGAGAGTGCAAAAGGGAAAAGTTGATGCACAAATGCAGTAAGTTCAAAGGCTGGTTATAATTTGAGATTAACCAATACTGAAAAAACTACTGTTCACTTCCATCTGGAAGTTCATCACATGACTTGTCACCGTCCGAGTCGAAGAAGTCACGTACTGCCTGGTCAACAGAGATCATATCATCATCATTATAAAAAGATTCACATGCCTCAGAAAGTTCTTGGAAGAGTGTCAAAAGGCTTTTCCACTGGCAGCCAAGCCTCTTTTCCAACAAGCTGGTCTTCAGCACCGTTCAAATGAATGTTTAAGCCACACACTTTAAATGACCTTTGAATGAGTTCTTTTTTTTTCTTTAAATTTTCAATTGCAAAGTCTATCCAGTTAACCACTGTTTGCTTGTCTGCAGCTTTTATTCTCTCCTCTTTCTGTTCCAATATTTTTTGGGTCTCTTCCGACATGTACTTTGCCCATTTTTTCCTTAAGTCACACTTTACAGGTTTGTTTATACTAACGTCCAGGGGTTGTAATTTGGACGTGCAGCCCCGGGAATGACTGCTGAAACTACATTGTTCCTACGTAATGTTTTCTTAACCTTTTCTGTGAGGTGTCCCCGAAAACTGTCCATGACCAAAAGTGCCCTCTCCTTCTTTGTATGCTTTACTAAAATGTCTTTGATCCATTTCACCATCAGTTCCTCATCCATCCACCCCTTTTGCTGCACACAGACAATACATCCAGGTGGAGATTTTAAATTAAGTTCACGTTTACCTTTGAATATAATCATTGGCGGGAGGACGTTGCCACTACTTGTAACTGCCAGTACAAGTGTTAAATTCTCTTATCTGAGCCGGTGGATCTGAGACGCACGGAATGTGCACCAACTTTATCTATTGTCCTGTTTGGAACTAATTCGAAATATACCGGGGTTTCATCCATGTTGACTATAAAGTCATCCTCAAATTCGTCCTCTTTTCTCCTTTCTTTGATGAAACCAAGGAAACTTTTTGTTTTTTCCTCCAAATCTTTTGGTAGCCGTTGTGCCATTGTCGTCCTCGCTCTTAACGTTAGATTGTGTCTTTTCATGAATTTGACTGCCCAACCAAAACTGGCCTTGAAGTCATTAGTTGTGGATTTCTCTCCTTCCTCGGACTTAATTAAAACCCTAGCATAGGTGCAGAGCCCTTCAACTGACACGGGCAACTGCAAGTCACGTTGCACTAGGACCCATTCGGCGATTTTATCGTCAACATTTTCACCATAAGTTACAGGCTGACCAGATTTATGTAAATGTCCAAATTTGTTTCTCTCCTCACTGGTTTGTGTGAAATTAATTTTACTCCAACGGCTTATAGATGATTTTGGTATTTTCAGTTTAGCTGCCGCTTGCCTTATGCCGATCAGCTTCGCCATATCCACAGCCCCTTTCTTTTCCTTCATGGTAAAGCTTACATAATGGCCACGTTTCACAGCGATGTTCTCGATGCTGTCCTTCAAAAGATCACATTCCAAACTTATTTGGCTATCCTCTGGCTGTGTAGTGACTTTCTCCGGTTTTCCATCAATGTCCACTGCAGCTTTCTGCGGGGATCTACCCATGTCATCATTAGTGTTGTCTAGCTTTCTTTTAGGGGGCCGCCCAACTGCTCTTTTTAGTACTGTTTGGGGGGGGGGGGGCTCAAAATAACTTTTGGCCGGGCTTCCTCTGCTGTTTTATACTTAATAACAAACTTGTCCATGCTGAAAACTGAATGACAGTCTTCCTTCCAGCAGAGCCTTTATACACCCCAAGGCACTTTAAAAAAAACAAACTCAAAATACAATAAAAAAAAAACAGCTCACTTTGATTTCTTTATTTTGATTTTTTAATCAACAAAGACCATAAAAACAACTCACTTTGATTTCTTTATTTCAATATTTGATCACAAAAAATTAAAACAAAATTCCGCTTGTGCTGTTCCACTTACCTGTGACACTTTTCACTGACAACGTGATTGATGTTGTAATGAAAACAATATGTTTTCAGCCATGTGATTGACAGGCCAGTGATGCATGCCGACGTGTGAATAATTGAATTCTTTCATTGTGCAAAGTTTTCATTCTATTGAATTATCTTCTCACAAGAGAGAGGGGATTACACAGTAAGTAATAAAAACGAAATGCTGATTATTTTTTAAAATTTTTTTATTAACAAATGTACTCCTGATGTAAAACGAAATTACCACAATGACACACAACTTCTTTGAGCATCCAAACTGGGTCAGGTTGTATTGTTTTTCACGTTTTCTAAGAATTGGGACACCTGTGAAATTAATTATTTTTAGCTGTCCCAATACATAGAGTAAATACGGTATGCCTTAGTCATCGTGCCCTCGTGTGGACAATCGGGGTGAAGTGCCTTGCTCAAGGACACAACGTGAGAGTCAGAATCGATTGTTCAGACGGTCATCCAAGGACTAACCGGGCTCGACGTTGCTTAACTTCGTGATCTGACGAGAACCGGTTACCGCAACACCATCGTGCCCCCTCCTCATTGGAATGAGTTCGTCATGAGTCATGTATGAGGCAAAAAATGAAAAATTTTGGTTACTCAAGTTCTTTTGTAAGTGCCAGCTTTGCAGGTTGGATAGAGGGCTAAGAAACTTGCCAACAAATTCATGATATATCCATCGATTTTGAATTAAACACCAATACATAAAATCCATTAGACCTGTAAAAAAAAAAAATCTCTGGCAATTTTGAGGGAGGGAAGAATGGGGGTTTTTTGTTTTTTGTTTTTTTGGTTGATTTATTCACAAAACAGTTCCGAAAATAGTTAAAATCAGAAATTTAACCATTTACACTATTTTATGTGGCAAACCAACATTTTCAGCAGTGAAATTTCCCATAATGTAGTTGAAAGTTTAACCAACTATATCTTGTTTGACAGAGCTCTAGGAGCTCTGTCAAACAAAGTATAGTTGGTTAAATATATTTGTCCTACAAGTTCAAAGTAGTGTCAAAGAAGAGATTACCAGGTAAAAAAAATGTGATGAGGCAGATTTTCTATGATGAGTGAGGAGAAACGAGAATTTTTAGCTGCGACTAGCAGCTCTATAAGTGGCAATGTCTGACTGTCTGTCTGTCGGTTGGTCGGTCTGTCTGTCTGTGACCAACGAGTTTCAAAACTCAATAACTTTTGAAATACTTGATGGAATGACTTTATATTTGGCATGTAAGTGTATCTTATTGATGTCCAGCCACTGTTCAATGCATGTGTTGTTCCAAATATTTTTCTTGGAGTTATGCCCCTTGATGAACTTAGAATTTTGTGAGATTGCACCACCTGTCGCAGGTACGGCGTCGATGTCGCGATTTTTTTAATACTATTTTACAATACTTTCTTTCTGTTTTAATCTTATCAGGTACAGGTAGACTTTTCTAGTACAGAGAAAGTGGGTGAACAGAAGATTCCCGTCACTCCTGTTACTCCAAACAACAATAATAAACAGATAGAAAACCACAAAGATATGGCAAAGGAGGATGAAGATGAGGATGATATTGACATCGATAATATTTAATTTGAACAGTTTGATTTCCCCTCCTTTATCAGTGCATTTCCAAGAATTCTGAATACTGTTGAGTAGTTGGGAGATGATAAAGGTCCATTGTAGCACCTGATGTGATTTTAATATTTTTATCTGTTCAACTGATGTATTGGTTTTTCAGTTGATAGTGCTGTTTTCTTTGTTCACCAACATTACATTCAGATTTGGTTAACTTTTCAATACATGAATGAAAAGTGGCAGTCCATGGAATGAAAATTTGTGATGTTGCAATTTGTTTCGATCATCAAAGATTCTGTAGATATTGTTTTGTTTTTTGTCATTTATCCTTTCAACCCTGCTCTTCACACCTAAATTTTTGTTCATTTGAGCATTGAAGAACCCTGTCAGGTGATCCAACACTGGTTTTGGCTTTTTTTTTTCCTTGTAGGATCAGATGACAAATTTCAGTTGACATTAGTAATTATATGGGAACATCAAATGTATTTGTTTAGACAGTTGGTTAAGAGACTTCCAGAATAGTAACCGTTTAGGCCCCAAATACAGGATAATAATGTTATCCATTGTTGCATATAAACCTCTATATAAAAAAATTTCACTTTGAGGGTAACATTTCTTTACAAACCATCAATATTTGCAGTTGGAAAATGAAAGAGACGCTTATTTTAAGTCGGATTGTTGCCTTGAATCCATTTGAATCCTTGTATCATTACCGCAAGCCCTTTTAGAATGCAGAAAAACATTCTCAGAATTTTTTCACCTCACTGTGTATACAGCATTTTAACAATTTCTTGTGTAGTGGTGATAGATACTCCTTAAAAATAATTTTTCCTTGTGCTTCCGTCTAAGGTAAATAGATTTTAAAAGTCCAAAGTGTTTGGATAGAAATACCAGGTTATCCATCTTGCCTG
Organism: Pictodentalium vernedei; assembly: GCA_031216915.1. Classification (NCBI taxonomy): domain Eukaryota; kingdom Metazoa; phylum Mollusca; class Scaphopoda; order Dentaliida; family Dentaliidae; genus Pictodentalium; species Pictodentalium vernedei. Next base: position 372,588,828 of record CM062292.1, read on the forward strand.
TCCCAGTATTTGACATTAGAATTGTCAAAGGATTATAAAATGACTGCTCATGGCCAGGTATCCTTTGTACCCATTCTGAAAACAATTCTGCTTTAAGTTTCCATATAGTTATGTAGTTTGCTTAACCCTTTACCCAACGTAACAGAAAAAATGGCCAGCGCTATTCTCAAAAAATTTTTTTTTCATTTTTTGTCTCAAAAACATAGTTTATGACCCCTTGTTGGAACGAGCTCGTTCCAATGAGGGTTCATAACCTATGTTTTTGAGACAAAAAGTGAAGAAAAAAATAGTTATTCAAGAATTTTATTTGCAAGTGTCGTCTGCTTTTCATGTTAGGTAAAGGGTTATAAACATTTACCTTACTTAAACAGAAGATGACACTTATGAAAAAAAATAAAATTATTGAACAGTTGAGATTTTTTTTTGTCTTAACACAACCTTTTTATGGAACATTTTTTCAGATTTCTTGATTAGATTACCGAAGGAGGTGATAAAGTTTGACATTTAGAAATTGAACAGCTTTGTATTATTGAACATCTTGTGTTTATCCTTTACTTGGGCTTGTTATAAGATCTTGTGAATGAATGAACAACTACAGAAGCTGTAGTTTGTGTGGCAGATGAATTTCAGTTTAGAAATTCAGGATATTTTAAAATTACCATGCTGTAATCAAAAATTAATACGAATTGTTGAGGTGTACAAAGAGTCCAAAAGGGAAAATTTGGCAGATAGTTTTGTAAAAAATGTTTTTCAGGTCTCCTGTGTTGAAAACTTCGGAGGTTGGGCATTCAGTTTTATTATAAATTTGAAACTTTTCTGAAAACTCCCTTGTTTCATTACTTCTGTTTTTTTTTATCTGTGGTCATTGTGATAAGGTAAATAGCAGATGTTGTTAACATTCATTGACTAATTTGTAAAAGTGCCAAAATATATATATGTAGGTATGAACCACACTTTGCTGAATTCAAGGCCATTCCTTGAATCCAAGGCTCCACGGAGCCTTGGATTCAAGGAATGGCCTTGAATTCAACAAAGTATGGTTCTGGTATTTGAAATCCTGGAAAATGGTCCAGAGAGCCATGAATTTTTGCGAAATAACCTGCCAACAATATGGGAAATTAACATCCTCCATCATTGGGTACTCTAGTGATCATATATCATCATTCTTGGCAGTAAGGCCTTGAAAAATATTTAATAAACTAAGTGTACTGCTGTTCCTGCACTGATAAGGTCAGAATCTCTGTGAGAGCTTTCAAGAAAATGATGTTGGCTTCTGGACTTATCAGTGTAGAAAGAGAAAGATACATAGTTTATAGTGGTTATCCTACAACTTATTTTGATTTTTACTGTACATCCTAGAGCTGTATTATTGATAACTGAGCTCATTAAGACAAGTGAATAGTTTGATTTTCTCATTGCATAGCAAATTTACAACGGGAAACTTGTTCAATAAGAGTTCATATGGTAAGCTTGTCAGATGAGTAATGAAAAAACAACCTTCAGTGACATTTTAGTATAGAGCCATTTTTTGATATTTTAAGGTTTTGTTCTGGTTTTGTAAGTAAAAGTCCTTAAATGTGCTTAAAAGTTCTGAGCCCTTTGGTGCCATGATTGGTATTGTCTTTACACAACTGTTAATGGGGAAATGGACAAGTCTAAATAATTTTCACATGTGGGAAAACCAAATAATGAACGATCATGCAAAAGCCCTTTCGTGCTTCTCCTGGTTCACTTCTCACCATTTTCATTTGACTTTTTCCTGAAGTCTGAAGAGGGAGAAGTGACTTCTCCCCCCGAATTACACCATAGACTGGTCACCGAGTCCGAAGTCAAGGAAACTTCGTGAAAAATGTAATCGGGTACGTGCTTTGCTTGATTTATTGAAATTCATTCTTGTACTGTCATATTTGTGTTTGTTATGAAAGTTGCACTTTTTGTCCATGACAATAATGCCTGTATATGGCACTTATCTTTGCGAAGTTTTGTGACCTTACCGAGGTTCAGGTGCAGGTATCATATGTTTGGATAACATAAATATAATTTGTAAATGGATATGTATACAGATATGAGATAATTTGATGAGGGTCCGAGAAAGTGCATGAAAATATCCTGGAAAACTCGCTTGAAAAACCTGGGGTTTTTTTCTGTTTTTCAAGGGTGTACAAATCATGTTTTGTTGTGGTAAAAAGGAAAACCTTTATCTTGCAAACTAAAACATTGCATATCATTTTTGTCCAAACAACTAAAAAATTCATGTTTTGTTTCCAAAACATACCTTACGATTCTTTGAAAAATGTTTGTGCCAAGGAGGTGTCATAGGCTATGTTTGGGAAGCAAAAACACACACACAAAAAAAGAACCCTTTGGGAGACCTGGGCACTGTTTCATAATCATAATTTCCAATACACCCCAACCTGGAGGTCTGGTGGTGCGGCAGTGATTTCTTGCCGTAAAATTTATGTATTTTTTTTAGCTTATATAACTTCAGTTTGTAAAATGTATTTTATTTAATTTAAGGTGATTCTCTGACCAATATGTACATTGTGAATATTTTGCATATGTGCTGCTATTAAAAAGTGTCTCCATTGAAATTTTATGAATACAGTCATGTGAGGTGATCTTTCACACATTTTAAGTTCTTGGTTGTTCCATGGGAACCCTTAGAAGTTGAGTAGTGCTTGGTTAGATTAAGACGTTTTGATTTATTGATAAAATAGGACCTTGTAACCAATGCCTGGGGTGAAAGCCCTCAAAGGTAGGCAGCATAGGTACAATTGTTTGGCTTAAATTGACTTCATACCTATGTTATCATGATATAGCCTTAGATGCTGAAAGTAATCTTAACCATCAATTAATAAGTCTGCCTAGGAAGAAATTTCATCAGATTCTTATGCCATGGTTGAGGAAATCTGGTCACAAGCTCTCATATAACTTGATGTTCCAATATTGTATTTACTATGGTAAACATGCCCTGCTTTTCTGGTAAAATAGGACCTAGTCACCAATGCTTGGGGTGGAAGTCCTCTAAAATGGACAACTTGGGTATAAATTGACTTAACATGTCGTCGCCTGAGTGCTAGATTGTCCTATGTCCCCTATGGGACATAGGACATTCTAGCACTCGGGCGACGATGTCCTTATCTCCATGTTGCAGTCATGATCAGCCATTGTGTAGAAGTATGTGACCTGAAACACCAATAAAAAAAATTGTACAAATGTCTTGGAGAAAAAGTTTTTTAGACCTCAGAACCTGACATGTAACATTCGTCTTTTTTCAAGTTTGTTTATTAATTTGCTTGCGATTGTTATTACCTAACAACCATTTACATTCCTTCTTTGAAAGTTGGAAAGTCTGGACAGTTTTATTTGCCCCTTGGTGGGTGGTTCTACAGTTAACCCCTGAAGCCCCATATTATTTTGCCGATAATAAATACTAGACATACATGTACACATCTGCAGGTGACTTAATAGCGTTTCTACATCACTGTTGATAGTCTGTATAGGCAGGCAACAATGAGGTAAAAACATTGTCAAGATAAATGCAGCCTACTGGATGAGTGGGGGCGCGGTGGTGTTGGGGTAACCGGTTCTCATCGGATCACCGAAGTTAAGCAACATCGAGCCCGGTTAGTCCTTGGATGGACGACCGTCTGTGCGATCGATTCAGACTCCCACATTGTGTCCTTGGGCAAGGCACTCAACCCTGTCTACATGGGGGCACGATGATGCCGTGTACTAAGGCATACTGCATGTCAATGGTGCACATGTCTTCAACCTATCTAACCCTGCCTGTGCTGCAGTGCGGAGTTAGGATGTTGGGGAGCTGGCAGCTGCTCGGTGGTTCTCTCCGGGTACTCCGGCTTCCTCCAACCGTAAAACTGTCGCTGACATGATATGACCTTGGCTGTTAAAGTGTCGTTAAACCCTAAGAAACAAATAAACAATACTGGATGAGTTCTCAAGGAAGAATACACTTGAAGCACTTTTTCAAAGCAATGCAAAGGGGGGGGCAGTTCATATGGAGACTCCAGAGTTAATCTGGGTATCTCAGTCTTTAGAACTTTGACATTGATATCACAAGTGTCCTGGCTGTCCAAACAGACAAGCAAGCCTAACAGATCACTTAAACATTCTGCAAGATGAATTTCAAAATCAAAATTTGTTTTGCCCGTAATTCTACTCTTGCTATTCTATTTACAAAGATAAAAAAAAAAAATTATTTTTTACTTCCAAAAAGCTCATTCCTTTGAGGGGCCACAAGTCTTGTTCTAAGTACAGAATAAAAATCATGTAAAATCAAAATTTGACTTCCACTTCGTGTGTAGCACACTATGGATTTGCCTATGTGAGGTCAAGGGTTGAACAGATGTTGCACCATGTGGTGCTTATTTCAAGGAGTCAGAAGCTGCACTATGCAGTTTAAAACCGGGCTCATATGGTTAATGGAAAGACCTGGAATTTTCATTTTTAAAATCAAGGCCTGGTAAACGTGTAAAAAGATGATTATTTTACAGGGTCAAGTTGAACGTCATGGAATTTCAGAATAATCGGTTTCATTCTTCAATGTGTGCATTTTGCAGGATTTTTAACCCTGAAGCTCCCATGGGAACCCTGAAAACGGAAGCAGTGCTTGTTTACTGTGGTTAACAAACTCTATTTTACTGGGAAAATATGACCTGCAAAGTCATAGGTGTTCAAAGTGCAGTAATTACAAAAAATTTCAGGTCCTTCAGTGTTGAAGTTGCATAATATAATCAAGAAGTCAGATGCATGATGACAACAAAAAATATTATGTAGGGCCTAAAATATTATTTATGTCTGATATTTTACCAAGCCTGAAAATAAGCAGACTGCCATCTGCAGAATGAGGTCCCCAGAGGGTGAATTTGGTGATGCTACCCTGCTGTGCAGGGTAGCATCACTAACTTTACCCTCTGTGAACCTCATTCTGAATCAAGGTCTCAAGCCTAAACAGCAAGAAGAACCCAGAGGATACATTGGCACACTGTGTGGGATAGCATCAGCAAATTCATCCTCTGGGGAGCTCATTTTGCAAATGACAGATTGCTTATTTTCAGGCTTATGTTTTACCCAAGTTAATAAAATTAATAATAAATTTGTCCCTGGAGTGCAACAAGGCCTTGCAGTGCTTTAGCATTGCAAAGCCTTCTTGCACTCACATGGTGAAATACACCACTAAACACTCTATTCTATAGATTATGAGGCCTAAAACATAAAACAAAAGAAAATAAACTTTTGATGGCAAGCCTATCAGTTTTACCTGCTATTAAACAACTCCCATGTTCTGGATGTAGTTTTCAAGGTATTTATCTCTAATCTATATTTCCAATCAAGCATTACAAATAGACGTGGACATTTATTAAAAAGGTCATTGAAAGTCATGAAATTTTTTTCGCTGAACTAGTTTACAATCCCTGTAAAAAAGGTAACCACTGGTTTTAGGAAAGGATAATGGGATCATTTTGTAGTGATTGTGTTAAGTTTGAGCAGAAAAGTTTGCACCACTCATGATTGATGATAATTTAACATAAGCTCCATATTCTGTGATATTTGTCCTCTTCTGCAAATTCTCTAAATAATCTTGAACCAAAAGTAAACTTTAATCGTGCCAGATCAGATGCACAACAAACAGAACAGGTACCCAAGATAAAGAAACCATTGTAAATCCATGTTCTAATCCGTGTGTTGTGGCAATGTCTTGTAATTTATGGTATTTAACTCCAGTCACCATATGCACAAGATGAACTGTTTGATAAATTATTGGAATTCTGAATAATATTTTCAGTATGGACAAATACTTGGCTTCTTGTGAAGCTTTGAACATGGTTACATAATCAATTGTATTGTATCTTGTTGATTAATTTTCTTTGAAACATTAAAATGTGATAAATTATAAAGTGTGTTGACTTTTTTCTTACCTACTTTGTTTACAAGCAAATATATTCAGCTTACTTGAGAGAAACTCAGGTTAAGTTTATCTTTTTATACTGTGGTGTTGTGAATATTTCTGCAATAATACCTCAAGCGATTTCAAAAACTGTCTGGGTCCAATTTTGGGTAATAGAGTTATGGGCCTTAATTAGTTGTATTTTTACAAATTTTGAGCTAATTAGCATCAATTTTTATGAATTTTGCGCTCAGCACGATGACCTTTCTAATTTTCAATAGAGAGTGCATGAAGAGAAGTAGGCAAAACTTGATGCCTGCATTGCTGATGCGCATCTCTTGTTCAGGAAATTGAATCGGCGATTTTCTTGATTTTTTTCTCAATTCCAGACATAGTTGATCCAAATCAGACATGACTTGATATGATGAAAAATTTTTTTTTTAAAAACTCGGTGGGTTGCGGTTACATACAGGATACAATTTAGTTTGGTGAAAAAGTTTTAATTTATCTGCTCCCAGATTTTAACATGTGGTGATGTTAGTAATTGGAAAAAATCAGTACACATACTGGCAACATGGATATCGGTGGGCAAAGTGAAACAAAAAATCGTTGATTACAAATTCCATGCATTCAACCATTGTGTAAAAAATTATAATCAGTGTTGTTTCAGTATGCTTTTCTTTGGACACTTTAAATATTGTCTGTTTAACTGGTATAGTGCCAAATTATTTTTGATTGTCAACATTTCACGTCTCATAATTAATTGTCAATGGATTCTAATTTCAACTGCCTGGGACATGTCATATCTGCCAAGTTTACTGGTGTATGAAGCTGAAGTGTGTGAAGACAACCACTGAGCAACAATGAGTATAGGTCTATCCAGTTTTCTATCCTGGTTCAAGTAGTGTTGGTATTGGTTGAAGGAACGTGTACCGTAGGTGTACAGCATGTTGACCATGTATGTACAGTATGTCAATGCTGTTACTGTTGCCTTTACCCAACGCAGATGATTTCAAAATTTATCATTTCAAATATTTAATTTTTTTTTTCAAAAAATTTCAACAAAATCATATCATGTGACCCTTCTTTGGAATGAGCTTGTTCCAAAGAGGGGTCACATGATGTTGTTGAAATCTTCTGAAAAATAGTATTTTTTTCAGAGGCTGAATTTGCATATTACGTGGGCAGATGTGGCTGATTAATAGCCAACAAAGCCATGTACAGACTAAGAGTGGGTCTCTTCGTGCCCGTTGCTCATTCCAGGGGGCACCGCAAACGCCGCCTAACTCTTCTGGAAGTAGTGTTTGCAAACCTTATATTTGGCTTTGGCTTGAGGGGAGTAACCATGATGGTTTTCATTCACAACGTTCTTCACAAACATTCATACATGACCCAGTTAATCCCTGTCCCATGGGCACAAGAACCAATCTTTAAACAACTCGTAAGGGACGAGTCTTATCACATTTTATCAAATGTGTTTTGCGCTATTCTGACTTTTACTCCTCTCCGCCGACATTGAAACCAACCTCGATCCTCACAGCCATTCATCCCAATCCTCCGATATTACTGACTTCGATGATAAGTGTGCATCAAAGACCAAGGGATTAACACTATTTCATCTTAATATCCAAAGCCTAAAACCCAAACTTGATATTCTTCGGGCGGAGTTAATAAACTATGAAATTTGTGTTTTTACAAAGTCATAGCTTAATGTTTCTGACTCAAATTCGGACATAGAAATACCAGGATTTTACGAACCTATCAGAAAAGACCGCCTCCTCAGAGGTGGTGGGATAGCTATTTACCTAAAAAAATACAATTTCTTTCAAAGATCGACTAGACCTGAAGTTGACAATGTTGAATGCATTTGGCTTGAAATTGCATTTGCTAACAAACATTTTCTCCTTGGGTCCTTCTACCGACCCCCAAACTCAGAAACAACCACCTGGGATTTAATATCTACATCAATAGAACAGGCAATCGATTCAAACCCAAATTCAGTTATTATAACAGGTGATTTTAACGATAATCAAATTTCGCACCGTAACGGACCAATTCAAAGGATGCTTCAACAATTGAATCTGTCCCAAGTAATACAGCAACCAACATTTTTTACCGAAACATCATCTTCATTGCTTGACCTAATAATCACGAATGATACCCATCTTATAGCATCCTAGCATGTTGGAGACCCCTTTTACAACGAGCTAATCCGATACCATTGTCCAATAATTGCAGAACTCAAGTTACCAATTAAACAACGCCACTCCATTAGACGAAGAGTAGGGCTTTTTGCCAACGCAGATTTTGAAGGCCTCAACAAGAGCTTCTCAGAGACCAATTGGGAGAATATCATTAACCAAAATAATACTCTGCTCATTGTAGACAACTTTACATCGCATCTAGAAAATCTCTTGTTCAAGTTTGTTCCGAATAAAATAATTATTAGTTGTCAAAACGAACCTCTTGATGCATTCAGAAATTAGACGGCTAATTCGCCAGCAAAAACGTCTACACAAGCTGGCCAAATTTAGAAATACTCAACAGGCTTGGGAAATGTATCATAAAAAAAGAAATGAAACAACATCTGCGATAAGGCTATTTAAATCTAAATACATATCAAAAATTGAAAATACACTTTGTTCCCACACTACACCGTCACACCCCAGGTGGAAAACGCTAAAATTACTTATAGGTAAAAATAAATCCGAATTACCTGATATTTACCACAATGGCATTACCCTTTCAACGAACGCTGATAAAGCTGAAGCTTTTAACGAATACTTCTGCTCAATCTCTAGTATAGATGATTCCAATGCATCCCTTCCGCCCGCTTAAAACGACTCTCTTCACCCAACACTTGTGGGAGTTGTCTTAGACGAAAAAGATGTTTCAGATGCACTTCAGTCACTGAATGTCTCTATAGCTTGTGGCCCCAACAATGTAAATCCAAGAGTTCTTAAGGGGTGTTTGAAATCGTTATCAAAACCATTAACTAGTATTTTCAACCGTTACCTTAATGAACACTTTTTCCCCTCGGTGGAAAAGGACAAATGTTTCTCCCATTTATAAAAAAGACTCTCCAAACCTTGTTTCCATTTATCGGCCGATTTCTCTTTGATCTGGATCAGTAAAGTTTTTGAAAAATGCATCTTTAAGAAAGTCTTTGCATTTCTGGAATTCAACTCCCTGTTAACTCAGTTCCAGTCAGGAATTGTTCCAAAAGACTACTGTGCTCCAACTTACTGAAGTTTACGATACAATTAGCCAGGCTCTAGACGAAGGAAAAGATACGATTCGTCTTCTGCGACATCAGTAAGGCATTTGACAGAGTTTGGCACAAAGGATTATTCCACAAATTAGAAACAATAGGTAGAGGGGTTCAAATCGTATCTGAGTGACAGACGACGTGTCGTAATTTGAGTCATCCTCCTGGAGAAACATTACAGCTGGAGGATCTATACTCGGGGCCCCTGCTATTTCTAATTTACATCAATGATATTATCGATATCAGTTGTGATATTCGCTTGTTCGCTGATAACACTTCCCTTTATATTATCATTGAGGACCCCGTGAGAGCTGCAGAAGTTATGCAAAGGGATATCAAAACGATCGAAGGAATGGCAAGCCAATGGATGGTGGATTTCAACCCAAACAAAACCGAATCATTGGTTATTACATGGAAACGGACTGAAACCAAGCACCCCCACCCTTTTAATGTCAAACACAAATATCGAAGAGGTTGATCATCACAAACATCTGGGGTTGACATTTAACGACCATGGCTCCTGAGGAAACCATATCGGTAACATAACCTCAACTGCCTGGAAAAGAATTGCCCTTATCAGAAAATTCAAATTCTCCCTCGATCGTAAAACCTTGGAAAAAATATATTTTGCATTCATACGCCCTGTTCTTGAATATGCGGACACGGTATGGGACAACTGTACCGAAACTGAGACCATGGAGCTAAAAAAAATCCAAATTGAGGCCACCCGAATCATTACAGGGGCAACTTGGAGTGCCAGTAAGGAGTTATTATACGCCGAGACAGGATGGGAAACATTACAGACCCGACGCGAGAAGCACAAATTAAAACAATATTTTAAAATGTATCACCACATCGCTCCTAATTATATATCGGCTTTAGTTCCTCTCTTATCGGATGGTCATGAATATACCTTGCACTCTAATACGGACTTGTCTGTGCCATTCTCTCGTACAGTGCAGCACCAAAGGTCCTTTATACCATCAACTACTAGGAAACTCCTTCCAACGACGATCCGAGAAAATACTTCTTTGGGCAATTTCGACTTGTACATCAATAGAGAAAAGGGTTTTGTTCCCAACTTTTTCCTTTTCAACAAATCCCGAAGAACCCAAATATATCACTGTCGGGTCCGCCTAGGGTGTAGCAATCTCAAATGTGATCTGTATAACAATCATTTGACAAGCTCACCCTTTTGCGGTTGTGGAGTTCGTGAAACTGCTGAACACTTTCTATTAGATTGTCTGTTGTATTCCGATGCAAGACGTGCAATGCTTGGAAGGCTGAACTGTGGTTCTGACATCGACACTTTGTTGTACGGAAATCCGTCCTATAATGTCCAAACTAATGAAGCAATTGCTAATTGTGTTCATGACTTTATCGAAGCATCGGGTAGATTCTACTTATTTGGATTAACCTGGAATCGGTACTCCCTTCAATGGGAAGTTTTTCCCTTTTTGCGATGTACCCCCTAAATCGACGAGGCTCAATATATAGATCACTGGAGTTCTACTGAACATTCCACCTGGCCCCTTTGGTTTGACCAGTCTATCTTATCCCCAACTATAGTACCGTACCAGTGCTATATGGTCGACAACATTGTTAAATTATTAAAGGTCACCAATGTTCCAAACTCGATTCCAAATCAAATACCATGTCCCTACTCTTTAGTTCATTTGAGATTGACCGTGAGTATCCCACATTTCGAAATTCTGTGAGTTTATCTCATTCCATTGTGTGGACCCAAATTATTTTCTTTCAGGCACTAAGGTACGCCCCTTAGGCTTAAACGTTTCCCTAACTTATGGCTACTAAAAATATATTCTCCTCGGGGGAACCTCCTTGTAGTGAAATAGTGCTTGTTTACGTCCGTAAACTATTTCAGTTTGTTGGAAAAATGGGACCCGGTCATTAATGCCTGTGTTGAAAGTCCACTAAAATGGGTAATATTGGTATATTAATCTAACTGATATAGATTAACCGTTCAAACAATGAAACCCTGCACATGGGATTGTAAATGACGAAAGTATACAAGCAGACGACAATTTTGTCAGCCAAGCATTTTATAAACCGGACAGACAAATACAGTCCAAGAGAATTAAGTTTTCCCATTCCTGTGACCTTGACCTCTGTCACTCGAGTGTGGTGTTACTGTGCAAAAGACCTTCCTTTAGTCTTTACCCTTGTAAAGAGCTTTCCAGAAAATGTTAGTTTCTGGTCTTATCTAGGAAGAGAAAGATACATAGTTTATAGCGGTTATCCTACAACTTTATTTTGACTTGTACTGTATGCCAATTCAAGTGACATGCATATGTGTATGGTTATTTTGAGAAAGTTCCAACATATTAGTGGCTGTATTGGCTGACTTGTACTGTATGCCAATTCAAGTGACATGCATATGTGTATGGTTATTTTGAGAAAGTTCCAGCATATTAGTGGCTGTATTGGCTGCTATGTTCAGATGTATTTTATTAAATTCTAAACCTTATGGACTGTAGTGAGCACCAAATTCAACACAGAACCTTTCATTCAACTATTATAGGCCATGTGGCCATAGTTCAGGGGCATCCATGGCCGGGTGGTCACCGTTAGTCTTGTTTGTCAGAGTTATTGTCCTCCATCAAATTTTGAATGGCTGCATGTTGGGTGCCCTTATGGTGTAATCAATTCCTATAGTTATTGATGTAGAGAAATGAAATGTTAGGGAATGGTTACATACACATTGTCCCTCGTGGGAACCCCGGCAAATGAAGCCGTGCTTGTTTATTGTGGTAATCAAACTGTTTTACTGGTAAAATAGGACTAGATCACTAATACTGGGGGTGGAAGTTCTCATAAAGGGCAACATGGATATAAAAGATTGACTAAACCTGACTTCATCTCCATGTTGCAGTCATTATCAACCATTGTGCAGAAATATGTGACCTTAAACACAAATAAAAACATGCATTGAAAATATGCAACTTATACGCAGAGAATTTCCAAGGTTTTTAATACTTCAAAATTGTGCCACCCACTTAACTTCATCCGGGAATGTTTTGGTCCACAGCCTTTCATTTAATCATTTTTTGGCTCAAAAAGTTGCTCATGACCCCTCCAACAGAATGAGTTTGTTGAGCTTGTTCTGAGTAGTCATAAACTACATTTTTAGGCAAAAAATATTAGTTATTCAAATAATGTGTTTGCAAGTGTCGTGTACCAGGGTTTCTGCTAGAGATAAAATGCTGGTGCCTTGGGGAAAAACACAAGTTTGCTGAATTATTGATGACTGTCGTCTGCCCATACTAGAGCTTTGTGAGGCATTTTAACCAATACCATCAAAGTCTATCGCTAGTTGAAACTGACAACGTTGATCAATGTGGGGGAAGCATGGTGGCTCAGTGGTTATGGCATTGGTCTTCAAACCGAAAGGTCCATGGTTCGATCCCCACCAGGAGTAACTCCTTGGGCAAGGCACTTAATACCCATTGCCCACATGGCGGCATGGTGGTGCCTTGTAAGGTGTACTGCATGTTGCTGGTGCACAGCATTTGTCTTCAACCGATGCTTACCCCGCTTATACAGAGTTAGTATGTTTGAGAGTCTGACAGTTGCTTGCTGTGGCTCGGTTTTCTCCAAGTGCTCCAGCTTTCTCCACCCAAAAAACTGTCTGAATGAGGTGACCAGGGCTGTCAAAAGTGTCAATAAAACCCAAATAAATAAATAAACTGATGCAAGATTGGTTATCAGTAGATGCATTTTATCTTTAACCCTGCTTGTAGCAGCACATGTTCAACTTAAACAGGATCATTCTATGGGGGTAATATATCGATTTTGGAGAAAATTTGGCCAGGGCACTTGGGAGCAAAAAAGGACACCCTGCGAAAACCATGCATCTACTACTATTGTTGAAAAAGGTGTTAAACCTTAGGTCCTTGGATTAATGTTTGGTTAATAACTACTGTATATACAAGTATACAACTTCAGATGACTTAACAGTGTTTCTACATCATTGTTGGCTGCCTGCACTGGCAGCCAACAATGATATACAAACACTATCAAGATAAATGCATTCTACCTGTAGAGTTATCAAGGAAGAATACACTTGGAACAATATTTTTAGGGCAATCTAAAAGGGAAAGGGGCTGTTTCTGGCTGTATGGGGACATAACAGTTAAACCGTTTGGGTTAAGTCCTTCTCTACATCAAACGGTACTCCAATTTGCATGTTTTGATTTGCAGAATTTAAGTTTTACTATGTAAACCAGTGCTGTCTGGAATCTGATGTCTATCTACTAAGAGTTGATGCCTTTTGAAATATTTTATGCTGTGGTCATGATATAACCGTATATGCTGAAAGTGACCTCAAACACCAACAGGGTTCTCATGGGGTTTGGGATTCAAGGAATGGCCTTTAATTTGACTAAGGGTCATTCAAGGTCTGAAATAAAAATGCAGAATTATCACATAACCATACAGTTTAAAATGCCAGACTTTGTGAAGGCATAGTCCTAACTGGAACCTCAGGTCATTACCCAATCTTCCCACTTTACTCGTAGGGACGTGGGAGGATGGGGTAATGACTGTAGGACTTAATTTGGTCAAGTAAATGCAGGGCCTTGAAACTCCTTGAATTTGTCTTGTTGGGCCTTGAAAAATGGTGAAATATACAATGAAACCTGGCAAAACAGCCTTGAATTTTATCAGTCCTCGGTTGGAGGAATCCTGACCAATATAGAAAGAATAAAGATAGAAAATGCACTCCATCTCAAATGGATATGCAAAAATGAAGGACCATGCTAACCCTTTAGGGCTACATAAGGTTTTAACCCTTTACCTAACACAAAAAGCAGACAACACTTGCAAACAAAATTCTTGAATAACTAAATATTTTCATTTTTTGCATCAAAAACATAGCTTATGATCCCTCATTGGAATGAGCTCATTCCAATGAGGGGTCATAAGCTATGTTTTTGAGAAATAAAATGAAAATTGAATGGTGATTTTTGTGAATAGCGCTGGCCGGTTTTGGCCGTTGGTTGGGTAAAGGGTAAAAAGGGGAAAATATATTAATTTTAAAATGATTGATTCATGAAACACTGGACTGAGTTCTGCTATTTTGTGGATAATGTAACAAGGACCTATGGAAGAAATTATGTTTGGTGTATCTCAAATTTGGAGGATGTGAACAAGCAGTTGAGGGGAGTGGGGCCCCCATTCAACCAAGAATGAACCGAGATGCTAATAATTGTTTTTACAGATGTGAAGGTGTGTAATAAATACAGAACGACATGCGTGTGTGAATGGGTTAATCGATATGGCACTTGTGCCGTCGAAGACGGATAAAACTCAAGGCCTGCAGTCTCTCGTTCTATCCTTCTGCACTGGCACTCGTGCCATATCGATTAACCCATTCACACACGCAGGTTCTGTGTATTGAGTGACCCAAAGCGACATAATGTTACAGCACGGGACAGGTTGTTCATGAAATACCTGCAGCAAGGTTGATAACTAACTTGAACCCTGTCAACAAAGTGCATGGACTCGGGGTATACTTGGTGGACAGAGGTATTCGTGTGACATCACTTGAACACCAAGTCGGTTGATCAACCAGGTATTTCAAGTTCCTTACATACTCCGAAAAAAAAACAGAGCCAGGTTGTAAAGGTTTTCATACACCCATCGAAGATGAGTTTTATGAAAAAAAATAAAGTTGTCCATGATTTACCTGTCAATTGAAAATTAGTTTTCCAGAGCATGAATCCAGGGCCATTTGTTAAAGGGATACCAAACCTTGTCCTTTCCTCCTTGACGTTGGAACACTGGGAAGGGGAGCAGAATTTGTTTACTGTGGTAAACACTTTCTGCTTCACTGGTAACCCAACACCTGGGGAACAAGTCTTCTGAAATCGGCAGCATAAATGATTGGCTAAACTTGACTGTTCCTACGTTGCAGTCATGATGTAGCCCTAGATGCTGAAAATGACCTTCAATACCAAAAACTTGAAAAAAATATCTTGTGAAGGCAGTATGTAACACTCCCAAAAATATGTTACTTTGACTTTAATTCATGGTGCTCCTGTCGGAATCTTGGGAAGTGGAACAGTGCTTGTTTATTGTGGTAAACAAGTTCTGCTTTACTAGTAAAATAGGGCACAAGTTCCTGCTGGTCAGGATCGAACCGTGGCCCTTTCGGTTTGAAATTCAAAACCATAACCGCTAAGCCACCTGCTCCCAAGCTCATACCTAAGCTTTCTTAAATGTGTAGGTGCCACAATCAAGTTGCCTTATTCTAAACATTTGCTTTATATTCAAATTAAAATCAAATTCTATTTTGTCAATTTCCTCAAGAAGCCTCGAGCAGTGTTTGCAGCCATAAACAAGTTCTGCTTTACTGCTAACCGAGAACGAATGCCTGTGGCAGAAGCTCTCTAAAAGTGATCAGCATAGGTATAAATGATTGCCTAAAATTGATGTTGTAACTTGAACATCAATATCTAAATAATAAATTTTGTCAAAATTGAGTTTTTTAGCTATGAGAATGTTGGTCGGGTGGGCTTGTAATATTTAGTGGAATGACACCATTTTTGGTAAGCAAGTGTTTTTTATTGATTTCAAGCCCCATGTCAATTGCAGGTGTTATTTGTAGTATTTTTGTCATAGTTTTTGCCCTTGATGGACTTTGAATATTGTTTCATTTTCAGCCCGACTGTTTGCAGTCAGGGCTATAGTCATGACTTTCGTCTGTCTGTCCCTCCGTCTGTCTGCCTGTCCATCTGTTAACATTTAAAGTTTTGGTTAAAGTTTGTGGTTAAAGTTTTTTAGTAAAGGTTAAAGTTTTTTTTCTTTTAAATTAATATTAATTACCATTGATTGTATCATTCTCATTATGTTTCATATTATTAGCTCATCTTGACAAAGTCAAATTGAGCTAATCTCATCGCTCTCCGTCCGTTGTCCGTCCATCTGTTGTCCGTCAACACCATGTTTTGGTCTTCTCCTCCAAAGCGACTAGGCCAATTCAAATGAAAGTTTGTTTGTGTGTGTGATGGTCCCAAAGGGGCATTGCATTTTTGTTCAACTCAACATGCCCAGCCCCATAGGGAGGGAATGGGGGAAAAGCTCCAAAATATTTTTAAAATCTTCTTCTCATGAACCAGTGTGTACAATGACTTGATATTTGCTATGGAGCTTCCTTTTGAGGTGTAGAATCAAGTTTGTTCAAACGAAGTTCGTGAAGCAATATTTGGCTTTGTAATGGGTTGGTTAAGATTTTTGGCCCCGTCCAAAATTTATATTTTCTGAACCGATGGTCCGGTTTAAACCAAATATGGTATGTGGTATTATTGGGTCAAAAGTACTTGACCAATGCAAAAAAAAAAAAATTCCCGCAACCCCATGGGAATCCTGGGAGCTAAAAATAGAAATATTTTCAAACGCCCATATTTCCCAAACCACATGGAACAGAGAGGTGTTATTTGATATGAAGTATCCTTAGGACCAGTGGAATTGAATGGTAAAAAAAAATTGCCATCAGTTATGTTAGGGTGTTCTGTAATGGGCATCAAAAAAATGGTGAATCAGCATATTTGCAAAAATTTTTAAAAATCTTTTCTCCAGAACCAATCATCAGAATCTTTTGATATTCGGTATGCAGCATTCATAGGGGGTCGGATACAAGTTTGTTAAAATAAATCCCATTGGTTCGAACATATTTGGTCTCAATACAGGAGCCCAAATTTTTTACATAGGGTGATATGGGGAATATTCTTTAAAAATCTTCTTCTTCAGAACCACCAGTCAGAATCTTTTGATGTTTGATATACATCATTGTTATGAGGGTCAGATTCAAGATTGTTCAAACCAAGTCCCTAGATTAATATTTGTGCTTCCTACAGAAGCCCAAATTGTAACTTTGTTCAATATGGGAGATAATTTAAAAAAATCTTCTTCAGATCCACCAGTCAGAATGCTTTCATATTTGGTATGCAACATCTCTAGGGGGGTCAGATTCAAGTTTGTTCAAATGAGATCCCTAGGTATATATTTGAGCTCGCTATGGTAGCCCAAATATTTACTAAATGCGAAATGAGGAAATTTCTTTAAAAATCTTCTTTTTCAGATCAACCTGTCAGAATGCTTTCATATTTGGTATACAACATCTCTAGGGGGGTCAGATTCAAGTTTGTTCAATTCGAGTGCCTGGGTTAATATTTGGGCTCCATATGGGAACCTGAAATTTAACTTAGTACAGTATGAGGGAATTTCTTCAGATCCACTAGTCAGAATGCTTTCATATTTGGTATACAACATCTCTAGGGGGCTCAGATTCAAGTTTGTTCAAATCGGATCCATAGGTTAATATTTGGGCTCGCTATAGTAGCTCAAATTTTAACTTAGTGCAATATGAAGAAATTTCTTTAAAATTTCTCTTCTTCAGATCCAACAGTCAGAATGCGTTCATATTTGGTACACAGCATCTCTAGGGAAATCAGATTCAACTGTGTTCAAATCGAGAGCCTGGGTTAATATTTGGGCTCCCTATGGGAGCCGGAATTGGCCATTTTGCTGAAGAATTAAAACTTTTGTATTCAGTACCCTCTGGAGGTGTGTAACTAAGATTAATCCACAAAGGTTGTATCAAGGGGCTTCATAGGGTGCTCTACATTTTACATTATGATCAACTGTACATTTTACATTATGATCAACTGAAGAAAAGGCATGATGCCCGGATTATTTTTGTCACTCCTGAGGGACTCAAGGATTGACAGTGTAGCCTATGGATATGGATTGCTTAATGTAGACTCATTCTTGGACTCTGTTTATATTGTGTTCTGTTCAACATGAGTGCTTCAGGCCCCCGTGGGTCCTCTTGTTTTTTAGATCCACTGGTCAGAACCTTTGGATATTTGGTATAAGCTTTTCTTAGGAGGGGCAGATGCAACTTGTTGAAATCAATTCTCTCGGTTGCTATTTAGACTACCATGTCAGGTGAGCACCCTGGGGCCTCTTGTTTGCAGTCAGTTTTACTTAGTATTTCCAGCTTAAAGTTTCGGATTAAAGTTTTGTTTTTCAAAATTGTACCTTTCATTCTTCAAACAATGTGTTACAAATGTCATTGTTTTTCATTTGGGGCAAGGTCTACTGAACCTGTATACAGTGGTTTCAAATAATATTGGCATTAATTTAACCCTTTTCAAAATGGTTTTCGAAGTTAGTTTCTCTAAATTTTAAATTAGGCTTCTACCACATACTTTGTCAATTTTTTTCCCACACCGCAAAGGAAAGATATAGCGAAGAGCTCCTTCCGTCTGTCCGTCCGAACTTTGTTTTTGGCATAACTTGAACAATAGTTAACAGATTTAAATTCTTTTTGGTATATGTCTCTATAGCAACAATGTCTACATCAGGTTCGATGACCACCATTATCCAATGAAAATTGTCAGGAGTTGTTGACCCGCCACCCTCAGCTTCCCCCACCCCCACACCAATCACCAATTAGGCAATTTTTTTTCTTTGCTCCAAAAATGCATTTCGAAGGATTTAGGAGTGACTACATAAGGAAAAAAATTGACTCCCATAACCCCTCCCCGGGGCCCCCTCCTCCTCCCCCAGGCCCAATTAGGCAATATTTTTTCTTTGGTCCAAAATGCACTTTCAAGGATTTAGAGTGACTACATGCAGAAAAAAATTGACTCCCCCCTCCCCCAGGGTGGCAATTAGGCATTTATTTTTTTTTTGCTCCAAAATGCATTTTGAAGGATTTAGAGCATGTACATGCATAAACAAATTTTTACTCCTATGATCCCCACCCCTGTGTCAATTAGGCATTTTTTTTGCTCAAAAATGCATTTTGAAGGATTTAGAGCGATTACATGCAGAAAAGAGGCTCCTGAACCCAATCCCCATTCTCACTGTCAACCCCCCCTCACCCCCCTCTCCCCCTCCCACTGTCTGTCACCCCTCCCCCTGTCCAGTCAGTTGGGCCTCAAAAAAGAAAAAAATTTGGTCCAAGATGGAGTTGGCTGGATTTAGAGTGATTTTATGTGGGGTAAAAAACAACCTATGCTCCCCCGTCCCCAGTTGGGGAGTGTGGGGGATTAGCAGCACTTGGCATTGCAGGCCTCTTGTTCTTGCATGATCAATACAACTTTTAATAATTGCATTTACAGACCTGATTTCTTTTACTTGTATGTAGCTTTTTTTTCATTACCTGAGCTTCACAGTTTGAAATATAAAGAAATGCCTTCCATAGCATACTTTTGCTATTTTACAAAAAGCAATACAAATGGGAAGGAAATGGGAGTGAGGGTCTTTGATGTTGTCTCCAAAACTTCGAGGGAGATGGGTGGAATCAATTCTGTTATCCAGAAGATAAATCCCATTCTAATTATACGATTGGGGGCACGGTGACGCTGTGTACTAAGGCGTACTGCACGTCGATGGTGCACCTGTCTTCAACCAATGCTAACCCTGCTTGTGTGGAGTTGGTATGTTGGGGATCTGACAGTTTCTTGCTGTTGCTCGGCGGTTCTCTCCAGGTACTCCGGCTTCCTCCACTCGTAAAACTGTCACGGACATGGTTAGCCATTGTGCAGAAGTATGTGACCTTAAACACCAATAAATAAATAAATAATTATATGATTCTCTTTAAATTTGATATTACTTTTTTCAACAAGAAAACACAGCTGCACTTCAAATTTGAAGTATAGTCTTTTAAAACTTAAACCACAAATTTTAAGTTAAAAATTCCGACTTATATTGACTGCAGTTATAATTTCCTAATCAACAGAGCTATGCTGCTGATGATCTAACTACAAATTTTGTTGACATTTCTGAAAACACATAATTTTATACTTTGTTTCAGAAAGATGAAAAAAGCAGAACATTTATCTTGTCACTTTTAACCAAAATTATTTTTCAGTAGTATTACAATAGAAGATTTTAGAAAGAGAATGTTTTATGTACTGCATCTTTAACCCTTTACCTAACACAAGTTAAAACCAATAGTACAAATTATTTTTCTGAAACATCAGATTTTTTCATTTTTAGCCCGACTGTTTACAGTGAGGGCTGTAGTAATGACTTTTGTCCATCCGTCCATCTGTCCGTCTTCTTTTTCTGTTAACATTTAGAGTTTCGGTTAAAGTTTGTGGTTAAAGTTTTTTATTGAAGGTTCAAGTGTTTTTTTTTTTGGTTTTTTTTTCTTATTCCTGTTTAGTTGACATTTGGAGTTTTGGTTAAAGTTTGTGGTTAAAGTTTTTTATTCAGCCTTCAAGTACAGACTATACCCGGTATTTCTTGTGTGATCATCACGAAATTTCATATGCAGGTTTTAGGTCATGTCTACATGAGAATGTCCCCTTTTGGTCGTGATCGGTCAACCGGTATGGCTGCCTGAGCCCAAAACCCGAAAACCATTAGCACAGTCTACAGGGCGTATTTATGAAGGGATTTCATTGCAACTTCATAGAATGCCTCTGCATAATGCCTAGATGAGAACGTCCCTGTTTGGGCATGATCTGTCAACCATAATGGCTGCCCAAGCCCGAAACCCAAAAACTTTTAGCACAGTCTGCAGGTCATGTTTAATATGGACGGATTTCATTGTAACTTGATACGATGACTCCGTATGATGTCTACATGAGAATTTCTCCATTTGGGCGTGATCTATCAACCGTCATGACTGCCCGAGCCCAAAACGCGAAAACCTTTAGCACAGTGTATAGGTTATATTTATGGAGGGATTTCATTGTAACTTCATAGGTTGACTTCATATAATTTCCGCTCATGAGAAAGTCCCCTTTTGGACGTGATTGGGCAACTGTCACGGCTACAGATGCTCGAAGCCCGAAAACCTTCAGCACAGTCTACAGGTCATATTTATGAAGGGATTTCATTGTAACTTCGTAGGATCAATCCACATGATGCCCAGATGAGAAGAATGTCCCCTTTTGGTTGCGATCATTCAACCATGATGGCTGCCCAAGCCCAAAGCCCGAAAATCTTTAGCACAGTCTACACGTCATATTTATGGAGGGATTTCATTGTAACTTGATAGGTTGACTTCATATAATGTCTAGATGAGAACGTCCCCTTTTGGGCAACTGTGACGGCAACAGAGGCCCAAAGCCCAAAAACCTTTAGAATATTCTACAGGCCAAAATTATGAAGGGATTTCATTGTAGTTTGGTAGGATGACTCCAAATTTGTGGTTAAAACCCAGACAAACACCACCACCCCCTAGTACCCCCCCCCTCCCCTGCCACCCCCCCCCCCCCCCCCCCCCCCCCACACACACACACCACCATTAGGATTAGGCTTTTTTTTTTCTTTTCTCCAATATGCATTTTGAATTATTTACAGTCACTACATGCAGAACCTTTTTTTAAACATATGACTCAGACAAACACCACCACCCACCCCCCACCCCCATGGTGCCAGTTAGGTATTTTTTTTTTTTCTGCTCAAAATGCATTTGGAAGGATTTAGACTGACCACATGTGGAAAAAAAATGGACTCCCCTAACACACCCCCACTCTCCCCCACCCCTCATCCCCCACCCCACCTCCTCCTCACCCAGGGCCATTCATGCAATATTTTTTCTTTGGTACAAAATGCATTTTTAGCCTGACTGTTTATAGTCAGGGCTATAGTCATGACTTTCATCCGTCCATCTGTCGGTCCATCCATATGTCTGTAAACAATTGGTTTCCAACTGATAACTCCAGTTTGGATTATTTGATTTCAACCAAAGTTGATATGTGTATTTTCCAGCCAGTAATACAGGCCAAGTTTCAATACAGGTTCCACAACTGCCCCCACCCCCCACCCCCCTACACACACACACACACATCCACCACACACACACACAAATTGTCACTTAGGCAATTATTCCCAAAATGCATTTTGAAGGATTGGGAGTTATTACATGCAAAAAAGAAAATTGACTCATTTTGCCCAACATTGCTTTTTGTACTGCATCTTTAATCCTTTACCTTACACAAGTTGAAGCCAACAGTACAAATTATTTTTCTGAAACCTCAGATTTTTTCATTTTTTATTTACTTCTAACCATGGCTTATTACTCCTTATTGGAACAAGCTCATCAAGTTTGTTCCATTAATAGGTCATGAGGTATGTTTTGAAGTAGAGAAATGAAAAAATAAAATTTGAATAGCAATTTTTGTATATCACGAGTGCAAATATGGCAGATTCATTAGGTAAACGGTAAACAAAAAGTAGCACAGACTATTTTGTATCTAAGCATTGTCATTGCTGGGACAGTCGGGCTTTGTGTGTGACATCACTCTAGATACTTTCTGTCACAGTTTAGGTTCAAACTCACAACTTTTGTTGTTACAATTTATTGGCAGGTGCAGGCACTCTCGAGTAAATTCTAACAAAGCAATTATTGATGAAAAATTTTTCTTTTCAGAATAGTCGAGCACCCTCTGAGTTAACCAAAACGTCACAGTTAGGTGAGTTAACTGGTTGAGTGCTAAATTATTTTTCAAAGTGATTTGAAACATGGGTATTTTTTTTCGAAGATACCATGCTACTGTGCTGCAGTGCGGAGTTATGATGTTGGGGAGCTGGCAGCTGCTCGGTGGTTCTCTCTGGGTACTCCGGCTTCCTCCACCTGTCACCGACACGATATGACTTGGGCTGTTAAAGTGTCGTTAAACCCTATGAAATAAATAAAGAAATAAAAAATTAGAAGTTTGGCAAGAAATAAACTGAAATCAGATAAAAACTGAAAAATTACACTCCTGATACCACACTGACGCATGCAGTTCAGGAAGAATGGGCATTTGAATTTCATTCTACTTTTTGTTTGTGGGTTCCCATGCAGTCTGTCCCATTTTCTTTTTGAATGAATCAAGTATATGTCACCCAATAATGCTACATACCAAATTTGGTTCAAATCAGCCAATCGATTCTGAACACTTAAGTTTTCAACAGGGCAATAATAATTATTCCCCTCCTGGTGTGAGAATAAATATTGTTCATGATAATTTCTTGGAATAAACTTGAATCCACACCACTGGAGCAGATTTCATACAAAATAACAAAGAATTGTGACAGGGGAAGTTTATGAAAAGATACTTGAAGAATTTTGGGGCATTTTCCCAACCCATGAACGGGCAGTAACTCAATTTGAACAAAATTAAAAGAGTATGCTCCTAAGGTAATGTGTGACAAATTTATTCGAATTTGGCACAGTCCCCCTGCACTCCCCTGTTGTACCATGCTGCCAGCAGGCACTCTCTAATAAATTATAGCCAAACAATTTTAAATAACTGTTTTTTTCTTCTGCTGCTAAACAAAAAACAAGCTAATGCATCCAGTGTAAAACCACTAAAGTGGCTTCTAGCACTTTTCAATTGAGCCATGATAGTGGCTTCTAGCACTCAACCAGTTAACCAAAACTTCACAGTTATGGTGGCAGGACATGCGAGAATATCTTTGGGTGTATACTTTTTCTTGCAGTGATACCAACTTTCATTCATATTGAGAACCCACCCTGTGAAGTGACACAGTCAATTACTATGGTAATCAAGTTCAGCTTTACTGGTCGAGTTGACCTGGTAATCATCATCTGGGATTCAAATTCTCAAATGTTGGGTAGTACAGGGGGTAAATAATTGGCTAAGGCTTCACAAAGTTGATCTTTTCTCAGGCCATTTTTTGTGAAACTGCATGTGAGTGGGTGGTTTTTTATTTTATTTTTTATTTTTGTAATTATTTCTTTGGCATCAAAAGTATATGTTCTTGGTTTGTTTTATGTTTTAGGTCTCATAATCTACAGAACAGCATGGGTGATGGTGTAGTTTGTTTCTTGAGTGCAAGAAGGCTAAAGCATTGAAAAGCCTTGTTGCACTCCAGGGACAAATTTATCAGTTTTATTAACTTGGGTTAAATATCAGACATAAACCATTTAATTTTTTTTATTTTTTAGCTCACCTGGACCAAAGGGCCATGTAAGCAAATGCCATCACTTGGCATCCGTCGACGTCCATAAACTTTTCACATTTTCATCTTCTTCTCTGGAACTGCTGAGCCAATGTGGACCAAACTTGGCAGGATTGGTCTATGGGAGGTCCTCTACAAACGAACCTCATTTTGTTTCTGTCGGATGAAAAACATGGCCACTAGAGGCATTCTTTGATTCTGATTGGTCGATTTTTAAAAATGTTCTCCTCTGAAATTACAAGGCCAAATGTTTTGAAACTTCACATGCTTGATGACTGAGGCATCCTGTACCAACAATCCTCATTTAATCTGGATTGGGTTGCAAATGTGGCCTCAATTGTGGCTCATAGTTACTATGGAAACCATATGGGAAGTCACATTTTCCACCTTCTTAACTGAAACTACTTAGTTAATGTGAACCAAACTTGGCACAAATAATGTTTGGAAAGTTCTCTGAAAACAATTATCATTAAAGGAGCATGGCAGTGAGCTGCATTCTTTGATTCTGATTAGAATAATTGAGGGATATGTAGTTCTTCCAGGTGAGCGATTACAGGATCTTTAGAGCCCCTTGTTTTTAAATTTGACAGTATGATGAGTAGATGTGAACATTCTATTTTGGTAATGGTTGGCCAACCATAATGGCTGCCAAAGCAGACATCTTGGATTTTGTCAGAACACTGTCCACAATTCATTCGGCATCATCAATAGCCAGCCGTGTTTGCATGTTCATACCTAGAAGGAAATGACCTGTTATGGTCATCGGAGGCTGCTTGCAATAGCTGCCACAGCAGCCATCTTGGATTTCTTCAGCATGTACTACACCCCACATTTAAACTTCAGTTTTCTTTAAATTTTGCAGGATAACTTAGTATGATGAATAGATGAGAATGTCCTATTTTGGTAACAGTTGATAGCACATAATGGCTGCCAACGTAGCCATCTTCGATTTTTTTTAGAACACTGTCCACAATTCATCTAACACAGGCTACAAGCCTGCTGTTCTTTTCTGATCATCACTAAATTTCCTATGCATGTTCTTGATACCTAGAATGGAATGTTGTATTGTGATTTATTTATTGGGGTTTAATGGCACTTGACACAGACAGCCAGGGCCACCTCATGTCAGACAGTTTTACGAGTGGAAGAAGTCAAGAGACCCGGTGAGAACCTGCTGAGCAACTGTCAGACTCTCCAATATACTAACTCCACACAAGCAAGGCTAGCATTAGTTGAAGTGCACCATCGACGTGCAGTAAGATTAAGATTATTTATTTAACGGTATAGTTCAAAATTACAGCAATGCATGTATGATAATACAAAATGTAGAAAGCACAAAAAGCATTAGTACAATACAAGAATATCAATAAATATCTATACCGTAAGGAGATGACATAGCCAGATTGGCTGTCTACCTGTCGTCTCCCATTAATATTTGTTCTGGATTGTGCATTGTACACTGATTACGAATCTGGATTATAGGCAAATTATCTAGTCGCATTCAGATTTTATGGCATTGAAAGTGTCGGATTTGGCAGTTAAAACATACTTTCCTGTTGGGCGAGATAAACAGACCGAGAATATTACTTGATAATATCACATGCAAAGAGCACATAATTCGGAAAATGACCAGCGTATAGTGAAGTGCCAAGTTGATAGCTCTGTAGACATTTAGTTATTATTAATAGCATCTTCAGGGGTTTGAATCCATGATTATCTGCCGACATTAACATTACAATCTCGACAATAGGGATTGTCACATTCCACACTACTTGGGTACTGAGAGAGGAATTTTTGTGTCAATAATTTTTTTAATAGATTTCTGTTAGTGATAGACCTTAGATCTTGATCCAATTCATTCCACACATGTTATCACATGCAAAGAGCACATAATTCGGAAAATGACCAACGTATAGTGAAGTGCCAAGTTGATAGCTCTATAGACATTTAGTTATTATTAATAGCATCTTCAGGGGTTTGAATCCATGATTATCTGCCGACATTAAAATTACAATCTCGACAATAGGGATTGTCACATTCCACACTACTTGGGTACTGAGAGAGGAATTTTTGTGTCAATAATTTTTTTAATAGATTTCTATTAGTGATAGACCTTAGATCTTGATCCAATTCATTCCACACCCCAGGAAATGCATAGATCTGTAACCTGTCAAGGGCTTTAGTGCACATTCTACTGATATGTAATAAGTCTGATTGTCTCGTAACTCTTTGTGAAGTATTTTCTATTAGGTTAAAAAAGTCATTAAATGTCGACGGGAGTTGTCCCATTTTCCAATCAATTATGAAGAGACATGCTTGGAGTCTGAACAACATTACCCCATACATGGATGTCATATAACACTGCCCACAATTCATCTAACACAGGCTACAAGCCTGCTGTTCTTTTCTGATCATGCATGTTCTTGATACCTAGAATGGAATATTGTATTGTGATTTATTTATTGCGTTTTAATGGCACTTGACAGCCAGGGCCACCTCATGTCAGACAGTTTTACGAGTGGAAGAAGTCAGAGACCCGGTGAGAAGCCTGCTGAGCAACTGTCAGACTCCCCAATATACTAACTCCACACAAACAAGGTTAGCATTGGTTGAAGTGCACCATCGACATGCAGTATGCCTTAGTACCCAATGATGCAGTGCCCCCATGTGGGCGATCGGGATCAAGTGCAACTGTCATGTATTGTGATTGTGGTTGGCCACCACATAAGTGTCAGAACAGGGTTCATCTTGAATTTTTTCAGCAAAGGCTACAGGGTGCATGTATGAATTTTCTTGAAATTTGGCAGGGTGACTCAGTATGATGAAAACGTCATATTTTGGTAACGTGTGGCCAACAACAATGGCTTCCACAGCAGCCATCTATGTCTTTAGAACACCCTGCAGTCACATTTATGTATCAGTTTACTTGAAACTTAGCTGGCTTTCTTAGTATGATAATTTAATTAGAATGTCCTGAGTTAGACAAGGTCAGGTGCACACAATGGCTGCTGTGGCATCCATCTTTGATTTTTCACCACATCCTACAGGTTGCGTGTATGGATCAGTTTTCTTGAAACTTGGCAGGATGACAGTATGATGAGTAGATGGGAAAGTCATATATCCATCACATTTAGCTGCCTAGAATGGCTGCCATGGCTCATTTTTTATTAGCTCACCTGAGTGAAGCTCAAGGGGAGCTTTTACTAATCACTTTCTGTCTGTCGTCCGCCATCCAGCGTTAACTTTACATTATCGACTTCTTCTCACAAACTACTCGACCAAATTGAACCAAATCTGGTGTGCATGTTCTCTATCATATGTCAATTCAAATTTGTTCAAATCAAGTTGCCCTGCCCCTCGATAGGGCCATACCCAAAAAGTGTGCCTAAATCTTAAAAAATCTTCTTCTCATGAACCAGTAGTAACAGAGACTTGATATTTGGTGTGCAGCTTTCTTTTGAGGTGTTGACTCAGATTTGTTCAAGAGAAGTTCGTGGGGCTATATTTGCCATCATTATGGGAGGGGCAAGAATTTTTGCCCTGCCCAAAATTTCTATTTACCAAACTGAGAGGCTGATTTGAGCCAAATTTGATATGAGGGCTTATTTGGTCAATTTTCCTGTCACCCCATAGGAACCGCAGGGGCTAAAAATAGAAAAAAATTCAAACGCCCATATCTTCAAAACTACACAGCACTGAGAATTTTTATTTGGTGTGAATCTTCCTTAGGACCATCAGAATGGAATGGTCAAAAAAAATTGCCATCGTCCTTTTTATCATAGGGTACTTTTTCGGGACTTTGAAAAAGTGCTGAGTCAGCATTTTTTAACACTGTGGGTAATGGGGAAAACATTCAAAACATTCAAGAATCTTCTTCTCCCAAACCACATATTTGGAAGATTGATTCACATATTTGTTGAAATCAATGCCCTGGGTCCATATTTGGGCTCTCTATGGGGGCCCGAATTTTAACTTAGTTCAAAATGAGGATTTTTTTAAAAAATTCTTCTTCATCAGATCCAGCAGTCAGAATGTTTTGATATTTGGTATGCTGCATCCTTAGGGGGGTGAGATTGCCAAGTCCCTGGGTTCATATTTGGGCTCCCTTTGGGAGCCCATATAATAACTTAGTTCAATATGAGGAATATTCTTCAAAAATCTTCTTCTTCACATCCATCAGTCAGAATCTTTTGATACAGTGGAACCCTGTTAATTGAATAGCTGCTTTGCCAATGAAAATTATTCAATTAACAGGAGAATTCAATTAACGGGGATTGTGTCACTTCCCTGTGTTCTAGAAATAAATTTGGCATATATTCTATTATATCTTGTTTGACAGAGCTCCATGAGCTCTGTCAAACAAGATATAATAGATTAAATGCCTGTATTGGATGTACTGCAGCCAAATAGGTCTATAAACAAAGGAAAATTGGGGAGAGTCAGGGTAATTTCTAGACAAGTTAGAAGATTTTTTATTCAATTAACAGGAGTTTACTCTATAACCTATATTCAATTAACAGGACAAATTTGTACTGGAGGTATGGTAAAGGGTTTTGTGTTGGGAAATTATATTCAATTAACAGGAATATACAATTAAGATATATCCAATTAAGTGGGCTCCACTGTATTTGGTATACAGTATTCTTAGGGAGGTGAGATATAAGTTTGTTAAAGCCAAGTCCCTGGGTTCATATTTGGGCTTCCTGTGGGAGCTCGAATTGTACAAAATTTCTATATTCCAAACTGAGGGGTTCCCGCCACCCCATGGGAACCGCAGGAGCTAAAAATAGAAAAAAATTAAAACTCCCATATCTCCAAAACTACACTCCACTGAGAAGATTTATTTTGTATGAAGCTTCCTCAGGAAGAGCAGAAAGGAATGGTCAAAAAAAAAATTGCCATCGGTTTTATCATAGGGTACTTTTCCAGGACTCTGAAAAGATGTTGTGTAATCATTTTTTAACATTGTGAGTAGGCTTTCATATTTCACATATAACATCTTTGGATGATTCATTCACATTCAAATCCCTGGGTCCATATTTGGACTCTCTATGGGAGCCCAGATGTTCAGATTAGTGCAATATGAGGAATATTCTTTAAAAATCTTCTTCTTTCAATCCACCAATCAGACTCTTTTGATATTTGGTATGCAGCATCCATAGGGGGTGAGATTCAAGTTTGTTCAATTTGAGCCCCTGGCTTAATATGTGGACTTTCTATGGGTGGACTTAGGGGGTGGCAGGGTGATGCATGTTAGGTTCAGGTTTGTTCAAATCCATTCCTTAGTGTTTTTCCATAAAATTTGCCTTTTATGACTTCATTCCTTTCTAGTGTTGATGAACCATGTCTAACTGAATGTGACCCCAAATACTTCTTTGAACCACTTTGGTAGGTGAGCGATTAAGGCCACTTGGGGCCTCTTGTTCTTTTTTTTAACCCTCTGCACTCTGATGGCAAAGTTTTCAGCAGCAAATATTTCCCATAATGTAGTTTGATTTTTAACCAAATATACCTTGTTTGACAGATCTCAGTGAGCTCTGTCAAACAAGATATAATCGGTTAACTTTGCAGTTAAACAAGAAAGACATGGAGTGATTGGAGAAAATTCTGTTGCACTACCAGAGTGCTAGGGGTTAAGTATTTGTTTTTCTGATAGGTAACAAAAAGTCGATAATTATGGCACAATTTATTGGGAGTGCAGTGGCTCAGTGGTTACGTTATTAGACTTCAAAATGAAAGGTCCCCAGATCACTCCCTGCCAGGGATAACTGAATTGTGTCCTTGGACAAGTCACTTAATCCTGATTACCCATGCGGGGCATGGTGGTGCTGTGTACTAAGGCGTGTTGCACGTCGATGGTGCACATGTCTTCAACCACTACTATCCCTGCTTGTGTGGAGTTAGTATGTTAGGGAGTCTGACAGCTGCTTGCCACTGCTAGGTTATTCTCTCCAGGTACTCTGGCTTGCTCAACCCATAAAACTGTTGGACACAAGGTGCTGGATGTCAAACGTTTCCTTAAACTCCAGTATATAAATAAATAAGACACAATTTTCTAAATTGCAATATTAATGAGGTAATTATAACTAATCTCATAAATGTAGCATGCAGTCAAGGTAAGTTATAGTGTCACTGACACTTTTATTTTATCTGTAACATCAACAAGGGGACAGATTGCATGGGAACCCACAAACAAAAAGTAGAATGAAATTCAAATGCCCATTCTTTCTGTACTGCAAGTGTCAAGTTGGTATCAGAAGTGTAATTTTTCAGTTTTTTATCTGATTTCAGTTTATTTCTTGCCCAACTTCTAATTTTTAGTTTCTTTAAATTTTCAGATAAATCCAAGGAAATAAAATGTCACCAAAAGCACTATTTCTACAGGCTATGTGAGTTATATTGGGATACAAAGCTTGATTTTGAAACCTTTCCCTCTATGTAAACATGATTTCAGGGGTTTTTTTTATTTACCTTTTACCTAATATGAAAAGCAGACGAAACTTGCAAACAAAATTATTGAATAACTAATTTTTTTCATTTTTTGTCTCAGAAACATGGGTTATGACCCCTCATTGGAACGAGCTCAACAAGCTCGTTCCAAAGAGGGGTCATAACCAATGTTTTTGAGACAAAAAATAATAAAAATTAATTGGCGATTTTTGTGAATAGCGCTGGCCGGTTTTGGCCATTACATTGGGTAAAGGGTTAACTGGTTCAGTGCTAGAAGCCACTGTCGGGGCTTTCAAAAAAATTAAGGTACCAGAGCAACATTTTCCTTGCTCATGTTTCATATTCAGTAAAATGCAAATTATATTCTGTTTATATAAACTTGTTTTATTACAGATTATTGGCACTCTCCAATAATTTGTAATAAAACATATAGCAAACAGCAAATTCTCACCACCAAAAATAATCTAGCCATCAAAGTTAAATTCCAATCAGACTGCTGTGGTATGGAGATTCCTCACATGTAGCAGAATCAAATAGTCATTTACTGCATGGAAACTCATCATTTTAATAATACTGTTGTTAATGAACAAAAACACTAAAAACTCTTTTTATCATGAACAACTTGCTGCTTTAGTTTGATATTTGCCTGAGGTGGAAGTCTAAAATGGGCAACATGGGTATAAACCAAGCCTGAATATAAGCAACCTGTCATTTGCAAAATGGGGGTTCCCAGAGGGTGAATTTGCTGATGCTATCCCATACAGTGGGTCAATTTATCCTCTAGGTACATCTTTCTGTTTTGGCTTGAGACCTTGATTCAGACTCAGGTTCACAGAGGGTAAATATTTTGTAATGCTACCCTACTGCACAGGGTAGCATCCATCACCAAATTCACCCTATGGGGACCTCATTTTGCAGATGACAGTCTGCTTATTTTCAGGCTTGGTATAAACGATTGATTAAACTTGGCTTTATCTCCATGTTGTGATCATGATTAGCCATTGCGCAGAAATATGTGACCTTAAACAACAATAAATAAATAAATAAATAAATAAATAAATAAATAAATAAATAAATATAATAAATAAATAAGAAAAATTTCACATGCCCATTGGCTAACAATAGAATATAAATTCAGATGCCCCTAATTCCTAAACTGTATGGGACAGATAGTTATGTGCTTTAAATAACAGAAGCAAGTGGGTTTAAAAATGCTATTGGATGCTTTATAAGATTTCAACATTTTAACACTTGGTGATTGAAAAAACACCAAAACACATTTCTTCTCATGAACTATTGGCTCAAAAGCTCTGATACATGTAAGTTTCATGCAATGATGAGTAACAAACTGGTGAAGGCTTGAACCTATTATATTCAGACTTGTAAGTCAACCTTGAAGCTAGGATTTCCGATCTAGTGGAGGCAAGAGTTCAAATTTTCCCACAGTGTCCCCCCGGTCATTAACCATCGATACACACCTGAAATCTTTCCTGTGGGAGCCCCGAGAAGTGAAGCAGTGTTTGTTTACTGTGATAAAATAGAACCCAGTCACCAATGCTTGAGGTGGAAGTCCTCTAAAATGGGTATCATGGGTATAAACGATCGACTAAACTTGACTTTATCTCTATGTTGTGGTCATGATTAGCCATTGTGCAGAAGTATGTGATTTTAAACACCAATAAATAATAAATATACTTGAAACCTAACTCAGTATACTTCTTAACCTCTTGCATGCTGCTGGCAGATATTCCTGCCCTGGATAGGATTTCTCTTGTCACTGAAATATGTATAATTTGGCCATATTTGATTCCACCCCGTAAATTAATGACTTTTTTCACCAATGATTTCTTGAGTTAAATTTAGATGAATTTTACATCAAATCTAATCATGGCTGCTTCACAGCAGCCATGACTAGATTTCATGTAAAATATCTTGAAAATATACAGCAGGTTAAGAGTTAATTTTTTACCTAATGAACCAACCACGTCCACCTGTGTAATTTACAAATTGAGCAGCTGATTAAAAATTTCTACAAACCCTTATCGTGTGAGCTCACTGACCTTGTTCCAATGAGGTGTCACATGAGATGGTTTTATTGACATTATTATGCCACCGACCTCCTTAGGTGATTCAATGGGTATACAGTCAAGGTCTCCATCCATCTGTGCATCCATATGTCCATTTGTATTATAATTCTGGTAGGGGCATGGTGGTGTTGTGATAACCGGTTCTCGTTAGATCACCGAAGTTAAGCAATGTCGAGCCTGGTTATTCCTTGGATGGGTGACCGTCTGAGCGGTCGATTCGGACTCCCACGTTGTTCCTTGGGCAGGGCACTTCACCCTGATTGTCCACATGGGGGCACGATGACACCGTGTACTAAGGTGTACTGCACGTCGATGGTGCGCATGTTTTCAACTAATCTAACCCTGCCTGTACTACAGAGCAGAGTTATGATGATGGAGAGCTGGCAGCTGCTTGTCGTTGCTTGGTGGTTCTCTCCGGGTACTCCGGTTTCCTCCACCCGTAAAACTGTCACCAACAACACAATATGACCTTGGCTGTTAAAGTGTCATTAAACCCTAATAAATAAATAAATTATAGCTCTGGCATTGGTTGTCAGATTTTGATGTCCTTTTGTATGCTGATAAACCAGCATGGGGGAAATGATATTCACAAATCGTGTGTTTTGTCCATACATTCAAACCAAAATTATGGCCCTTGTAGCACTTAGAAAAATAGAAAAATGAACATTCTGCCTTATAACTCTGGCATCAGATGTCATATTTTTATATCCTTTGTTATGGTGCTAGACCAGCATGAGAGACATAACATCCACATATCGCAGGTTTTGTCTGTACATTCCTACCAGAGTTATGGCCCTTGTTACATTTAGAAAACTCAGTTTGAACATTTTGCATTATAACTCATTAATTTATACATGGATTTTGATATCCTTTGGTGTTGGTAAATTTGAAATGCATGTTCCTTATCATATGCTAATTCAAGTTTCTTCAAATGAAGTTGCCATTCTCACAAGGGGCACCACACAGTTCATAAATCTGTTAGAACCCACAATTTCTTTTTTTCGAAATTAATAATCTTCCCCTGAAACACCAATCAGAAAAAATTGATACATGGTATACAACACTCTTAAGGGGGTCACATTCAGGTTTGTTTGAATCAAGCCCTTGGGTTGATATTTGGGCTTCCTATCGGACACCGTATTCAACATAGTGCAATATGAGGAAATTTCTGTAAAACTTTTCTTCTTCAGATTGATCAGTCAAACTCGTGTACAATATCCATAAGGGGGGTGGGGGAGGCAGGTTGAAGCTTGTTTAAATCACGGCTCTGGAGTCATATTTGAGATCCCTGTGGAAGCTCGAATTTAACATAGAGTAATATAAGTAATATTCTTTACAAATCTTCTTCTTCAGATCCACCTGTCAAAATCTTTTGATAATTGGTATGCAGCAACCTTAGTGAGGTGATATTTAAGTTTGTTCAAATCAAGTCCATGGGTTCATATTTGTCTCCTTTGGGCTTCTTTTGATATGTGGTATACAACATCGCTATGTGAGCCAGATTCAAGTTTGTTCAAATCATATATTTGGTCTCCCTATGGGAGCTAGAAATTTACCTTGATGCAACACAAGGAATTCTCTATAACCCTTTACCTAACATGAAAAGCAGATGACACTTGTAAAAAAAAATTCTTGGATAACTATTTTTTTCATTTTTTGTCTTAAAAACATGAGTTCATTGCAATGAGGTGTCATAACCTATGTTTTTGAAACAAAAAATAAAAAAAATTAAATTAATTGGCGATTTTTGAGAATAGCGCTCGCTGGTTTTGGCCATTACATTGGGTAAAGGGTTAAAAATCTTCTTCAGATCTACCAATCAGACTTCTGACATGATGTTGAAAGTGTCTTCTCATATTTGGTATACTGTATCCATATGGGGGTGGGGGCAAATTTAAGTTTGTCCAAACCAAGTTCCTGGGTTCATATTTGGGCCCCCTATGGCAGCCTCAACTTTAACAGGATGCAATATGAGGAAATTTAAAAAACTTCAGACTCCCTAGTCAGAATCTTTTTGATGCTTGGGATACAGCATCCTTTTGGGGCCAGTTTAAATTTGTTCAAATCTGTGGATTGATATCTGGGTTCCTTACGGGATCCCAAACTTTATCTTTGAAATTTAAAATGTTTTAATTTTAACTACCCAGTATCAGTGGCGTAGATAGCTTTTCGCTGGCGGAGGGGCAAGCCCAAAATTTTCCGACAGACCGAAAATTTTCCGACAGTGTAACAACAACAAAAACCCAAACAAACAGAAAGAATCTGTTGTTTACTGCAAATGAACTGAAAATTGGTCTTACCCAAAATTTACCCAAAATGGCATGTTTTTATCCCCAAAGCCAGCATTTTAATGTTATTAAGCATAAGTTCGCCTAAAAATGGTCCCAAAAAATTTCCGACAAAACTTCTGGTGGGGGGCCATCAGTATAAGAGTCAGATTCAAGTTTGTTGAAATCAAGTCTCTTGGTTAATATTTGGGCTCCAAAAATAAATAGACCTGTGACCTGAATTTTAACCTGTGCAATGGGAAATAATCTGAGTTTTATTTTGGTTCAATACAAGGAATATTCTTTAAAAATATTCTTCAGATCAACCTGCTAGAATCTTTTTTGGGACGTACATCCCTCATGGGGTGGGAGTGAAATTTGTTTTAATCAGGTCCCTGAGTTCATATTTGGGCTCCATTCAAGTGCCTGAATTTTAACTTAATGCAACTTAATGCAATATGAAGAAAATGATTTAAATATCTTCTCCTTCAGATTGACCAATCAAAATCATGTAGTAAAGCAGACTACTGTGGGTGGGTGGGTGTTGATTCACTATTGTTCAAATCAAGCCCTTTGGTTCATATTAGAGATGGTCAATATACCAAAAAAACGAACCAATACAGGTATCATGAGGATACCAAAAAAACAAACCGAACCAATCATTGAATTAACCAAAACGCCTGAATTTTCATATTTTACTAGATTCCCTGTCAAGGCTTGCTAACAATTGAAAGGTTCATTTTCATGGAAGAAATGACTGATTTTCTTTTCAGTTTTTTTAAACCTCAATGGACTGGGCACCTACCTGAATTCCCACTAGACTACGACCTGTGCATGTCCAGTTGCTTAGCAGTGATTTCTAGTCAGGTCTTGGCTGCATTTTAAGATGTTTTATCTGTTGTCAGCAGGACTCCATTAAAATGGCATGGTCACGGCAAATGCTCTGAGATCGTAAAAGGCTGAGATAGATCTTTAAACATCAAGGTATGTTTAGAACAAGTCACAAAATTACTGTAGATATGATTTGTGGTCGTAAAAGAATGCCATGGTTGAGCTCATTGGCTGTGTCATTTATAGCGTTGTGGTAGAATTACACTACAACAACTCATTCTGTTTTTCCTGTTACTTGAATATAATTTCCCAACACAAAACCATTTACCATACCTCCTGTACAAATTTGACCTGTTAATTGAATATCGGTTTTCGAGTAAACTCCTGTTAATTGAATAAAAAATCTTGTAACCTTTCGACAAATTACCCTAACTCTCCGCAGTTTTTCTTTGCTTATAGACCTATTTTGCCTCAGTACAACCAATACAGGTATTTAATCTATTATATCTTGTTTGATAGAGCTCATGGAACTCTGTCAAACACGATATAATAGAATAAATTTATCTCTAGAATACAGGAAAGTGACACAATCCCTGTTAATTGAACACTCCTGTTATTTGAATAATTTTCATTGACAAAGTGGCTATTCAATTAACAAGGTTCAACTGTATCAGTAAATCTCGGTCAAGTCAGATACCAAATACCAAACAGATACTGAGGTATACCCCTTAAAAATACCGAAGCTGATACCGAACTCAAAATTTAAATACCGCCCATCTCTAGTTCATATTTGGGCTCCCTGTGGGAAATGAGGAATTATCTTTAAAAATCCTCTTCAGATCTACCAGTCTGAATTAGACTGGGGTGGTTCCTTGGTATTTATTTATTTATTGGTGTTTAAGGTCATATACTTATGCATAATTGCTAATCATGACCGTGACAGTTTTACGGGTGGAGGAAGCCGGAGTACCCAGAGAGAACCACCGAGCAATGACAAGCAGCTGCCAGCTCACCAACATCGTAACTCGGCACTGCAGCACAGTTGGGGTTACATTGGTTGAAGACATGCGTACCACCGACGTGCAGTACGCCTTAGTACATGGCGTCATTGTGCCCCATGTGGACAATCAGGGTCAAGTGCCTTGCCCAAGGACACAACACGGGAGTCCAAATTGATTGTTCAGATGGTCACCCATCCAGTGATTAACCGGTCTTGATGTTGCTTAACTTCGAGAACGAGAAGCGGTTACCGCAATGCCATTGCGCCCCCCGTCTCATTGGTAATAAAATTGAACTTGAGACATTTAATCTTGATTGTCCATTTAGGGGCATGGTGATGCTATGTACTAAGGCATACTGCACACCGTTGGTGCACTTGCATTCAACTGCTGCTAATACTTGAGCTCACTGTGGGAGCCCAAATTTTAACATGATGCAATATGAGTAATATTCTTTAACCCTTTATCTAACTTGAAAAGCAGACGGCACTTGCAAACAGAATTATTAAATAACTATTTTTTTTCATTTTTCTGTTGCAAAAAACATAGCTTATGGCCTCTCATTCCATGGCCCCTAATTCTAATGAGGGGTCATAAGTCATGTTTTTGCGACCAAAAAATGAAAAAATAATGAAAATTGAGTGGTGATTTTAGGGAATAGCACCGACCGGTTTTGGCTGTTACCTTGGGTAAAGGGTTAATGTCTTTTGAATGCTGCCCAATAGATATTTGGGAACTTTTAATTGGTGTGACGACAAATTGATATTTGCTATCCACCAGGGCATAAAACTTGTCGTCCTGCGGCAAAAAATCAAATTTTAGTTGTTAAATAATTTAGAATGTGAGATTGCTGTTTATACCTTCGAGAGGGCAACCAGTACATATTCCAAAATGAAAAAAAGAAACCTCATATTCATATAATAGAGTTTTAACCTCTCGGGGCTATTTTCAATTTTAATGAGTTTCTTGTCCAACATGTACATAAAGAACACCTGTTCCAACCAGGCCTGAATATAAGCAACCTGTCATTTGCAAAATGAGGTCCCCAGAGGGTAAATTTGCTGATGCTATCCCATAAAGTGGGCCAATTTATCCTCTAGGTACATCTTTCTGTTTTGGCTTGAGACCTTGATTCAGACTGAGGTTCACAGAGGGTAAATTTTGTGATGCTACCCTGCTGTGCAGGGCAGCATCACCAAATTCAGCATCAACCGTGTTGTGTCCTTGGGCAAGACAATTCACCCCCATTTTCCTCATGGGGGCACGATTGCATTGTGTACAAAGGCATACTGCTGTGCAGAGTAGCATCACCAAATTCACCCTCTGGGGACCTCATTTTGCAGATGACAGTCTGCTTATTTTCAGGCTTGGTTCCAACATAAGGTCTCGTTACAGTTATTCAGGTGAAAATGTCGGCTTTTCAAGAAATGTTCAGCTTCTGATTAACACGGCCGAGGATATTTCGCATTTAAATTACCTCCCCTATTCATAATACTCACAATGTATCTAGTTTCTGGAAGGTCTGAATATGGCCCTTTCTGGAGACAACTGTACACAACAAAAATCTTACAATATTACTCAAATACACTCAGCCGAATGACACAGTTGATGGTTAAAAAAATGGCTCAAAATGGTCAAAATTTTCTCATTTTGGGGATAAATCTCCAATTTTCGTACATCGATAGTGATAAAACTGTGTTATAGGAATTCCTCATTCCTCCACTGAGGATTTTACAGCATAACATGATCATTCTAACAAATAAAAAACATATGGGTTTCTTATTAATTTTTTCAGAAGGCTTTTTCAAAGCAAATTTACACAAAAATTGTCCCATTTGTAAACTGCAAATTGTCAGGTCCCAAACAGGTCTGCGTTAGTCATTTAACACTTCCATGTGACCTTGACCCCCAATTGAAATGCACTTGACAATACACAGTTTGAATCAAGACCATCAACAGATTATTTTGGCCATATCACCATTAATGAGAATTATTTACTAAATCCACACCACCATAAACTAAAACTATAGCCCAAAATAGCCATTTGGCTGAATATCCAATAACTTCGGAAATGACCTTTTAATAGGAAACGAGACCTAAGATTTTTGGTGGGCTTGCTGATGGAAGTTACAGTTTCTAGGCAGTGGTTTCTAGTGAATTGTTGGCTGCTTGTTTGGTTCAGCCAAGATTTCGCTGCTAAGTGTGTTTTTATTATTATGGGGTGAAAAATGAGTAGAATTCTCTAGTACTGACACTTTCATAATCTAGGACAAAAATCAAATAAACATTTTGCGAGAATTAAAGTTGATTTTCATTATTTTCCTAGTGGGAATCATTTGCAAGAATGAACTTGCAGACCATGACAACAGTACTTAAGCTACCACCCACTCGAAAAGTTGGTGGTATATAGTGTTCAGTATGTACGTCCGTACTTCCGGATGTCCATACTTCCATACGTCCGTACATCTGTCCGACCGTCCATCCGTTATGCTTTAGGGGGGTACACATCTGCTATCCGCAACTCCTCCTAAACCAGTGAATGGATTTCAATGAAACTCTCTGACATTCTTTTACATACATTGAAGACGTGCACCTCCTATTTTTTCCAGATATTTTCATTTTTACAGTTTCCCATATTGAAAAATGAACTTTGTCAAGTTCAATTGACATTCTGTACAGATCTGCTATCCGCAACTCCTCTTAAACCATTGAACAGATTTCATTGAAACTTTCAGACATTCTTTTACATACATTGCAGATGTGCACCTCCTATTTTTCCTTCAGATATTTTCATATTTCGATGTCTGTCTGTCCGTCCATCCATCTGTTACGCTTTAGGGATGTACACATCTGCTATCCGCAACTCCTCTTAAACCATTGAACAAACTCCATTGGAACTCTCAGACATTCTTTTACATACATTGAAAATATGCACCTCCTATTTTGTTTTCAGATATTTTCATT
Organism: Pictodentalium vernedei; assembly: GCA_031216915.1. Classification (NCBI taxonomy): domain Eukaryota; kingdom Metazoa; phylum Mollusca; class Scaphopoda; order Dentaliida; family Dentaliidae; genus Pictodentalium; species Pictodentalium vernedei. The sequence goes on from CM062292.1 coordinate 372,628,556, forward strand.
TCTACAGTTTCCCATATTGAAAAATGAACTTTGTCAAATTCAATTGACATTCTGTACAGATCTACTATCCACAACTCCTCTTAAACCATTGAACAGATTTCATTGAAACTTTCAGACATTCTTTTACATACATTGAAGATGTGCACCTCCTATTTTTTTCAGATATTTTCTTTTTTACAGTTTCCCATATTGAAAAATGAACTTTGTCAAATTCAATTGACATTCTGTACAGATCTACTATCCACAACTCCTCTTAAACCATTGACGTTGAAACTTTCAGACATTCTTTTACATACATTGAAGATGTGCACCTCCTATTTTCTCTTCAGATATTTTCATATTTACAGTTCCCCATATTCAAAAATGGTCTTTGTCAATTCAGGTTTTAGTAAGGAGGGGTATAGATCTGCTATCTGCTACTCCTCTTAAACCATTGAACAAACTCCATCGGAACTCTCAGACATTCTTTTAAATACACTGAAGATGTGCACCTCCTATTTTTCTTTCAAATATTTTCATATTCCGACATTCGTCCATCCGTTATGCTTTCGGGGTGTTATGCTTTGGGTGGGTGGGTGGGTGGGGGTGGGGGGTACACATCTGCTATCCACAACTCCTCTTAAACCAGTGAACGTATTTCATTGAAACTCTCAGACATTCTTTTACATATATTGAAAATGTGCACCTCCTGTTTTGTTTTCAGATATTTTCATTTTTAGGGTTTCCCATATTTAAAAATGGGCTTTGTCAATTCAAGCATGCGAGGGGGGGATGGGGGGGGGGGGGGTTGACATTTGCTATCCGCGACCTCTTTTAAACTAGTGAATGGATTTCAATGAAACCTTTAAACATTCTTTTACATATAGTGAAGATGTGTACCTTCTATTTTGTTTTCAGATATTTTCATTTTCACAGTTTCACATATTGAAAAATGGGCTTTGTCAATTCAAGCTTCGGGGTGGAGGTGTGTGTGTGGGGGGTGGGGGGTGGGGGGAGGGGGTTGTCAGTGTTTGTGTTCTCTACATTAAACACACTTTTACTGTTGTACCTGTTCAGTTTTGTAACAATTTGTATTTGGGTCATTTTCTCAAAGTCCAGTGGGTCCAAAACTTTTATATTGCATAAGTGGGGTAGAGGTGCAGGCTGCAAGCTGAGAGGTCCTCGGTTTGAATCCCACCTGCATCAACCACGTTGTGTCCTTGGGCAAGACACTTCACCCCCCCCCATTTCCCATGTTGGGGCACGGTGGCATTGTGTACAAAGGCGTACTGCATGCTGATGGTTCACTTGTCTTCAACCAGTGTTAACCCTGCTTGTGTGGAGTTAGTATGTTGGGAAGCCTGACAGTTGCTCACCATTGCTCGGTGGTTCTCTCCAGGTACTCCGGCTTCCTATACCCGTAAAACTGCCTGACATGAGGTTATCCTGGGTGTCGAAGGTGTCATTAAACCCCAATAAATAAATATTGCAAAAGTAGGTTGTAGGGTGCAATTACAACAGTATCCAACCCTTATACTGTGACATTTTGTCCAATTTCACCAAAATTGTCAGCCCATACCTAATTAATTTCTGTTATAAGAATTAGCGTTTAGGTCAGCTGTTGTGCTAATTGAAAGGCCTTAACTTCCCAATACTGTGTTTATTTGTTTATTACAATATCATCTCTTTAGGTATTATTTAACAGAATTTTTAGCTCACCTTGACAAAGTCAAGCTGAGTTTATCTAAATGCTCTTCATGCATCATCCGCCATTCGTTGTCCATCATCAGTACTATGTTTTGGCCTTCTCCAAAACCGCTGGGCCAATTCAAGTGAAAGGGGGGGGGGGGGGGGGGGGCATCAAAAAAATGCTGAGTCAGCATATTTGCAAACATTTTTTAAAACTTTTTCTCCTGAACCAATGGTCAGAGTCTTCTGATATTTGGTATATGGCATCCATAGAGGGGATTGGGGGGGTGGGCAGATACAAGTTTATTAAAATGAATTCCAACGTCCGTGCTATATTTTCTGGGAGATGACAGGTAGACAGCCAATCTGGCTATGTCATCTCCCTGTGGTATACATGCTTAACTGTCTCCTTTTGATATTTGTGTATATTGTATATTGTTTGTATACTGCTAAATAAAGATTCATTCATTCATTCATGAAGCCCTTGGTTCATATTTGAGCTCAATACAGGAGCCGGAATATTTAACTTAGGGCAATATGGGGAATAATCTTTAAAAATCTTCTTCTTAGAACCACTAGTCAGAATCTTTAAATGTTAATATTTGGGCTCCCTATGGTAGCCTGAATTTTAACTAATTACAATATGAGGAAATTACTTTTAAAATCTTCTTTTTCGGATCTACCAGTCAGAATGCTTTCATATTTGATATACAAGAAGTGGGGTGAGATTCAAGTTTGTTCAAATTCAGTGCCTGGGTTAATATTTGGGCTCCCTATGGAAGCTGGAATTGGCCATGTAGCTGAAGAATTAGAAATTTTTAACTCACCTTGACAAAGTCAAGCTGAGCTTATCTAATCGCTCTCCGCCCGTCATCAACACCATGTTTTGGTCTTCTCCTCCAAACCACTGGGCCAATTCAAGTGAAATTTTGTGTGATTGATGGTCCCAAAGAGCCATTGCATTTTTGTTCAGCTCAGTATGCCCAGCCCCATAGGGAGGGGGTTGAGGAAAGTTTGTTCACACGAAGTTCATGCAGCAATATTTGCCTTTGTAATGGGAGGGGCAAGATTTTTGGACCCACCCCAAATTTCTATTTTCTGAACCGATAGTCCAATTTGGACCAAATTTGGTATGTGCTATTATTGGGTCATAAGTACTTGACTCATGCAAAAAACATTTTCCTGTGTCCCTGTGGGAATCCCAGGAGCTAAAAATAGAAATATTTTTAAATGCCCATATCTCCCAAACCACATGGAACAGAGAACTGTTATTTGGTATGAAGCATCCTTAGGACCATTAGAATTGAATGGTAAAGAAAAATTACCATTGGTTATGTCAAGGTATTCCATAGGGGGTGGGGTGGGGGCGCATTAAAAAAATACTGAGTCAGCATGTTTGCAAAATTATTTAAAAACTTTTTCTCCAGAACTAGTGATCAGAATCTTTTGATATCTGGTATACAGCATCCATGGGGGAAGGAGGGGGGCAGATACAAGTTAAAATGAAGTTGCTTGGTTCATATTTGGGCTCAATACAGGAGCCGGAATATTTAACTTAGGGCAATATGGGGTATCTTTAAAAATCTTCTTCAGAACCACTAGTCAGAATCTTTTAATGTTTGGCATACAGCATTGCTATGAGGGTCAGATTCAAGATTGTTCAAACCAAGTCCCTAGGTTAATATTTGGGCTTGCTATGGATGCCCAAATTTTAACTTAGTGCAATATGGGGAATAATTTTAAAAATCTTTTTCTTCAGATCCACCAGTCAGAATGCTTTCATATTTGGTATACAACATCTCTAGGTGGGACAAATTCAAGTTGGTTCAAAACGGGTTCCTAGGTTAATATTTGGGTTCATTGTGGTAGCCCAAATTTTAACGTAGTGCAATATGAGGAAATTTCCTTAAAAATCTTCTTCAGATCCACAGGTCAGAATTACTTTCATATTTGGTATACAACATCTTTAGAGTCGGGGGAGGGGGGGGGGGGAGATTCCACTCTGTTCTATAGGGGGTAGGGGGAATGGTGGGGGAGGGGGCATTGAAAATATGCTGAGGCAGCATTTTTTGCAAAAATAAAAAATAAAAATTTCTCCACAACCACTGGATATTTGATATACAGCATCCATAGGGCAGTCAGGTACAAGTATGTTAAAATGAAGCCCCTTGGTTCATATTTGGGCTCAATACAGGAGCGTGAATATTTAACTTAGGGCAACATGGGGAATGATCTTTAAAAATCTTCTTCTTCAGAACCACTTTTCAGAATCTTTTAATGTTAATATTTCGGTTCCCTGTGGTAGCCTGAATTTTAACATAGTGGAATATGAGGAAATTTCTTTAAAAATCTTCTTCTTCAGATCCACCAGTCAGAATGCTTTCATATTTGGTATACAACATCTCTAGTGGGGTGAGATTCAAGTTTGTTCAAAGCAAGTGCCTGGGTTAATACTTGGGCTCCCTATGGGAGCCGGAATTGGCCATGCAGCTGAAGAAATAGAAATTTTGAGCTCACCTTGACAAAGTCAATCTGCGCTTATATATCTAATCACTCTCTGTCCGTCATCCTAAAACACCATGTTTCGGTCTTCTCCTCCAAACCCACTGGGCCAGTTCAAGTGAACGTTTGTGTGAGTGATGGCACCGAAGGGCCATTGCATTTTTGTTCAACTCAACATGCCCAGCCCCATAGGGAGGGTGGGATATGGCCATTAAATACCGAGATGAGGCTAGGAGGGATAGTAAATTAGACCTCATTGAAGGATTTTGTCATGGCCCTCTTGCCAATGAGGCTAAGAGGTATAGTAGCTTAGACCTCAGATTTTCTCATGGCCTCATTTTAGAAAAAGGGGTGCTGAAGGCCAGACATTTTCCAAAAAGGGATTCCATGGGACATGGCTGTTAAATACCGAGATGAGGCTAAGAGGGATAGTAAATTAGACCTTATTGAGGGATTTTTTCATGGCCGTCAATCGAAATGAGGCTAAGAGGGATAGCAGATTAAAACTCATTGAGAAATTTTCGCATGGCCTCAACCAAAATGAGGCTAAGAGGGATAGTAGATCAGACCTCATTGAGGGATTTTCTTATGGGCCTCATGGCCTCGTTTCAGAAAAAAGGGTGCTGAAGACCCGTCGTTCATTATTTAGGGTCGGTGGAATTGGGGTGACATGGGTCGTGATGATAAAATGAATTAATTGGATGATCTAGATAAATGAAATAAGAGTACTCAGAATAGGATCATAACTAACCAGAACAGACCAGAAAAGCTAAATATAGTAACAACAAGCAAAACTTTTCCAACTGATAGGCTCTTCTACTCTACTGGAGTATACTCCAGGACAAACGAACATGGTTGGGTACACGAAATTATTGCATAGATAGAAGCAAAGGAGTCTACAGGAATCCGAAATAGTACAACTTGTCGGGTTGTTTGTGGTAATTATATTCACTCCCATTCAATCGAACATACCGTCCGAATATACCCCTGTGCTATTGTAGGCCTTTGGGTAACATAGCAACCACATGCTACCATAGCAACCAAGATGGCGGCCAGTATACAAAATGGACTACGGAAACACGTATCACCCTAACAACACGGCAGGGGATGGCAGGGAGACAGTCCTTGTGACTATGCTGTCTCCCCGCAGTATAATAGAGTTAACTTTGTTTAATACATGTATACTATTATATTATTATGCAGCGAAATGAAGTATTTATTCATTCATTCAACACGCGATGCACACTAGCACCACATATCACTATGGAGATAATGTCACAAGATGACCGATCACTCAGGTTACCATGACAACACAACATGGCTCCACTGGGTCACATAACATGACGTCACTTCCGGGGTCCTGCAACCTTGTGCTCAAACATACGAGCCATACTACTCACATCAATGGCAGTAGCAAATCGGATGCTTTGTGAGCCTTGTGTGTAGTTTGATGAAGTGATAGCTAAACAGTTTTGCCCTCTTACACGGTTGGCAAGATGGTACGTCACTTCCCAACATTGCCTTACAAATACGAACAGTACAACAGAACGATATATATATATATATATATATATATATATACACTTCATCAAATATTTTATATAACTTCGTCAAATTGCCGTCATGCTCGGAAGTTTACTTCCTTCTAAGCGGCTTTCATTTTTGACTAATACTTATTCCGTTACGTTAAGTACCGTACCAATGTGTATCGCGTCATTGGATGATCAGCGCGAGATGGCGCGGAGTGTGTCTCCGCTCGTTGCCGCCTTGGGAAGGTGTGATGCGGTCTTGTTTGTCCGTGATTTGCAGTTGGAGAAGGTGAACGGCGTGTAGTGCGGAACGTGTCTTTGCTTGTTGCCGCCCAGGGGGGGGGGGGGGGGGGGGGGGGGGCGTGCATCGGCGATTTTGTGGACGGGTTCGTGATTAGGAGCTAGGCAGCCACTTGCCAAATAATAAATCGATCTGTAAGACGTACGCGTATCACGATCAATTTTATGGTTCCCATTCAACGGTTGGGGTCGGCGTGGCGCTGAGTTTTGCGTTCCCGTGACGCGGTGCACATTGGTGCGGCGCTTGACGTGGCGGAGTGGGTGTTGGTCAGGGGTGAAGGCCGCTTGGAGGGAGGTGGGCTTCCGAGCGTGGCGGCGGTTTGACGAAGTTATATAAAATATTTGATGAAGTGTATATATATATATATATATATATATATATATATATATATATATATATATATATATATATATATATATATATATATATAACTTCGTCAAATTGCCGTCGTGCTCGGAGGTTTGCTTCCTTCTGGGCGGCTTTCATTTTTGACTAGTACTTGTTCCGTTGCGTTGGGTGCCGTGCCAATGTGTGTCGCGTCGTGGGAACGTGAGGTTTGGCGTCGCGCTGGTCCTGATTGTTGAATGGGAAGTATAAAATCAAGAACCCGTCTGTGGGGTCGCCGATGCATGTCTTCCTTGGGTGGCGGCAGGTAGGGGTGTGTTCCGCATTACACGTTTTTCACTGTTTTTAGTTGTAAATTGTGGACGGGCAGGACCGTGTCGTGTCTTCCTTGGGTGGTGACGAGTGGAGATGTGTTCCGCGTTATTGCGCGCATTTTTTGTTCTCGGCCCGGGAATTGGAAGCATTCAGTCATTTGTCTCGGCCTCGCCCTGGTGGCGGGGGCGGGGGCGGGTTCGCGGGCGGTGTTCACACGTTCAGCCGTTCCTTGGCCCGAGTTGTTCGAGCGCGTTGTTCTCCGTGTTCGGGTGTATTGCTTGTAGACCACCGTATCGTGTCTCCCTTGGGTGGTGGAGATGTGTTCCCCCGTTTCATGTTGTTCCCCGTGTCCGGGTCTGTTGCTCGCAGAGTGGCTGTGTCGTGTCTTCCTTGGGTGGCGGCAAGTAGGGATATGTTCCGCGCTTCACTTTGCTTTTTGTGTTCAGGTGTAAATTATGAAAAAATACCGTATATCTTCCTTGGGTGGCAACAGGTGGAGGTGTGTTCCGCGTTGTTGCGTGGAAGGCGGGTGTGAATTGGACACTGTTTCTGGGGCCTCGCCCTGGTAGCAGGGGCGGAGGCGGGTGGGTTCGTGTGCCGTGTTCACACATCCAAACACTCCTTGGCCCGAATCATTCAATCATTTAAAAGCGCGCCTCCATATCTCCGCCCCGGTGCCCAACCCGCGTCAGTCGGACATCGGTGCCGCTGATGGAGGGTATAATTTTTTTGTGCCCTCCTTGCGTAGTGATAGCCCCCTCCCCCCCCCCCCCGGACAATCCTTCCAGGGTGTGTGAGTGTCTTGTCCCCACCCACTGTTGCGGCATGTATGTGCCCTCCACCACTGATCTGGGGGCGGTCCCTCCTGTGGTGTCTGCACCGACAGTCGTAGGCTGGGGTTCCATACTCCCCCCTAGCCTACGATTGTCGGTGTAGACATTATAGGAGGGATTGCCTTTAGATCAGTGGTGGAGGGCATATATATGCTGCAATAGTGGGTGGGGACAAGACATTTACACACCCTGGAAGGATCGTCCGGGGGGGGGGGGGGGGCGAGGGGGTTATTACTACGCAAGGAGGGTATAAAAAAATTATATTTTCCATCAGCGGTATTGATGTCTGATTGACGCGGGTTGGGTACTGGGGCGGAGATATGGAGGTGCGCTTTTAAATGATTGAATGATTCGGGCCAAGGAGTGTTTGGATGTGTGAATACGGTATACGAACTTACTTGCCTCTGCCTCTGTTACCAGGGCGAGGTTTTAGAAATAGTGTCTAATTCATATTTGTTTTTTACGTAATAACGCGGAACATATCTTTACTTGTTGCCACCCAAGGAAGATATACGGTATTTTTTCATAATTTACACTTGAATACAAAAAGCAAAGTGAAGCGCGGAACATATCTTTACTTGTTGCCACCCAAGGAAGATATGATACAGTTATTTTGCGCGTAATAGACTCGGATACGGGGAACAACATGAAACGGGGAACATATCTTTACCACCCAAGGGAGATATGATACGGTGGTTTACAAGCAATACACTTGAATATGGAGAACAACGCGTTTGAACAATTCGGGTCAAGGAATGGTTGAATGTGTGAATACTGCCTGCGAACTCGCTTCTGCCTCTGTTACCAGGGCGAGGTTGAGATAAATGATTGAATGCTTCTAATTCTTGGGCTGAGAACAAAAAATGCGCGCAATAACGCGGAATATATCTCCACTCGTTACCACCTAAGGAAGATATGATACGGTCTTGTTTGTCCATAATTTACAATTAAAAACAGTGAAAAACGTGTAATGCGGAACATATCTTTACTTGTTGCCACCCAAGGAAGATATGCATCGGCGATTTTATAGACGGGTTCTTGATTTTATACTTCCCATTCAACAATTAGGATCAGCGTGACGCTAAATTTTACGTTCCTATGACGCGATACACATTGGTACGGTACTTAACGTAACGGAATAAGTATTAGTCAAAAATGAAAGCCGCTTAGAAGGAAGTAAACTTCCGAGCATGACGGCAATTTGACGAAGTTATATATATATATATATATATATATATGTTGGTCTATGGTCCCAACTTTTAACTGGTTGAGTGCTAAATTATTTTCCAAAGGTGATTTGAAACGTGTTCAAGTTTTTTTTCAAAGATACCATGCTACCAGCAAGAGTACCCTTAGTTTAGAAATATTTTGATTGCTTTGTTACAATTTATTGGAGAGTGCCAATTGACACGCTCCAATAAATTGCAACCAAACAATTTTATATAAACATTTTTTTGTTATACTGCTTAGCAGACATCAACCTAATGCATACAATGTAAAGCCACTAACGTGGCTTCCAGCACTTTTCAATAGATCCATGATAGTGGCTTCCAGCACCAAACAAGTCAAACACAGGGATCTTCATTAGGGCAGATGGTAAGCGGGAATTCCATCAGGCATAGCGCTGGGGCCAAGGCACTGAACTGAAAACTTGTTTTTCGGAACTTGGCATTTATCACCAAGCCATAAATGCTCTGTCACCGTACCATCTAAGCTAACGGCACCCCATCCCCCAAAAAGGTTGCAATTAACAGAGTCAGTATGTCAGTCCACATTTACAACTCGACCCCAGGCCGATATTCAGTGACTGTGAATTCTGAAATATCGGTCTGCATACTGTAACGAGAAAAAATCTAACTTCGGCCTTCAGGCAATTTGCAGATAGACCCACAGAAAAAATGATTGATGAACGTGTAAATTCGTTATTATTGGAGTTTCAGCTGTCCTTATTAAACAAACACCTACTAATATAATTTGCAACTGAAATGTCACGACTTGATCAGCGGTTGCACGTAAATTACAGCTTCTAAAATGGCATGCTACTTGAGATAATACTGTTTTAAGCTATCCCATGCTTATGGTACTAATCAAGTCGCGTTCCATCAAAATATATTATGAACGATTGTAACTAATTTAATGGCAAGATTACGAGAATTTTCAAAATCAGTTTTTTACTTAACCTTTCAACCTATATATTGGGTCACGCATAAAGAATCTACAGAGAATTTGCCCATTACCGGACACGAAAAGAAGACATGGAAAAAGGTTCTTGAATAACCTGAGATAACTAAAAAATCCTTCCTTGCCTCCCCCCCCCCCCCCCCCCCCCCCCACCAAAACATAGCGCATGATTCTTCATTGGAACGAGCTTCTTCAGAAGAAGGGTCATAGGCTATGTTTTAAGGCAAATATTTGGGGCAAAAAACAAACTCTAATGACAATTTTTGTGAATATTGCTGAACAGTTATGGTCTTTACGTCATAGGTAAAAACCTTTTACCCAATGCATACAATATCAAATTTATTATTGTAATTATTGCTGTTTTTTAATTTAAAAAAAGCAACAAAACTCTATCGTGTGACCCCTCATTGGACCGGGCTCGATGAGCTAGGTGCAATGAGGGGTCAAATGATATGGGAACGTTGAGCTCGTTCCAATGAGGGTCATGAACTATGTTTTTGACGAAAAAAATGAAAAAATTAGTTCAAGAATTTTATTTGCAAGTGTCGTCTGCCTTTCGTGTAAGTAATGGGTTAAAGGTCGTAATAAAGACACATCAAACGATGGAATCGGTGGTCACATCTTTAAAGTAAAAAGTCGGCTCCCCCCTTTCCTGCTTATTTCCAATAACATTGCAATGGCGGGTTGGTAAATTGGTAGTAAAGATAATGTTTATCAAAACTCTCTCTCTCTCTCTCTCTCTCTCTCTCTCTCTCTCTCTCTCTCTCTCTCAGCTATTTCCGATTTCTGGAAAAGTTTGGGAAGGGGCATGTACCCCCGTCCCCGGTTCCTACAGCTCTGTTTTTTTTTAATTCGACTTCAGACCCAGTGAAAACGGCCCTAAGTTTTGACACTGGTGTCGGATACCAACTTTTCGGAGATGCTCCCTTCAGCATAAGGGGAGCGCACTCTTCACAGAATCTCACTTGACTGAAACCTGGAGAATTATGTGTGTGTGTGTGAGGAAATTTATCTATCACGCATCATCCCTCTTTTTACATATCATCGAAGTGGGGAACTGAGTTTTGACAGTTGAATAATGAGAATTACGTCACGCTTTTTCTATCGAAGGTGTTCTTTTAAACAATGAGGGAAGTTTAGACGTGACAAATATCTATAACAGAGTGAATTTTAATTGGGAGGCAATGATGAAATGAAAGTGAGCCTTCTGGAATCTTCTGTACTAGAATATCAGGTAAAACTTTGTGACCTACGAAGCTATATGGATGATATAAGGTGTTAGTGGACTACCGGAAGTCCACTATTTCCCTAAAATCGTTTAGATCGCGCGGTAGGCCTACGTACACGACACTCTAAAATCAGTTGAGTTAAAAATTAACTCAAATCAGCTGGGTTGAGAGAATATGAACCCAGTGGGTTCATATTCACTCAACCCAGTTGATTTGGGTTGATTTTTAACCCAGCTGATTTTAGAGTGTGCGTAATCTGTGACGCTACTGGGGGATCACTGCTATCACTGCTCCAATACAGACACAGACTCTGAAACCGAATTAAAAAGAAGGCCATATATAACACGCATTTAAAGCACACACTAAAAACTAAAGTGTTAAAACTGACACTTTCAAGGTGTTACACCCATTCTAACTCTTAGGGTTTGATTTTAACACTCAAAGTGCAATGCTTTAAGCACAATCGTCAGATATCTGAAACTTGATTGGATGGCACTTCCCATGTGTCTAGCATTGGTGGTTCTTCCAGAATCGTCCATAATTTGATTTGCGCTTGGTGGATACATAATTAAAAGGACACAACGCAGATGACGCGGGCCAGGCTCGAGAGTTCGAGCCTGACCCGCGTCACCTGCGTTGTTTCCTTTTAAGTGTCGCGACATTGACACTTGTCAAGTGGTATTATTGTAACACCTGTCAAGTTCTGGGATATCTACACTTGAACAAAGTGCTAGTTCAGCACTTAGTAAGTTTTAAATACAGCACTTCAAGTGTAGTTTTTAACACTTTAGTTTTTAGCGTGCAATCTGAGCTGTAAACATCGACTTTTCCAAGCAATATTTTTGTTTGTTGTTCCCCGATTACTGCCGGACAATATAGCTAATTAAGCTGAATCACGTCAATAGGTACGATAGCCCGTATATTGTCAGGATGCTAACCATCGTATTCTTCACGTCAGTGTAATTGGGTTGACTTATGCATGATGCTCATAAGCCGGTGGCGCGTCTTTGCTAACTCCACCATGCATATAGAGTTATCTATTTATAAGATAATAAGTATATATTTTATAATCACCTGTTCTGTAATTTCAATTGGATGGCTGCTCAATCAGCACGAACATATGAAATGATCTTCAAAAATCAAACAAATTAAATGACCTACAAAGTATTTTGGTCTCTTAGTCTAATCCATGAATCCAATTATCCCAACTCTACAGGTAGTATGGTTTCAAGACACATGTATGTCATCCATCTTCCGGTTGCTTGGTTCGGAGTCAATAAATGACCTCCAACCAATACAACGTCTTAAGGCCTCTAGTGCAAATAGGGTTTGATAAATTTCACCGCTCCAAAACCCCCAGATCCCCATTTACCTCAAACAAGATTATGTTCTCGCTCTTCCATGCGTTCAACCTGAACGTGTCGCCCCAAGGTGTGTGTGTGTGTGGGGGGGGGGGGGGGGGGGGGGCACTTTTTGTACTGACTCCGGGAGCTCTAAGGTGAACACATACGCCTACATGTTAATGATATTTCTAACCATGAAAACTCAATTTTGTTAACGAACTATTGCTGGTTTTATAGATTATTACCTCCAAGATTAGTTCGTGCTTTTGGACTAAGAGAATGAGTAAAGAGTATGAAAATAGATTGGAAGCTTCTGCATTTAATGGAAAAAACTGTAATTAAAATTCATCACCTTAGCTCGTGACGTTATGTTATCAATCTTAAAATGCGGAGATTTTCTGGCGATCGATTTATGAACAAAGTAAAGCATTTAGTCGCTCGTGTGTATTAAATTGGGCTTATAACTTATTTACCGAGTCATCCTTTTAATGTCAATTGTATGATGACAGTGACAATTCATGCATATTGATCATCTGCCGGAGAGCGTTGCTCTTTAGAAAACAAAAATCGAGCTAGGCTAATTGTGAATTTCTTTCGGCATTGGTTGACGAACCGCGAACCTTCTCTGAAAATCCGGATTTTGGAAATTTAGTGTATTCACTCTATTAGTTGTTCGAAAATGTTCGGCTATCTTCTTTAAGTTCTTTCTAACTGGGACTGCTGTGGAATCTTAAGGGTTATACTGTTTCTGGATTTCCAAGTTGGATAAATGGTAATTTCTCAGTAACTAAGATCTCATTGAACTCAACGGGGATGTCACGAGCGACGTGATAAAGTGGAGATTTATAGCCTAGGTGTGGATGGGTGCACAGTTTTTAGCTCCCTTGACTGAAAGTCAGGGTGAGCTATTCTGATCACTTTTCGTCCGTCGTGAAGGTGGTGTTTGGGTCTTTTCCTCCCAAACAACTGGCCGTTTTAATGAAATTTCACATGAGTAGTGGTTATGTAGGGGCATTTAGGTTTTTCTTCAAATTGGGTTTCTGCTCTTATTGAAAAGGGGGTGGGGCCAAAATGCCCCATTTTTAAAAAAAATCTCATGAACCGGCTACAGCAGAGACTTGATATTTGGTATACGGCTTCCTTTTGAGGTGCAGACTCAAGTTTGTTCAAGAGAAGTTCGAGCGGCAATATTTGTCGCCGTTACGGGAGGGGCAAGAATTTTTGCCCCGCCCAAAATTTCTATTTTCCAAACCGAGGGGCCTATTTGAACCAAATTTGATATGAACTATTAATCGATCATAAGTACTTGATTTATGCCAAAAAACTTTTTCAAAATGCCCCGTGGGAACCACAGGAGCTAAAAATAGAAAAAAATTCAAACGCCCATATCTCCAAAACTACACGGCACTGAGAATTCTTATTTGGTGTGAAGCTTCCTTAGGACCAACAGAATGGAATGGTCCAAAAAAATGCTATCGGTTTTACCATAGGGTACTTTTACGGGACTTTGAAAAAATGCTTAATCAGCATTTTTTAACACGTGGGTACTGGCGAAAACATTTAAGACGCTTCTTCTCCCAAACCACTGCTCCAAAAGCTTTCAAATTTCACATATAACATCTTTGGAAGATTGTTTCATAAGTTTGTTGAAATAAAATCCCTGGGTCCATATTTGGGCTCTCTATGGGAGCCCAAATGTTTAAATTAGTGCAGCATGAGGAGTTTTCTTTAAAAATCTTCATGTTCAGATCCAGCGGTCGGAATGTTTTGATATTTGGTATACAACATCCTTTGGGAGGTGTGATTCAAGTTTGATCAAGCCAAGTCTCTGATTCCATAATTTGGGCCCCCTGTGGGAGACCGAATTGTAACTTAGTTCAATATGAGGAACATTCTTTAAAAATCTTCTTCTTCACATCCACCAGAAAGAATCTTTTGATATTTGGTATACCGTATCATTAGGAAGATGAGATTCAAATTTGTTAAAGCCAAGTCCATGGGTTCATAATTGGGTGCTCTGTGGGAGCCAGAATTATAACTTAGTTCAACATGAAAAATATTTAAAAAAAATATTTTTCTTCAGATCCAGTAGTCAGAATCTTTTGATATTTGGAATACAGCATCCTTAGGAGATGAGATTCAAGTTTGTTCACACCAAGTCCCTGGGTTCATATTTGGGCTCGAAGCCCGAATTATAACTTAGCTCAGTATGAGGAATATTTTTTGAAAATCCTTTTTTTTCAGATCCACCGGTCAGAATGTTTTGATATTTGGTATATGGTTTTCTTACTGGGGCAGATGCAAGTTTGAACAAATCACCACCCTCGGTTGATAGTTGTCAATGTCAGGTGAGCGCTCTCAGGCCCCTTTGGGCCTCTAGTTTCTTTATCCACTTCAATATTTTGGCTTCGTGTGATGTCAGTAATCTGAACCTTGATGCTGAACAAAGATAACGGTTAAATTTGATCCAATGTACTGGGTGGAACGAATCATTCTGTCAAATGTTTTTTTTTTCACCTTCATCCTAGTGTAATATTACAAGACTCAAGTGATCTGTGTTCTCATTTCAGAGGCGTAGCAAGGATTTTCTGTTGAGGGGACCATAATTTTTTAGGGGTGTCAGGTCGATATATGCCACAGGCATATCCGAAGGCTGTAGGCCCGAGGTTGGATGGGTATGGCCCTTCCATTGGTGGGGGTTTGGTCGGGAGGGGGGGGGGGGGGGGGCTCCCGAACCCCACCAATAGGAAGGCCATACCCACTCCACATCAGGCCCATGGTATTCACTTCCCATTGGTGATGGGGGACGGGGGCTCCCCCGAGAATATTTTGAAAATTCAATACCCTCAGAGTGAATTTGGACCGAATGGTGCTTTAAGTTTCCCATTTTGAGGGGCGGGGGGGGGCACTGTAATTTTTAGGGGCATGCCCCCTTACCCCCCCCCCCCCCCCGACTACACCACTGTCTCATATTCCGTCGTGTTGATGAGACCAGTTCAGTCAGAGAAAACAAGACGCAGTAGGCGTCGTGTTTGACCAGGCTGATATGATCTGGTCAACGCGACGGAAGAAGATAACCCAGATTGATTGGGTGACGTGATAACTTGTTCAATGTATGACAACGCACTTCACCCCCATTGCCTACGTGGGGGCACGGTGACGTCGTGTACTAAGGCGTACTGCACGTTGATGGTGCACTAGTCTTCAACCATTGCTAACCCTGCTTGTGTGGAGTTGGTATGTTGGGGAGCTGACAGTTGCTCGCCGTTGCTCGGTGGTTCTCTCCGGGTACTCCGGCTTCCTCCACCCGTAAAACTGTCATGGTCATGATTAGCCATTGTGCAGAAATATGTGACCTTAAAACCCAATAAATAAATAAATAAATAAATGTATGACAACGGATTTTAAAAAAGTGAAATGAACACATATAATGTAAACAAAGCAGAAATTATGAAACGTTGTGAATTTTCAGGGCAAAAGCACTGGAGCTTCTTTTTCGCGTTTATGAAATTGACACCTCGAAAACTTTCGCACGTCAATTACGTCACTTGAGCCTCGTTTGAGACAGTAATGATATGGGACTGGAAAGGTTGAGACTCTGGGCTTCCGGCGTACCATGCAGAAATGATGAGCAGACGACAGGCGACACCGAGGAGCTGTTTGGGGGTAGTCATATTGTTTTAACATTCGTTTTTATCTTTTAAAGTAAGTCGCAGATTACAACAATCCAATTTCTATTGCACCATGCACAACTACAAGATGAGATGAGAGATCGGTTCTTACAATTTCGCATCACTTGTACCGCTCCTTTCGCATCAAGTATGTAAACGCCTTCAAAACTCAACTGGAAGATATCGTTCAAAATTTATACATTTAATGCAACACATTACAAGTAATTGGGTTTTTTTATTTGCTTAACCCTTTGCCTAACACGATTAGTAGACGACACTTGTAAACAATATCTTGAATAACTAAACATTTTCATTTTAGACTCTAAACATAGCTTATTACACCTCATTGGAACGAGCTCCGTGAGCCCGTTCCAATAAGGGATCATAACCTATGTGTTTTTCAGTTAAAATTGAAAAAAATAATATAATTTGAATGATGACTTTTTAAGTCTCGTGGTTTTTTTTTTTAATTTGAGGATTAAATACATTTTTCTGAACCTTTTTGCAGCGCAATTATATTGGTTTCAGCAATATTCTGCAGTAAGTTCAACGAACATTCTTGGCTTTGACAACTGATGTATGGGGAATGGAAAATGCAAATACAACACAACTGCTGCCTGAGTTATGTGAAATCAATTTGGACGGATGTTTTGTCCATCGGATGTTTCAGCCCGCGCACCCTCAACACGTGAGAGAGACTCGCCAAGTATTTTGGTTAACATGCAGAACCTGTTCCGTGCTCGATATCACAGGTACTCGGCACAGGCTGTGAAATCGAAAGAAAAATGATATTTGATAGCATTTTTGGATCGATGCTGACGTGCCCCCATAATGGTATTTAAATATTAACAAGGTACACAGCTCGCTTTTCGAAAACGATAGCACTCATCTTCGTTATTGTATTGTGCAGCTTAAAAAAGTGTTATTCTCAAAAATGAAAAATCTCCATTAAAATGTTCTTATTTGTTCAAGTTTAACCTCTAAAATATAGAGAATAACCCATCATTGGAACGAGGCTCGTCGTCTGCGAGCTCGTTCGAATGGTGGGTCATACACGATATTTTGGAGAGAAAAACAATCTCAAAATTCTCGACTCACGAAAAGGCGAGCGGAATCGCCGGTTTCCCCCGCCTTCACATTAATTTGTCACAACATTCGCGCATCCGCCGTGATTCAAAACCCAAATAGTCTTCGTATATCGCAGGCGACGGATGCACATGACCGGCTCGTTCCAGTGATTGGTAATACTTTATATTTTTGAGGAAAAGCTTGAATAAATAATAAAATTTAATGGCGATTTTTAAGTAGAATTTATGTGAAAATATTTGTATTTTGTCTTGAATTTATAGGTAGACCACACCAGGAAGTAAACAAAACAACAAAACAACCGCAATCTTTACGATGGACATTCCGTACTTTCGAGATGACAACGTCAGTGGTATTATAGATAAACAGTACTTTTACAATCACCTCAACCTTACAGTACCATATCTCACAATTCTCTGTTTTGTATCACTTATGGGAACGTTTGGCAATACGTTGGTGATAGCTGCAGTTTTGACAAACAAGGTAATGTAAAATTTCAAATGTCTGTGTAAGGTACCGCCCAACAAAAGAGTCCGTGTCGTGTAACACCAACTTTCACGTTCTGTTTTCTGATAAAAAGTATAAATTATAATTTTTTATCTTCTCCGACTTTCCCACCGGTGATTTCCGAAGACACTGAAAGCGAAACTCCAGATCCAATGGCATTTGATACAATCGTGTCATTTTTTGCACACCAGATGCTGTTTCCGCTTTATGCGCAGCAAATCTGGGTTGCCTCCCTTCTTGTATTTTGACAAGAGGTTGGAAAGCCGAAATTCATCATATCTGACAAACATGTCCCCAGTTCGATAATAAACCAATTACGGAAGGGATAACCTGTTCCAAAGTGTCTCCATTATTCAGTGGCGTTTGATCATTAAATGGTGACCACATTTCATCATACGATTGTATTCTTTTCAACAACTGTCTCTCCAACGAGATCAATAACTAAAACCCTGTAACTACTTTCAACCCATACACAAACATGTGGTTCTATTGTACACTGTATCCATACATTTAGCTCACACCCCTCACATACACACAAAACAAAACGTGTGTTCGTTGGATGGGATACTTCCGTACACGTTAAATTTGGCGCAGTGATATACCACAGAATTCAGTCCTTTGCGAATAGAAAATGCAGCAAGAATGATACTTTTTAGCTCACCTGGCCAAAAATGCCACGTGAAATTTTGCTATCACTTGGCGTCGTCCGTCGTCCTTAAACTTTATACATTTTCATCTTCTTCTCCCGATCCACTGAACCGGTGTGAACCAAACTTGGCAGAAATGGTCTATGGGAGGCCCTCTACAAACGATCCCCATTTTGTTCCCGTCGGGTGAAAAACATGGCTGCCAGAGGCATTCTTTGATTTTGGTTGGTGGATTTTCAAAAGTCTTCTCCTCTGAAACCATAAGGCCAAACGTTTTGGAACTTCACATGGTTGGTGCTTGGGACACCCTCTACCAACGATCCTCATTTAGTGTTGATCATGTTGCAAACGTGGCCGCAATTGCAGCTTATAGTTACCATAGAAACCCAATGGGAAATCACATTTTCATCTTCTTGTCTGGAACTGACCCAACGTGAACCAAACTTGGGAGGAATGGTCTATGGGAGGTCCTCTACAAACGATCCTCATTTTGTTCCCGTGAGTTGAAAAACATGGCCGCCAGAGGCATTCTTTTATTCTGATTGGACCAGTGGATTTTTTAAAATCTTCTCCTCTGAAACCACAGGGCCAAATGCTTTTAAACCTTGCATGGTTGATGACTGGGACACCCTCTACCAACGATTCCCATTTAATGTTGATTGGGTTGCAAACATGGCCACAATTGCGGCTTATAGTTACTATAGAAACCCTACAGAAAATAACATTTTCATCTTCTTCCCTGGAACTACTGAGCTGATGTGAACCAAACTTGGAAGGAATGGTCTATGGGAGGTCCTCTACAAACGATCCTCATTTTTTTGTTCTCGTGGGTTGAAAAACGTGGCCGCCAGAGGCATTTTTTGATTCTGAATGGTGGATTTTGGAAAATCTTCTCCTCTGAATCCACAGGGCCAAATGCATTGAAACTTTGCGTGGTTGATGACTGGGATACCAACGATCCTCATTTAATGTTGATCGAGTTGCAAACATGGCTGCAATTGTGGCTTATAGTTACTATAGAAACCCTATGGGAAATCACATTTTCATCTTCTTCTCTGGAACAACTGGGCCAACGTGAACCAAACCTAAAAGGCCATGTGAGCTTTTGCTATCACTTGGCGTCCGTCGTCGTCCGTCGTTCGTAAACTCTCACATTTTCATCTTCTTCTCTGGAACAGCTGAGCCGGCGTGAACCAAACTTGGCAGGAATGGTCTATGGAAGGTCCTCTACAAACGATCCTCATTTTCTTCCCGTGGGTTGATAAACGTGGCCGCCAGAGGCATTCTCTGATTCTGATTGGTGGATTTTAAAAAATCTCCTCCTCCGAAACCACAGGGCCAAATGCATGGAAACTTTGCGTGGTTGATGACTGGGACACCCTCTGCCAACGATCCTTATTTAATCTTGATCGGGGTGCAGACATTGCTGCAATTGCGGCTTATAGTTACTATAGAAACCCTATGGGAAATAACATTTTCATCTTCTTCTCTGGAACTACTGAGCCAAAGTTGGCAGGAATGGTCTATGAGAGATCCTCTACAAACAATCCTCTTCTTGTTCCTGTTGGATGGAAAATATGGTCGTCAGAGGCATTCTCTGATTCTGATTGGTCAATTTTGAAAATTGTTTTCTGAAACTACAAGCTACGCCAAATGTTTTGAAACTTCACATGATTGATGACCGGGGCACTCAATGTAAGATGAACAACTTTGCTGTTATATGTTATTATGAAAATATAAACCCTATGCCGGCAGGGTAGCTTGAATAGTGGATAGTGGATTGTAACTAAATCACCTGTGTAGTGGAATAATCACCCAAAGTATCAGTTTCAAATTCTACATATATGGACAACAAAACCACAAGCAATGTGCCAGTCAATGGACCTCTGTGTTTAACATGGAAGTCCATTGGCTGAAACTTTGCTTGTGATTGTTATGCTTTGCAACAAATTTGCAGTTATTGCTTGGGTGAAATTTCCACTCTGTGGGTTTTTTAGTGATAATACACTCGCCACGTACTGTAGCAGTTTTCTCCACTGAGAACTGGGACAATGATAAAATATTGTGTCCAGTTTTATGTTGGGGTGTAACTGGAAACAACTTTTATAAACTGTCAAGTTGTGATTGATGACAGGTGTTTGGAAAACTTGATGTAATTTACTGGTCAGCTCTAAATGATAGTATACAAATATTCTCCACATTATTATTCCTTGATTTTATCATTCATTCAAGATAGACATAATGACAAATTCTTTGAATAAAATGTTGTTCTTCGTGTAACCCTTTACCTATCCAAAGCTCTTTGAAAGAGAGTACTGTCTGAAAAAACTGTAATTTTCAAAATGTTCTTTAACCTTCTTTTAGTGATTTTTATTGAAACAGAATTCATAAATGTGTGCTGGCACTATTTCGTAAACAGTATTACTATGATACTGTTGATTTTTTAACCCTGCACATATGGTTTCGGAGAAGTAGATATTGATTTCCAGCAATTATGGCTGAAATATTATGGAATGCAGTCTGTCTGTCCCCATCCATCCATCTGTCTGTCCATCCGTTCGTTCGTCTGTCTGCCTGCCTGTGCCTGAAAGATTGCCTGCCTGCCCAGGCGATCGGTTTTACTGTGTCTGTGCATAAACTGATCAAACTATCGTGCTTGAGGGAACTGGACCACTGTTAACTCTCGTCACTTAGTCTACCCAGCAAACGTCGTTTTCTGACTGTCAAATTTTCTCCCTTATTGACTCGTCCACCGGACGAGTCAATAAGGACGAAAATGTGACAACGAGAGCACAACTCAGATTAGATGAAATTTATTCATTTGTTGCTCTTATTTATGTTTCTTTTCTGACGTAATAGACGTACCAACTGATCTCCTAAAGCCTCTAAGAATGATCAAAAGAAAGTTAAGCTGCACCCAGTGGAGATACGTATAGGCGGTGGTGGGCGGTGTCGTGGTGATTGGTATCGCGGTGAGTGGTGTCGTGGTGAGTGGTGTCGTGGTGATTGGTATCGTACAAACTATTGAGGTGTTTTTTTCAAGTTATGGAGCCCGAGGTGTTATTTACTATATGTTCTTAACACATAGAAAAACCGAACCGAAACCGAATGTTTTTTTCCTGAAACCGAACGGAAACTGAATCTGAAAAATCAAAAAGCTCTAGCTGGTGGAAATCTGGGTGAAATGCTATTATATTTATAATCTACGGTTAACAAGGGCTACTTAACAGCACAGCTTATAAGGCATCATTGGAACGAGATCGATGCGCTGTTTCCAATGAGTGCCATTAGCTTTATTTATTGAATAGGATTTTCTTTCCCAGAATTTCCCTCTATCAAACTCGGTTGATATTGCTTCACACTCCGCCGATATGACGCCTATCTCGGCCGATATGATCCAAGCTGTCATCCTGGATGCATTACTAGGCGCAATCAAATTATGAAGTTACTTCGGACTGATATCTCGGCCAATATGAAGCTAACCCAGTAATAACCTCTAGATATTTTGTAGACAAAAATATAAAATGACAACATTAAAATTTCAATGGCGATTTCAGTGAACTGCTCTGGTCAGATATGGCCATTACTGGGCGGCGTAACCTTTTATCCGACATAACTGAGAAAAACAATCCAGCGCTTTTCATAAAATCGCCATTCAAATTTTATTATTTATTTAATTTTTTGTTTCCAAAACATAGCTTATGATCCCTCATTAGAACGAGCTCATTGAGTTCGTTCTAAGGAGGCCCCGTACACTATGTTTTTGAGTCAAAGAATGACATTTTATCGTTATTTAAGAAATTTATTGCTAACTGTTGCTTGCTATTCAGGTTAGTTTAAAAGGGGGCTGAACTGACTGAAACTCATTTTCATTTCAGAATTTGAGAACTGTTGCCAACATGTTCATCGTTAATCTAGCTACAGCAGATATTTGCGTCTCATCATTTGTTGATATATTTAGCATCATCGGTGAGTATAAAGTAACCCCCAGCCCAAACGCCACAGACGCGTCACCCTAATTAGTTCATACGGTACAGGAAGTAGGTGGTTAGACCAATGGCGGCGCCCGCATTTCCTCAACAAGGGTTCATGTTCTCGCCGAGGGAGGGAGCTAGGGTATCTCCCAATAAAACCACAATAAAAGAGGAAGCTTCCCCGGCCGATGGTGTGGAGGGTAAACCTCTGATAAAAAAGGGTGGGGGCGCCTCTGCTGACAACTGGCGACACTCCCCCGTTAGATCAGATCAGAGGTCATTTTCGAACCACGGCGTCAATGGATGTTGTTACAGCTTATTTCAATAAATTCCGATTGTCCGCTTGGGGGCACGGTGGCGCTCTGTGCTAAGGCGTACTGCACGTCGATGAAATCGCATCGAATCGAATCATGGGGATTATTTCGAATCGAATCGAATTTCAAAGCTTTTTAGGTCCCGACGATACTGATTAAAAACGGAAACACAGTGGTGAACCATCCTGGACCAGTCCACCGGAAAAAAAAATCGCGTCTCATATATATGAGTTTGTACCAAAATTATATGATCTCCAAACCCCTTCCTTACTATCAGAGGCTAGAACTGAATCCGAGAATTACAGAATGCCGGACTTAATACTGGTTAAATATCAGCAGCTTATAGCCAATTATAATCCTGAAAATAAATCTGAACAGAAAATCCCGTTTCAGCCTGTGAAATATATAACAATAAGAGAAAATCTGGAAGAGACCCATTTAAATAATTTTTATAATGCTGTATTTGACGACAACAGGAAAAATGGAAAAAATAAACTGAGAACTTATCGAGATTTTAAGAACAAATATCACCTGGAGCCTTATTTGATTTATGCAACATCCCCCGAGGCGAGAAACATATTTACTCGTTTGCGTATAAGTAACCACAAACTTATGATAGAAAAGGGGAGGGGGGGGGGACATATGCAACCACCTATCTCCGTAAGTGAACGCTTATGCGCTGTGTGCGGCTCTGGTGCAGTGGAAACAGAGTGGCACTTCGCTATGGAGTGCGGTGAATATGCATCTCTCAGAGAACGTGCATTTAACAAATTTGAACGTGAATACCAAGAGTTTGTTCAGATGGACACATCCAAGAGATTCATATTCCTGATGAAGAACATTGTGCCACAGCTGTGCGGTATCATCTGTAATATGATCCAGCAATTCTTAAAACAACGAGAACAAGTTTTGTCAATCTGACACCAAGAAGTGACATTAACAATATTACATTACAACCACTATAAGCCTTAATATTTACGTTTGTCATTCGAAATTAGTATTGTTTTATGTTTCTATTTATGTTGATTTTGTGGGAGCGCGGTGGCTCAGTTGGTAGAGGTGCAGGCTGCAAGCCGAGAGGTCCTCGGTTCGAATCCCACCTGCGGCAACCGCGTTGTGTCCTTGAGCAAGACACTTCATCTCCATTGCCCGCGTGGGGGCACGATGACGCCGTGTACTAAGGCGTACTGCACGTCGATGGTGCGCATGTCTTCAACCAATCTAACCCTGCCTGTGCTGCAGTGCGGAGTTACGATGTTGGGGAGCTGGCAGCTGCTCGTCGTTGCTCGGTGGTTCTCTCCGGGTACTCCGGCTTCACGGTCACGATTAGCCATTGTGCATAAATATGTGACCTTCAACACCAATAAATGTTGATTTTGTATATACAAAGCAATCTGCCTTTGTTCTGGTGTATTTGCTTAGTAAATCTTATCTAAAAATATTATACAGGTACCAAACGGTATTGGACCGCTGTTTCTTTTGCCGGACCACCAACAGCGGTTTGGTACGATTTGCATCATTACAATGGGGGGGGGGGGGGGGGTCAATTTTTTGTGTAATTTAATGTGTTGATAAATTATAATGGCCTTTCTAATGTGTAAATGGTTAAAGAAATAGATTCTATATTTTTCTTCTTGCAGGTATCATAGAAGGAGAAGTATTTTTCCAAGACAAATGGGCTTTGTGTGAATTAGTGTCCACTGTATGTACAACCAGTTGCCTTTGTTCCTTGCTCAGCATTGGTGGAATAAGTCTTAATAGATGTATACATATTTGTTATCACACGGCATACAACAGATTGTTCACTTTTAAAAAAGCTGCATGCATGATAACAAGTCTGTGGATAATCGGATTTCTAATGGGAATACCAAATTTCTTTGGATGGGGAGATAATACTTATGACCGAAAAACACTGTCATGTATTTGGGATCGAACACATTCCTTCACTTATGCCTTATTTATTGTATTAGGTGGTGTTGGGGTTCCATGGTCAATGACGGTCGCGTGTTATGTTAAGATGTATATATTCTTCAGGAGTGCGACTAGAAGGGTGAAAAACGCTGCTAACGGAATAATCACAGACACCAAACTGGCGAAAGAAAAGTACGAATCGACGAAACTTGCCAGAACTTTATTCATCATTTTTATTGTATTTACTATATGTTGGACGCCGTATGGTATCGTTGTTGTCAGCGATACCAAAGATGTTTATTCTCCAAGCCTACATGCATATGCTCTACTTTTTGCCCATTCTAATTCCAGTCTAAATTTTATATTATATGGCGTTACAAACATCCGCTTTAGAAAAGCGTATGCTAACTTGTTTAAGAAGATTTCTTTTTATTTAAAAGGTAAGAAGAATGTAGCAACACGAAACGGAACCGTAATCATCGAAGGAAACTCGAAATTATAGTCTCTAAAATTCACCGACTTTAACCTTTTACCTAACATGAAAAGCAGACGACGCTTGCAAAAAAAAATTCTTGACTAATTTTTTTTGTCTCAGAAACATAGGTTATGACCCCTTATTGGAACGAGCTCGACGACGTAATTCAACAGTTCGTTTTGGGTTTTCAGACAGACGTGCCGAACAGTTGGTTGTTTTCGTGGTTAATGACTCGTTGTTCTCTATTTCTTCACTCCCCCTATCAGAGTGGCAAACAAAACTCTTGAATAACTAATTAATTTTTTTCTTCATTTTTGCGTCAAAAACATAGCTAATGACCCCTCATTGGAACGAGCTCGTTCCAATGAGGGATCATAAGCTGTTTTTGAGACAGAAATGAAAAGAAACAATGAAAATGGGTTAGTAATTTTTGTGAATAGCGCTGGCCGGTTTTGGCCGTTATGTTGGGGGAAATGGTTTAAATTGGCATTCTGGGTATCAACTGATGGTTATTGTTCATGGAACAGATGAAGACAATACAAATATGTTATTTTTTTTATTATATTACCGTAGTGTTGTATATATTGTTATGTTGAATGTTCTAACAAGCATGGCAAATGAAATCGAGTAAAGTTTTTTTTCCATTCAAGTTTTATTTTATATATTAAAAAGAATTATACAGTTTTTACGATTTTAGCCAAGCTCTCAGGCTACCAGTCAAATTCTTCAACAAGCCTGATGCTGATATTTTTCCCATAATGCAACCGGTAATGTAACCAATGAGCACCATAAAACAAGATGTAATTGGTTAAATTCCTAGTTGCATTATGGAAAATATATACTGCTTGAAAATCTGGTATTTTTACATCGGTACGCAGAGAGTTTAGCTGTTTTCGTGTATCTCCCTCGGGAAACGTCACCTCCCTTGACTCATATCGCCATGAAACTCGCCTTTGGATAAAGTTATCTCCCTTGAAATTATTAGACAGGCGAGGATTGTCCAATTTAGAAGCAAGTAATCGGTATGAAAACATCAGAGGCGGACTGACCTTATGGTCCATCGGGAAAATTCCTGGTGAGCCCCCTATTAGGTTCCAAATGGGGCCACCAAAATTTATGCTGACCAACATCTATTGATGCGTGAAATTTCGTGAAAATGGCCAAAAGGCGAAATGGATCTGATTGCATAGACTGCCGGTATATCGATATGTTCTCTATGTGGACTGCCATTGGCAGTCTACAGAGAGGACATTTCGATATACCAGCATTCTAGGCTGCCATGGATGACTCAGATTATAAGTTACAGGGCGTTTATTTGGTAGATACAGTGTCATATACGGCGAAGAGAAAACAATATAAGGCGAGGCGAAGCCGAACCTAATATTGTTTTCTCTTCGCCGTATATGACACTGTATCTGCCAGTTAAACGCTCTGTAACACATTTATTATGCACGGCATGCTACAATGTCATTGGGGAAGTTAACTCAACGAATAGTTAAATGATGCGCACTTCTCGAAAAATGTAAACAAAGCAGACGATGTTTACATACGCAACAAGGGGAGTAATTTTGCTTCCGCATTCTAATTAATAAATCACTCGTGACTTGTTCTGTAACCTCAAATGTTTTGGAATGGTTTGGCATTTTTTTATAACAATTTCAGTCAATCGAATACAATGTTTATACGACGGGGCTATTTTATATGGTGGGTCTTCTGTACGACTGCGCTGCAGCATGTACGTAGGCCTACGTGTAAATTAAAAGCTGAGGCGTGTGGATATAATGATAAAACAAAATGGCTGATGGACACCTAATATTAAATTAATATTGGGTGCTTTTCAGCCATCCTGAACCTAATATTGCGGAGTCTGTGTCTCTTAGTAACTTCATTTGATTAGATAAACAAATTTACTAGCATAATAAGAAAGGATACAGCGTTCCTTCAGTTTCAAAAATCAACATTTTTTTCCGATTAGAGGGAAAACTATGGCCTTTACTATGCCCCCCCCCCCCCCACCCCACCCCGCGGAACAATTTTGGTCGAATGATTGATGGAAATGATACAAAAATACCATCGAAATGTCCTCTGTGTCGACTGCCGTTGATCACTGAGATGCAAGAAAGCCGCATTCGTTCAGTTCGAAAAATCACAATTTTCTCTTGGTCTAGGGCCCCCTTGGTAACTTTTTCTAGGCCCAGTCCGCCCTAGGAAACACCTATGACATCAGTAGAAAATTAAGCTCTCAGAGCTGTTTATTGTGTTCGTTTATTAAAAGTTACAAAGGGAAACTTAGCTGTTTTTGGCAAGCAAATTAGCAGCAACTACTTCACAGATAATTCGCGTTAAGAATATATTCATCGAATGTGTTTTTGTTGTAATTTGCAAGTTTTTATTCTTCCACAGGAAAAGTAAATAGCAAATCTTAGCCTCTAGACTTTAGTATTACTGGAAAGATAGTGTCTGCATTATATGTCATGACGCGCACACTGACGATATAACCCTTTACCTAACGTAACGGACAAAACCGGCCAGCGCTATTCTCAAAAATCGCCAATTAATTTTCATTATTTTTTTCATTTTTTGTCTCAAAAACATAGGTTATGACCCCTCGTTGGAACGAGCTCGTTCCAACGAGGGGTCATAACCTATGTTTTTGAGACAAAAAATGAAAAAAATTAGTTATTCAAGAATTATTTTTGCAAGTGTCGTCTGCTTTTCAGGTTAGGTAAAGGGATAATGAGCAGATAAAAAAGTTACAGAACATCAAAAGAAAGTCCAAGCGCCATTTTCTTATTTTTAAATGGGTTTCAACTGAGAAGAATAGTCAAATGTTCAAACTGATTGGGAAAACAATTATGAAAACAAGCTTCTGTATGGTCTCCCCATCCTCAATAAAAGGAAAAACCAACTCTTTATGGTGACAGCAACCCGGCGTGTATGAGCCAGAGTGCCAGACGTCTATTTTATTCACATAACCCCAAGCTTTGAAAGTTTTCATATTACAAAATAGCATTAGCATTTCTCAATACACATTCAAAACAAAACCTTTGTTTTACAACAGAAAACATGTAAATGACGAATATCATCACCGCTGGCATAGCCACCAAAGAAAAACCCGAGTAATACTCTGGAAACCTGTGTCCTTGGGTAATGCTAGTGCCACCTCTGATCCAGATGAGTTTTTATTTATTTTTTATTCCAAAGTATACAGCATCTACTAACATAAATGATATCTGTAAAGACAAACACAATTCCACAACCTACAAATAACTAGGGAAACAACAAAGTTAGCAGTCTTAAAAACTCAATGGAGCAATATTATATGCTCTGAAGCGTTTGGTAAATTCAAAGTTGTGTGTTGAAAATTGTAATGTGTATTGATGTTTATATGGGATTTATTAGATAAGAGTTAGGGAGATGCAGTTCCATTTTTGTCTAACTCTGTCTGCCCTGCCGATGGGATAGGGATACATAGAGAATAGTTCGATGTTTTTATAAAACTTAAGACTTTCCTTATAGTTTTGGAAGGTTGGTAGGCATTTTCCCCGGATACAGGGTTTTTTTCTTATAAATCATCAAACATGTATCCAAAAGTTCGGAAGCTTCTGATACTGAGGTGGGTCCTAAAATAACGTATCTTTCATTTATTGTGGAGTCTAAATTGCATTTTTCTCTACGATTTTGAAGAAACAGTATTAGAACAGTTTAGAACGGTTTTGGACACAGAACATTCGAAAAACAAGTGACATATAGTTTCCTTAGAATTGCCACAGAAAGAGCACAGTTCTGATCCAGATGTTGGTCCTACATCTGTTCCAAACAAAACCCGCAATACTATTGCGTAAATTCCCTGGTATAGAAGGGTACATGAACTGAAAAAACCCAAAACAAAACATACGATTATGAGAAACAAAACTGAACTTTTTTTTTTATATGTATATATATATACATAAAGGACATATGGTAGATCTAAAAGACCCCCCTCCCCCCCCCCCCTCCGATCTTAATACATGATCACTCGCCCAGGCCTGAAAATGAGCAGTCTGACATTTGCAAAATGAGGTCCCCTGAGGGTGAATTTGATGATGCATCCCATACAGTGGGCCAATTTATCCTCTGGGTACCTCTTTCTGTTTAGTTATGAGACCCTGATCAGCTTGAGGTTCACAGAGGGTAAATTTAGTGATGCTACCCTGCTGTGCAGGGTAGCATCACTAAATTCACCCTCTGGGAACCTCATTTTGTAGATGTCAGTCTGCTTATTTTCTGGCTTGCACTCGCCCCTCTTGCAAGAAAAAGATGACCGCTCAGCACGGAGGAATCGCTAGAACGACCCAAGTGCTAACTTCTAGAAAAAGAACACGTGATACCCAAACACTTCACCAATCACTCGGTCCTTCAACGCAGTTACAACAGAAACGGCGAGACAAATATTTCTAGCTTCACTACGTGCCGGTAGAAATATAAATTAATATTACTGTACAGGATAGTGCCTGAAGTTTGTGAAATGATACTCACATCGATGATACACTGAACTTCACGAACATTTCGAAATTTCAATGTTTATATGAAATTACCATGTATACCTCAG
Organism: Pictodentalium vernedei; assembly: GCA_031216915.1. Taxonomy (NCBI): domain Eukaryota; kingdom Metazoa; phylum Mollusca; class Scaphopoda; order Dentaliida; family Dentaliidae; genus Pictodentalium; species Pictodentalium vernedei. The sequence goes on from CM062292.1 coordinate 372,657,978, forward strand.
TATTTGAATTTACTGACACATTCAGAAAATTAAGGGGAGCTAACTTTCCCGTAAATCTATTCCAGTGACGTAAATTGTCAGCCATGCATATTTGTATATAGTCTCATCACCAGATCGAGTCGTGGGCCCGAAGTTAAGGCATGGTGGATGTTTGTTTGTTTGTTTGTTTATTGCACTCTAAGATCAGCTGAGTTACAAATTAACCTGGGTTGAATGAATATGAACCCATTTCGGTTCATATTCACTCAACCCAGTTGAAATGAGTTAATTTTTAGCTTAACTTGACAAAGTCAAGATAAGCTATTGCCATCACGCGTGCGGAAGTCTGTTAGACTGCGAGTTTGTGAGTCTGTTCACATTTTCCTTTAGTACAGGCTGCACCCCGTAGTTCTTGTCCGATCGTCAAGAAATTCTATATGCAGGTTTGAGGTCATGTCTAGATGAGAACGTCCCCTTTTGGTCACGATCAGTCAACCGTGATGGCTGCCCGAAGCCAACACCAGAAAAACTTTAGCACAGTCTGCAGGCCGTATTTGCAAAGAGATTTCATTGTAACTTGGTAGGATGATTCTGTATAATGTCCAGATGCGGACGTCCCATTTTGGTCGCGAACGGTCAACCGTGATGGACGCTCGATCCCAAAACCAGAAAGCCTTTAGCATAGTCTACAGGTAGTATTTATGAAGGGATTTCATTGCAACTTGGTACGATGACTCAGTATAAAGTCTAGATGAGAACGTCCCCTTTTGGTCGGGATCTGTCTACCGTCACGGCTGCCCAAGCCCAAAACCCCAAAAATTCCAGCACAGTCTACAGGTCGTATTTAAGATGGGGGATTTCATTGTAACCTGGTAGGATGACACCGTGTGATGTCCAGATGAGAACTGCCCCATTTGGTCGCAATCTGACAACTGTGATGGCTGCCCAAGCCCAAAATCCGAAAACCTTTAGCACAGTCTACAGGTCGTATTTATGGAGAGATTTCTTTGTAACTTGGTAGAATGACTCCATATGATATCTAGATGAGAACTCCCCATTTGGTCGCGACCTGTAAACCATGACGGTTGCCCGAGCCCAAAACCCGAAAACATTTAGCACAGTCTGCAAATCGTATTTATGGGGGGATTTCATTGTAACTTAGTAGGATGACTCCATATAATGTCTAGATGAGAACATCCCCTTTTGGTCGCGCTCCGACAACTGTGACGGCTACAGAGGCCTGAAACCCGCACACCTTTAGCACAGTCTACAGGTCGTATTTGTGAAGGGATTTCATTGTAACTTGGTAGGATGACTCCAGACATATAATGTCTAGATGAGAACGTCCACTTTTGGTCTCGAGCGGTCAACGGTGATGGCTGCCCGAGCCTAAAACCCGAAAACCTTTAGCGCAGTCTACGGGTAGTATTTATGAAGAGATTTCATTGTAACTTGGTAGAATGACTCTGTATAATATCTAGATGAGAACGTCCCCTTTTGGTCATGATCTGTCAACCTTGACGGCTTCCAAGCCCGAAACCCAAAAAACTTTTAGCACAATCTACAGGTCGCATTTAATATGGAGGGGCTTCATTATAGCTTGGTAGGATGACTTCGTGTGATGTCTAGTTGAGAACCTCCCCATTTGGTCGCAATCTGTCAACCGTGACGGCTGCCCGAGCCCCGAACCCGAAAACCTTTAGCGCAGTCTACAAGTCGTATTTATAGAGGGATTTTATTGTAACTTAATAGGACGACTTCATATAATGCCTAGATGAAAACAACGCCTTTTGGTCGCGATCATTCAGCCTTGATGGCTGCCCGAGCCCAAAACCCCAAAACCTTTAACACAGTCTTTTGGTCGCATTTATGAAGGGATTTCATTGTAACTGGTATGATGACTCCAGATAATGTCTAGATGAGGACGCCCCCTTTTGGTTGCTAACAGTCACCCGGTGTTATTAGTCCTTCCCCCGAAGGAAGCGGGAGGAGGAGAGAACGACTGGGGGATCCTAGTTACGACTACAAAGTTAAATAAACTGCAAATTTGCTTGTGTGGTTTTGAAATTTCTATTTCTCCCGAAATTAAAGGAAGGGACTGACAGCCTGACAGTCGCCTACTGGGTGGCCGAGTAGCCCCCCACCCCCCCCACCCCCCCCCCCCCCACCCCACCACACACACACATACACCTCGTACGTATGTACATGTTGTCTGATTAAAGTATGCATCGTGCATGGTACCTGGCGCTTTGTAAGTTGCATGGCATAATTATGAATTATCAGTGGAGAATTTGTGTGCAAACACGCCAATGAGATTTAAACTGCGATTCAACAGAAATCATAATACGTAGATAAATTTCTAATCTCATCATATAATTTAATAATTCCACAGACGGCTTTCAGTGCTGTGCTAAAATTCGAACGTAAATTATTTTCCTATCTAATCGGCGGATAGTTATAATCTGTTATCGTACTTTTATAAAGATTTATTAAGACGAATTTTTTGCAACCTTGAACATTAATATTCAATAAAATGACAAGATGAACAGATGTAATTTTTTATTTTGAGATTTAAATCAATACAGATTACTACGACATGAAAGGCATGATCAGCCTGAACACGAAGTTGACCTCCTCGCGTATTATAAACGGTAATCCTATCATCTATTCACACCATTTCTAGGACACGCGAACTTGGGCAGGGGGTAAGAGGAGAGGGGTGTTCTCGGTCACAGGACACCCACACACTGATATTATTAGTTATCCTTGTGTTTTCCAGGGTGTATGGGAATTTACACCGGTTTGGGAACTCATACACCCTGAGGCGAAGCCGAAGGGTGTATGAGTTCCCAAACCGGTGTAAATTCCCATACACACTGGAAAACACAAGGATAACGGATTTATTTCGAAGAATTTTAGTGTACTTAATATTTTAACCTACATTGTGGGCAAAAACTGACAGAAAATTTGTACTTTGTAAGTTTCTTAATAAATAAAACCAGACAAATATGGATGTCATTGGAACTGGCTCAATGAGCCAGTTCCAATGACATCCATATCTGTAATATTTTATTGCACATAAATATTAAATTTCCTGTATTTTTATTTTTGTTCTAACATAACCGAGCAGAAGGTATAAATTAACAATTAAAAATGGGTACTGTTTTTTTCAGCCATATAGCCAGCTGTTGTATATTCTTGTTTTTACACCGTGGTTAACCACGGTGTAAAAAAAGCTACTGTGGATTGCAAGTTACACCGTACCTCTCAGCCAATCAAAATGCAGTATTTAGTTTTATTTGGAAATAAACATATTTATTACATGCCTGCTCTATGAAATCTCCATCTACAGCAACACTAAACTATGCGGATAATAAAAATACATTTCGCACACATGTGCCGAACAGAAATCGTTGAGCAGACAGTTGATCACCCGAAACTGAACCGATTGTGAAATAACTAAATAAAATGTATTGTGTAAGTCGTTTTAATCCTAACATGGGGAAAGCTTCACTGGAAGTCTTTTTGGGAGCTTTACCAATTGTGAACAATCCATTCTGTCTCGATTGTGACCCAGCATAAAGTGATCTCATCCTCCCAACTACTGAAGATCGGAAGATTTGTATAGTGATTTGGGGGGTCTTGTGTTCGGGATAAACAACAATTATCCTAAGCATAGGACCTTTCGGGCCACTATTCATCTTGTCGGATTACTTTGAGCATTGTGTAAGTGGTTTTAATCCTAATATGGGGATAGCTTCACAGAAAGTCTTCTTAGGAGCTTTACCAATTGTGAACAACGAGGATAAAGACTTAAACGACTTTGATGTCAGGACAGGATATCATGTTTGGGAATGGCAGGAAAACAGCCTCTCCGGCTATGCCATTTCCATGCAGTATACACCTTTTTGACTGCTACCAGGGGGGGGGGGGGGGGGGGGGGGGGGGGGGGCACCAAAAATTTGCAAGACGTGACGTGGGGGTGGGTGAGTCTTGAGTGCGCCAAAAATGTGCATTTCCAACTTGTGCAATTTTTTGAATTTTTTAAAAATATATCAATATATGAGCTAATATATACCATCATTTGTGTTTCAAACTTTAAGATGATGTTGTACATCACACTCTTAACATAAATACATCAGGAGGCTTTATAAGTGAGAATATTGGGCTTAATCTGGGAAAATGTCACACGTTATTAGGGGGTGGGTGTCTTGTTCGAAATGTAGAAAATGTTCAGACAATATTTTGGGAAAATTCTCTCTGATGCACTGATTTCAACCCAAGTTATTTATTTATTAATAGAATTTGAATGGATAGAAGAGGAAAGTAGCAAACACATGAGAATACTGACAGAACAATTCAAATTCCCGTATATGTACACCTGCTCTGGCCAAGCCTGATAATGAACAGCTTGTCATTTGTAGATTGGGGCCCATAGCAGCCCATAGAGGTTTAAATTGGTGGTACCAGTTTAAGAACATTATGAAACCACCCTAAAGACAGCTGTGCCTACTAAGTTTATAAGTTTATTTTGGATTTTAATGGGAGAGTGGGGGGTGGGTGTCTGAGAACGGTAGTAGAAAATTTGGACGTAGGGGTGGGTGGGTGTAAAAAGGAGCTGAATAAAAAATAGGACGTCACGTTTTGCAAATTTTTAGTGCCCCTCCCCCCTGGCTACCAAATTTTAATTTATGTAAACTGTATCCGAGTATGCTGATAAATAAAGTTTCAATTCAATGCAATGTCTAACATTGAAGGATATGGCGAGTTTAATGTGGACGAAAATAGCGTAGAAGAAATAGAAGAAATGGAGTGAATATATGAAGGGGATAACGAATATCCAGAAGAGTATGAGTACGCAAATTTGGTTGGCGATAAAATGTGTTCTATTTGTTGATTGTTCGTCCCCTGAGTTTCAATGTGTTCTATGTGCCAGTAGGCTGCCAGTAGGCACATAGAACACACTGAAACTCAGGGGACGAGTTGTCAAATGAATTGCTGAGTGCGGGAGACTGGTTTCACGCACTGAAGTCGCGCAGGGACGCTGTGGGGCAAACCCCTTTCGACACTCAGTGATTGTAAAGTATTTGGTAGCTGCATGTCAAGGCGTGTTAAAGGAGGAAAAGGATTCGTGTACTCGGCACGTGTCCCAGGCTGGATGGTCAGTAGTGTTGGGATGACTTTTTCCGGGTAGTTGACTGAACCCCCGAGTGAGGACCAGAGCGAGAGGGGGTCCTTTCACAAAGGTACTACCTCTCCCGAGGGTGATGTAGCTTTTTTCGGGCAAGCTACATCACCCTCGGGGAGAGGTAGTACCTTTGTGAGAGGACCCCCTATCGCTCTGGTCCTCACCCGGGGGTTCACTGAAACTCGGGGGACGAGTTGTCAAATGAATTGCCGAGTGTCCTTCTAATAATTGTTTTATAGACGTGAAGGTGTGTAATAATTACAGAACGACACCAGCGTGTAAATGGCTAATTGATATGGCATTCGTGCCATCGCCGAAGGATAAAAACGAGAAGCCGCATATCTGTGGAAGAAATACAACATGCAAAGTTATGTTTGGGACTAAGGCACCACAACATTGAGAAAAAAGTCACGTTTTTGGCTCTATGTCTAACAAATTTAGTTAAAATTTGTTAAATATGGAGCCAAAACAATTCAGTGATTCTCTGGTGATGGCAGTATGGAGTAAAAATATATTGATAAAGATAATACTGGCTAACCCTTTACCCAACGTAACGGCCAAAACCGGCCAGCGCTATTCTCAAAAATCGCCAATTAAATTTCATTATTTTTTTCATTTTTTGTCTCAAAAACATAGGTTATGACCCCTCATTGGAACGAGCTCGTTCCAACGAGGGGTCATAACCTATGTTTTTGAGACAAAAAATGAAACAAATTAGTTATTCAAGAATTTTTTTTGCAAGTGTCGTCTGCTTTTCGTGTTAGGTAAAGGGTTAGTTTCTCTCATTTTCTCTCTCTTTCCACTATTTATGGAAAAAATAGTACTCCAAGCCTCCCGCATCCTACATCCCTGAACACAATTCGGGTAGAGTGCGGGTGGTTGGGGTGGTGGCGGGTGGGGGGGGGGGTAGAGGGGGGCAACTACCCTTGTTGGAGTTATTCCTGAATTTATCGCGCGCCCTTGGCCCAGTTCGTATCGTTGATTTCAGTCTCCCATACTCCACTCTCGTTGTATTCTGTCTTATTCTACCCACAATGTCGATTTAACCGCCGAATCCTTCCTGTAACGGTGGGGGTTGGCTCAGGCATCATATGCAAAAGCCGGCGGCATGGCTTTGCTGGACCCACCAAAGAGTTATCAGATTCATAAAGTTCTCACAATGTATTGCCAACAGCTCCTCCCTGACCAAAACAGTTCCAACACTAAATCGCTATCTCGCGAGCTCAACCAACTCTCCACAGTTCTGGGCTATTCAGCAATTTAACTAACGCCATGAGCCCTCAGCGGTTCATGGCTGTCCACTGGCACGACTTTGTGGACCTTCACTGAATCACAGAGCAGGGACCTCCGCCGCCTACTGAGTTCTCTGGAGCTTGAGAGACTGACTATCCTGGGTCTAGTTCCAAATATATACAGTTTGGGCCGGAAGAAATTAATTCTAATAAGAAGATTTGTTCCTTTAGAATAAATCAATTTGTACCAGGGTTCAGTTTCAAGTGGCTGAATTTTCTTTGTGAAAATTCGGTGATCTCCCTTTATGGCGGGACGTAAGTCTGCTGTTGCATGCGGTGGTCGCTTGACATCTCATCATAATTCTCACATTGCACACCTGGGTTGTTCCGGGGGGGGGGGGGGGGGGGGGTGGCGTACATCTCTCAGATGTCGGTAATGATATCTTCCTAAACACTATCCAAGGGTCTCCGGAAAACATTTTTAACCCTTTACCTAACACGAAAGACAGACGACGCTAGCAAACAAAATTTTTGAATAACTTATTTTTTTGGTGTGTCAAAAACATAGCTTACCCCTCATTGGAACGAGCTCATTCAGCTCGTTCCAACACGCTAAAAACTAAAGTGTTAAAAACTACACTTGAAGTGCTGTATTTAACACTTACTAAGTGCTGAACTAGCACTTTGTTCAAGTGTAGATATCCCAGAACTTGACAGGTGTTACAATAATACCACTTGACAAGTGTAATGTCGCGACACTTAAAAGGAAACAACGCAGACGACGCGGATCAGGCTCGAAGTCTCGAGCCTGATCCGCGTCATCTGCGTTGTGTCCTTTTCATTATGTACCCACCAAGCGCAAATCAAATTATGGACGATTCTGGAAGAACCACCAATGCTAGACACATGGGAATTGCCATCCATTCAAGTTTCAGATGTCTGACGATTGTAATGTCTAAGTGCTTAAAGCATTGCACTTCGAGTGTTGAAATCAAACCCTAAGAGTTAGAATGGGTTTCACACCTTGAAAGTGTCAGTTTTAACACTTTAGTTTTTAGTGTGAATGAGGGGTCATAACCTATGTTTTGTGACAAAAAATGAAAAAAAATAATGATAACTGAATGGTTATTTTTGCGAATAGCACTGGCCGGTTTTGATCGTTACGTGGGGTAAAGGGTTATGGGTAGATGCATTATCTTTTAAGAGGTTGTAGTTTTATCCTTGTTGTTGGATGTGGCAGTTTTGTATAGCCAAAACTGAGTGGCCATCTTGTTGCCCTGGAGTTGACAATCAGTGGCTGCAATTTACTGGTTATTTTCACTGCTCTGCTGTGCAGAACCCTGGGGAGTAGTCTTGGTGTTATATGGAGGAGTAAGTGGTGTACTCTACTATGGTGGTACTGGTTGCTGGTAGGAAAATATTTAATCGCTCGGTTGTTGACACCCTTAGAGAGTGAGGGTCTTTCATTTTGCTCAGCTATGGTAATTTCCCCTAGTGGGGATGCTTAGCTACGATCAGCCCCAGTATGTGCCCGGTACTTTTATGTGGGCTCACACAGTTATTCTTTGTCAACTCCATGGCGATCATTGTCGCGGCCTTTAATTTTCCTCTACAATTTCATAGCCCCTTTAAAAAGATTTAAATGTATAATATTCATTTTCATTTTTGTTCCGTTGTAATCAACCCTTTAGAATTTAATTTATATCAGGATTTAGTTTCAAGTGGCTGAATTTTCTTTGTGAAGATTCGGTGATCTCCCTTCGATCGATCTCGCATCCTTCGGCACATTCTGAAATACATGTCATTGTCTGACGCAATTTGTAACCACGCCATTTCGGGATGGTTTGTTGAATGCCGCGATTTCCAATAACAAATATCCACCCTTCCAGCCCTCGTAACTCTATTTGCAACCTATCATTCCTATGTACACTGTTGCTTATATTAATTTTTGCTGCAGAGTAGTTTCATTTTCTTTGTGGGCAGCTCCTGGTGCAGTTTGTGAGAGCAAATAAATGGGGTCTAAGGACTCAAGGGGACAGATTAATTTATGTTCCTGTCGGGTTATAAAGTTGCCTGATATAAACTAGGTAATTAGGCTTTTCCCTCTGGAAAAGACTATTGTTTTTCTACGGATTATTATTATTTTTTGGGTTTTTTTTTTTTTTTTTTTTTTTTGGGTTTTTTTGGGGGGTTTTTTTTTTTTTTTTTTTTCCACACATTTTTGTCCGTACGATTCAGAAGCCATTTTCGAACCGATTTTCACACAATTTGGCACACGCATAGAGTGGCAAAACATCTAAAAATGTACCGAAGCGGAATTTTCGATTTAACCCTTATTTCGCCAGAATTGGCAAAAAACTGCCAAAATTGGGGTTTATCGGCACTTTCTCGAAACACGTCTTTAGGATTTTTTTTAAATATTCATAATTACTAGACCTCCCTATGACACAACCTTTGATACACACGACATATTAGCCGATGCATATGGTAACCCTCCACAGGCTGCCAAACATCGACATTTCGATGAAATGGGCCGGTTTCAGACCCCCACAGCACCCAAACGATACCCGAGAGGTAAACATAACTTCCTTTATTGGAAGTGGAATTCACCGAGGATCATTTTTGAAAGTAATAAGGGTGTTCAGAAAACCAAGCGTTAACCCGTTTTGGGCTGGTTAAACAGCAATACCCCAAAAAAGCTCAAAACTTCATGTTTTCCGTGGATTTCTCTAAACGAGTCTTGTAGATTTTCAAGAAAAATTGGTCACTCTCAGGTCTTGGTGTGACATTACAAGCTGCATGGATAAAATATTCCGGTCAGCATTAGTTAAACCTCCCGAGCTGTTAAACGTAAAAATTGTGATAAAATGGGCTGTTTTTAGACACCAACAGCACCCAAACGATATACCACAGAGAAAGGGGCCTTCATTTATCGGACGCAAAATTGATCGGAAAATATTTTTGAAAGTGGTAAGGGTATTCAAAATTTGACGTCTTAACCCATTTTAGGCTGGTTAAACAGAGATACCCATTAAAATCTTAAAATACCCGTTTTCTGTGGATTTCTCTAACAACATCTTGTAGGTTTTCAAGAAAAATCGGCTATTTGTAGGTCTTGGTGTGACATTACAAGTCGCATGAACAAAATATTCCGGTCAGCATTAGTTAACCCTCCCCGGGCTGCTGAAGGTCAAAATTGCGATAAAATGGGCTGTTTTGCACACCAACAGTACCCAAAGGGTACACCACAAAGAAAAGTGCCTTCTTTTATCGCGCGTACAATTTATACGGAAACATTTTTGTAAGTAGTAAGGGTATTCAAAAGTCGACGTCTTAACCCATTTTGGGCAGGCTAAAGAGATATATCCCTTGAAAGCTTTAAATTCCCATTTTCTGTGAATTTCCCTAACGGTAACTTGTAGGGTTTCAAGACAAATTGACTATTCGTAGGTCTTTATGTGACATTACAAGTTGCATGGACAAAATACTCCGGTGAGCGTTTTTTAACCATCTACAAGCTGCCAAGCATCGTAATGTTGTTAACATGGGACTGTTTTCAGACACGCACAGCACCTAATGTATACATGAGAGATAAACATAATCTCCTTTGTTTGAAGTGGAATTCACAGAGGACCATTTTTGTAAGTAATAAAGGTATTCAAAAAGCCAAGCGTTAACCCCTGTTGGGGAGGTTAACAGGGATACCCATCAAAAGCTTAAAAAATCGTTTTCCCTGGATTTCTACAAACATTTTGTGGAGTTTTCAAGAGAAAATGGCCGTTGATAGGCCTTGGTGTCATATGACCAGTTGCATGGATCAATTATTCTGGTAGGCATTTGTTAACCCTTCATGGGCTGCTAAATGTAAAAAAAAATTGAGGAAATAGTCTGTTTTTGGACACCAACAACATCAAATGGAAATGCCACAGAGAAACGTAACTTCCTTTACCAGACGCAAAACTGATAGGGAAACATTGATATTGATATTAACCCATTCTACCATTAATGATGGGTTTTACCTAAACATTTTTTTATCAAACCCAAACCGAGTCATTTGAGACTACTATACTCACCTTTCTCATAACATCAATGAAGGAACTTTAGTGAGACAGTTAAAAACAATTCATCAGACACTGTGGGGTCAAGAAAAATTATGGAATCTAATCGGGAAAAGCCATGATTCTCCAGAATCATAAAGTCTAGTTCAGCTCTGCAGTTCTTACAACTTTCCATGCAAATTTTTACGTGCGAATGTCTTTTTATCTTCTATAGTCAGTTGGACATCAGCCTTTCTGACCACAGTTTGCAGTGGTTTACTTACCTGGCGGGGCAGTTGTTGCCTCTCGGTGCACTCTGTATTTTGTCGCGACTACAGTGGCCATCGGGGGTGGCTATCGTGTATTGACCTGGAGTTGACAGTCAGTGACTGTAATTTACTGGTTATTTTCACTACTCTGCTGTGCGGAACCCCAGGGAGTGTTTTTGGTGTTAAATGGAGGAGTAAGTAGTGTACTCTGGTATGGTGCTCCTCTAGAGAGTACTGGTTGCTGGTAGGAAAATATCTAGTCACTCGGCTCTAGACACCCCTAGAGAGTGAGGGTCTTTCATTTTGCTCAGCTTTGGCAATTTTCCACTAGTGGGCAATGTTTAGCTACGGTCAACCCTGGTCAGTGGAGGCGCACTGGCGGGAGGGGGGGATGCCCACTTTTGCCTCGGGCCCCCCAAAATCAAACTTCAAATTGTTATCTGACATAATAGAGGATGGGCCTTTGAAGACCACGTCAGGTGTTGTAGAAACGCTCAGATATCGCTCCCAGGGCGTCCAAACATGACATTTTTTCCTGTGGGGGGATCACTCAGTCCCCCCACCAACGAGGGGGGGGGGGGGGCACCCCATCCCATACCCTCCCAACTCAGGCCTGCGACCTTCGGGAGATTCTTTCGGCATCTCCTGCTCCATATCTTACTTACCCCCACCGCCTAAATCGATATCCTGGCGCCGCCACCGACCCTAGTAAGCAATGCATGGTAGTGGTATTTGTGTACCCGGTACTTTTATGTAGGCATACACAGTTATTGTTTGTCAACTTCATGGCGATCATTGTCGCGGCCTTTTATTTTCCACTGTCATTTCATAGTCTCTTTAAAAAGATATAATTATAAAATATTCATTTTCTTTTTTGTTCCGTTGTAATTAACCCCTGAACCTCTTGATATAATACTTGTTTGAAACCAGAGATACCTAGCCTTACTGATGTACTTTAAATTGGACTTCGTTAAAGTTCTCTGCATTAGACATTTTTACCATAACGGACGACAGGTATGAGTGCCCGGCGATCCTTTCATTTCTCCCTCAGAGAAAATTACTGTCCCTTTCAATTAGAATACGATTCTTTTCTGACCGTTACAAAGCGTCCATGGTTTTATAGACGACATCATATAAAATGGAATCAGACGTAACTGATAATGGTCAGTTTGTCTCAGCTTGTGTGTACTAATTACTTAATTTAAACGCATTTGTACATTATATGCAACTGGACTATCGATAATTACCGCCACACTTCTGAAAGACAAATGTATTTCGCTTAATTGACATGAACCTATTGAGTCTTCGCGTATCTAGCCGTTTATACACTTCACAATATTAGCTACCTTCTTCCAGTATACGAACACATCCAATTTTAACCCAAAGTATTTATAAAAATAATAAGGAAATTTTGCTCATAACATCTCTTAACTCCTTGACATGAATTCGTCATTTTATGGTTAGCATTCGTTGTTATATGGTTTGGTTCTTTCATTATATGGTTTGTATTCGTCCGTTTAGGCTTTATATTCGTCATTATATGGTTTGCGTTCTTCATTGTATGATTTGGTTCTTTGGTTATGTGGTTTGAAAACTTTACATTCGTCATTATATGGTTTGGTTCATTCATTATATGGTTCGTATTCGTCGTTAAATGGTTTGGATCTTTCATTATATGGTTCACATTCGTCGTTATATTGTTTGGCTCTTTCAATATATGGTTTGCGTTCTTCATTATATGGTTCATTATATGGTTTGATTCTTTGGTTATGTGGTTTGCAAACTTTGCATTCGTCATTATATGCTTTGGTTCATTCATTATATGGTTCGTATTCGTCGTTATATGGTTTGGTTCTTTCATTATATAGTTCGCATTTGTCGTTACATGGTTTGGTTCTTTCATTATATGGTTTGCAATCGTCCGTTTAGGCTTTATATTGGTCACTACATGGTCTGTGTTCTTTATTATATGGCTTGGTTCTTTGGGTATATGGTTTGCATTCGTCATTATATGGCTTGGTTCTTTCATTATATGGTTTGGTTCTTTCATTATATGGTTTGCATTCGCTCTTTTATGCTTTGCATTCTTCATTATATGGTTTGCATTGTATTCGTCATTGTATGGCAGACACGTAACCACGATTCTGTAATGGGTGATGCCTTGGCCAGTTTTTTTTTCTTTTGGGGAGGGGGGGATGATATTTGAAAGTCCATTGTGTGGGGTTTCGAGGGCCCCCCTTGTCCTTTCTAGGACCCTCCGGTCGTTGCTCCCTTCGCTCACTTTCTTTTATGCTTTGCCTTTGCATTCTTCATTATGTGGTTTGATTTGCATTCGTCATTGTATGGCAGGAAAGTAGCCAGGATTCTATAATAGGTGAGGGCAAAGATGGTATTTGAGGGCCTCCACTAGTCCTAACTAGGACCCTTCGGTCGTTGCTCCTTCCTCCCACTTCCTTAAAGGGAAGTGAGAGGAAGGAGCAACGACCGGAGAGTCCTAGTTAGGACTAGCACCCCCCGAGAAAAAAATGCAAAATTGAGTGCTCTAAGAGCGCATCTGAGGCATTTGTAGCGTTTGTAGCCCCTATATTCGAGACCATTCTGGGGTTCTGTTGTGTGGGTCAATGTTTTTTTTTTTTTGGGGGGGGGGGCGAAATGTTTAGAAGCCACCCCACCCCCCACGCCCCCACCCCACACACACACACCTGGCTACGCCATTGTTATATGGTTCGGTTCACCAACATTTGCTCGTGCTTATGGACTGAGAGAATAGGAATAGAAAGGGAGTTTGAAAATAGATTGAAAGAACTTGCGTTTAATGAAACATTTGCACGAAATAAAAATTCACCAGTTTTTGACACTGTGTTATCAGTCTTTAAATGAGATGTTTTGGTGATCAATTTATATGAATCATTTAGTACTTACCCGCGCGTTAAATTATTCATCAAGCCGTCCATTTAACATACATCGTACGGCGACATTGACAATTCCTGCACATTGATCGTCTGTTGAAGAACGTTGATCTGTAGAAGAAACGATATAGAATTTCATTTGTTACGTGACTGTCTAGCTTTCAGCATCCTCTGGAAAGTCGGATTTTTTTTTAAGTTTAGCTTATTTACTCTGTTGTTCGAAACGGTTTTATTACCATCTTTAAGACTCTTTTTTTAACAAGGACTGCTTTGGAATTTCAAAGGATTGTGATTGTGTTGTTTCTGGTTTTCCCTGTGATGTTGCACAGATGGTAATTTTACAGTAATTTTAGATCTCATTCACACTAAAAACTAAAGTGTTAAAACTGGCACTTTCAAGGTGTTAAACCCATTCTGACTCTTAGGGTTTGATTTTAACACTCAAAGTGTAATGCTTTAAGCACTAAGACATTACAATCGTCAGACATCTGAAACTTGAATGGATGGCACTTCCCATGTGTCTAGCATTGGTGGTTCTTCCAGAATGGTCCATAATTTGATTTGCGCTTGGTGGGTACATAATTAAAAAGTCACAACGCAGATGACGCGGATCAGGCTCGAGAGTTCGAGTCTGAACCGCGTCATCTGCGTTGTTTCCTTTCAAGTGTCTCGACATTACACTTGGCAAGTGGTATTATTGTAACACGGTAACACCTTCAAGTTCTGGGATATCTACACTTGAACACTTAGTAAGTGTAAAATACAGCACTTCAAGTGTAGTTTTTAACACTTTAGTTTTTAGCGTGTTGAAGGTCATGCGGACCGACACGAGCGACGCTATAAAGTGAAGATTAGGAATAGACTTTTTGCAAATCTTCGAAATTTTATTCGACATTCTCCCATGATTCGATTCGGTTCGCGCTAATTCGGAAACTTTCGAATCGTCGAGGTGTTCTCCGTATTATTGTAACACGGTAACACCTTCAAGTTCTGGGATATCTACACTTGAACACTTAGTAAGTGTAAAATACAGCACTTCAAGTGTAGTTTTTAACACTTTAGTTTTTAGCGTGTTGAAGGTCATGCGGACCGACTCGAGCGACGCTATAAAGTGAAGATTAGGAATAGACTTTTTGCAAATCTTCGAAATTTTATTCGACATTCCCCCATGATTCGATTCGATTCGCGCTAATTCGGAAACTTTCGAATCGTCGAGATGTTCTCAAAATCATACCAAATGTCTTCCCTTGAACATAGACTGCAAAATAAATGGTTCTTTATAGAATCAAAACTGGTTCTAAACATTGTCCCTGAGATGGAAGTTCATGGAACTAGTTTCGGTTCTAAATTGAACCAGTTTTGGTTCCATAAATGGAACCAAAACTGTTTCTATATAAAGAACCCAAAATGGTTTTATTTAGAGCCGAAACTGGTTCCATCTAAGGGACAAGGTTTAGAACCAGTTTGGTTCCAAAAAGAACCCGTTTGGTTCAATATAGAACCCTTGTTCAGATTTTGGTTCCATCTCAGGGACAATGTTTAGAACCAGTTTTGGTTCCAAACATCAAACCAATTTGGTTCAATATCGAACCAGATTTGGTTCTAAAAATGGAATCAGTGTTGGTTCCGTATTTTGTACGGGTTCCGGTTCCATAAATAGAACCAGTTTTGGATTCCTGCACTGAAAACTACCTGATTTCTTCGTAGCATGCTGTATGAATATTGTAAAGCTTCTGCCGAGGGGGTGCAAATTCAACTATTTTAAGGCATGGAGGATAATTTATAGTATTCATTAAAAATATATTGGGGAGTAAATAAATGAGGAAATATGACATCTTAACAAAAATAAATTTAAATATTAAAAATAATAGAACCAAACTACCATTATTGGTTCTGCAAAGAATCCTATATATTCTAATTTATAAATTATCACACCACTTTCATGGTTAGATAGATATTTTTTTAACTCTGTACCTAACGAATCGCCCGCATCCGCCCGCTTAATATGCAAATTGAGCAGTTGAAAAAAATTAATTTTTCAAAATATTCCAGCAAAACCATATCATGTGACCCCTCATTGGAACGCGCTCATTGAGCTCGTTCCAATGAGGGGTCACATGATATGGTTTTGCTGAAATTTTTTTAAAAATTTAATAAAATTGTATTTAAAATAATAAATTTTGAAATCAACTGCGTTGGGTAAAGGGTTAACGGTATAGTTTACAGGCAATTACATTTGACTATATAATACAAATAGATAACTAGAAAATGATATTCAGTCTATACCGTTTAGATCCAATATTACCGAGTTGGTTCAATATAGAACCATTTTAATATTTTTGGTTCTATATAGATCCAATATGAACAAATTAGTTCTAAATACAACCAAGTAATACTTTTGGTACTGTATAGAACCAAAAATATATTAAGTTAGAAATTATCGAAACAATTTTATGTTTTAGAACCGACAAGAACAAATTGGTTCTATATAGAACCATAAAAATATTTTTGGTTCTTTATAGAACCTTAAAGAACCAAACTTTTTAGCAGTGTATAATACTAGAGTGGAAAACCCCCAATATTTAGGCCAAACAAAATTAAATAATTGATTCTCAGGCATTTTTTTTTAAAACGAATGAGGGAGGGTGGTTCTCAGTGTTATTCTTTATTCCTGATGGAATGGTCGCCGATGCCTAAAATCCAGTTGTGAGAGCCTAAAAATAAATACTGGAGCTTCCATGTTGATGTCACTGATAGTTTTTTTTTGATAAAATGATCATGTAACACAAAATCAATATAGAACAACTAAAATGGAGATAAAAAATAAGGAGTTTTTTAACTGGTTGAGTGCTAGAAGCCACAATCAGGCCTTTCAAAAAAAAAAAAAATGAGGGTACCGGTGTTAAAGTCAACATTTTCCTTGCCCATGTTTCGTATTCATTCAAACGAAAATAACAGTTTGTTGAAACAAATTTGTTCTATTACAAATCATTGGAGATTGCCTGTTTTTTTCTTCATCCACTTCAGTTTTGGTACAGTGTTATGCCACTAATCTGGACCTCGATGTTGAATAAAGACAACAGTTAATTAAATTTGGTCCATTGTGTCAAGATTATAATTAACGATTTTATGTTTATTTTTTCGCTTTGGTCCCAATATTATCAGTATTTGTGCTTATGTTAAATTAAATGGCGATTTGTACCCATGGCATCGTCACAGAACTGGCAAATGAGAAAATAAATCGTTAATTTAAAACTTAATCGTATGGACAGTGACGCTTGCATCGAACATCTAAGCAAGTCTGTACACGTCTTTAAAATTTAAAATGTAATACAATCCTTCAAAACTTGTTTGTTTAACCCTTTACCTAACATGAAAAGCAGACGACACTTGCAAAGTTTTTTTTGAATAACTAAGTTTTTTTCATTTTTTTGTCTCAAAACATAGGTTATGAGCCCTCGTTGGAACGAGCTCGACGAGCTCGTTCCAACGAGGGGTCATAACCTATGTTTCTGAGACAAAAAAATAAATAAAAAAATAATGAAAATTAATTGGCGATTTTTGAGAATAGCGGTGGTCGGTTTTGGCCGTTACGCCGTTGGGTAAAGGGTTAATGCGGCACATTACAGCTATTTTGTTTGTTTTGTTTTTTTGCCTAACCCTTCCTTAACCCAACAGAGATAGAAGTAATGGAGGACAAAGGGTGTCTAGGGTGGTGGGGTGGGGTGGGGCGAACCTGTTGATGTGTGAAGCCTGTGGACCTACCGGTTCGGTCCGGGGTACGAAAATTATAAAATTGAACGTAAAAATCACAACATCCTTGACTCTAGAGGCCCAAAGACCAACAAAAATCGGGTCGAACTGACCCCCCCCCCCCCCCCTCCCCCCGTTCACATTAATTTGTCACAACATTTGCGATCCAAATGGACTTTATATATAACAGGCGACGGATGCATACCTTCGTATATTTTGGAAGCATAACTTGAACAAATAATACAATTTTAATGGCGACTTTTAAGTAGACTTTAGTGGAAAATATTTAAATTTTGTCTTGAATTTATAGGTAGATCGCACCAGGAAATAAAAATAAACAACATCAATCTTTACGATGGACATTCCGTACTTTCGAGATGACAACGTCAGTGGCATTATAGATCAGCAGTACTTTTACAATCACCTCAACCTTACAGTACCATACCTCGTAATTCTCTGTTTTGTGTCCCTCATGGGAACGTTTGGGAACGCGTTGGTGATAGCTGCAGTGTTGACAAACAAGGTAATGTAAAATTTCAACTGTTTATTTAACCCTTTAAACCCTGGTTGTATCTTCCATATTAGTTCAATGACAGCAAATAGAAGAGTCCATGTTCATTATTTAGGGGTAGACCAATTAATATTTTCTACGTGCTGCCTTGTGGCTGCACGTTGAAAATATTGATTGGTCTTCCACACACATGCACTTAGAATTCATCCTATTCAATGAAATTATGACGTATCATGTTCCTGGCTGGAAAAAAAAACGGCCGCTAGGGTTCAAATGGTTATGAAGACGCCTAACAAAAGTTTTGTGCTGTGAAACACCTAATTTCGTATTCTGCTTTCTTGATTAAAAAACATATATAATTTTTTTTCTCCTCTGATTTTCCCTCTGGCGATTTCCAAAAACATTGAAAGCGAAACTCCAGAGCCAGTGTCATTTGATGCAATCATATAATTTTTTCGTACAAGTTGCTCTTGTGTGCATTATATTCCCAACAAAACTGGGTTGCATCCCTTCTTTATTCTGTCTACAAGCTTGCAATACCGAAATTCTTTTTTATCATGATTGCCTACTCTACACGCTAAAAACTAAAGTGTTAAAAACTGCACTTGAAGTGCTGTATTTAACACTTACTAAGTGCTGAACTAGCACTTTGTTCAAGTGTAGATATCCCAGAACTTGACAGGTGTTACAATAATACCACTTGACAAGTGTAATGTCGCGACACTTAAAAGGAAACAACGCAGATGACGCGGATCAGGCTCGAACTATCGAGCCTGATCCGCGTCATCTGCGTTGTGTCCTTTTAATTATGTACCCACCAAGCGCAAATCAAATTAAGGACGAT
Source organism: Pictodentalium vernedei (assembly GCA_031216915.1). Lineage (NCBI taxonomy): Eukaryota > Metazoa > Mollusca > Scaphopoda > Dentaliida > Dentaliidae > Pictodentalium > Pictodentalium vernedei. The sequence continues at coordinate 372,676,700 of CM062292.1, forward strand.
TCTGGAAGAACCACAAATTCTAGGCACATGGGAAGTGCCATCCATTCAAGTTTCAGATGTCTGACGATTGTAATGTCTGAGTGCTTAAAGCATTGCACTTTGAGTGTTAAAATCAAACCCAAAGAGTTAGAATGGGTTTAACACCTTGAAAGTGTCAGTTTTAACACTTTAGTTTTTAGTGTGTACTATATATAAAAAGCCTATGACATAAAATTTAGCTTCACCCACCATCCGTGGTGAGCACGCTAGCAATGGAATTTCAATTGTTAACATTTACACCTACACTGGAACTAAGTTGACCTTTGGTGACCTCGCCTTAAATGCAAACTTGTCTAAATTTATCACTCGTCGCCTCGTGAACAGTGAAATGAGACCGGTAATTAATTATTACGTCTTTAAATACGTTTACCTCATAAGATAATAAAAATTAACAAACATACGTTGTCTCATGTTAATAAAGCATCCATAACTCGAAATAGTATGTTATTATGTTATTAAAATGAAAAAAAACCCCGTATTTTGCACGTTTCTTTTTCTATTTCGTTTTGGCGATAAAATTGCCAGCGGAAGTACCGCCCACCGATGCTCATGTAAACAAAAACAGATTCGCACGTGTGAATATTGATTTATTTAAAATCTAAACTCTTATTAATCTGACTATTGAATGTTATTAATCTGATCGTGATATAAATGAAATATGCCCAAAGTAGCTTGGTGTAACTACTCATTGGAGATCTCGGACCTGGACGTTGGGGCAAACCAGGGTAAAAAATCGTCAGAGAAAGGGTCATGGAGGATTGTAACCGTAATTGGCGGGAGGGGGGGGGGGTCAAATCAAAGAGATCTTTGGGTGGCCTGCGTGATAAAGAGAAGCCGGGTTTTGAAGAGTACCTTGATGGCACCTTTGAGGGGGGTCACTGTTGTTCAAGATGAGGTCGCGATCCCTGGTGCTGAGGGAAAAAATGGGAAAGACAGTGAAAGGGAGTGCCAGATGTGTAATTTGGGCATGGTGGAGACCCCGGAACACTTTCTTCTAGAATGCCCAAAGTACTAGTCTAAAAGAATCAGATTCACTGGGAGTATAATGGGGAAGTGGGATGGGAGAATGAAGGACATGTGGTTAGGGGGAGACTCTAAGGAGAGGGTTAATATGCTAATCGGAGAGATTGGAAAGAATGGGGCAAGAGATGTCATCAAGCAGTTCGTCTACGAGTGTTGGGAGGAGAGGAGAAACATGGGAATAGGGAGACAGTTGGGAGTACAGGGGTAACCAAGGCCTTCTCGTTCGAGAACCGCGACAAATCAGCGGCTGGCCAAAGTGTTATTATTATTATTATTATTATTATTATGTACCAAATGTTCACCACTCGTGGTGAAGTGATGTTAACCGCGCGCCAAAGGCGCGCGGTTAACACCACTTCACCACTCGTAGTGAACAGTTGGTACACCAAGCTACTTTGGATATATTCTATATATATCTGACGAACATACCTAAAGTATGAAAATAAACCAATTGTGGAAGAGAACAACTGTTCCAAAGTATCTCCGTTACTCTTTGTTATTTGTTCGTTCCAAATAGTGAGCATGTTGTTTCATATGGTTGTATTGTTTCTGTCAACTGTCTCTCCACTGAGACCAAAAAATAAAACCATGCAACTACTTTCATCCCACACACGGTGTTCTTTTCACCACTTTATCCATTTACCCCACAATCATTGCATATACAATACGTGGAGAGTGGATTGTAACTAAATTACCCGCGGAGTGGATTTATCACCCAAACTATAACTTTCAAATTTTGTACATATCGACCAAAAACAAAAGCAATGTTTCAGCCAATGGACCTCCGGGTTTAACCCGGAGGTCCATTGGCTGAAACTTTGCTTGTGCTTGTTATGCTTTGCAACATATTTGCAATTATTGCTTGGGTGGAATCTCCACTGCGCGGATGATTTAGTAATAATACACTCTCCACGTACTGTATACGCAATTGAAGTTTCATGAAGATACTAAAGATGTGTTTAATGATGACAAAATGAAAGGCGGTAATAAGTTACGAACGTATCATTAGTTAAAAATTAATACAAGTTTGAACCTTATCTGAAATTAACCAGACCTCGACAGGCCCGTGAACTGTTTACTAGACTTAGGGTTTGTAGCCATAGGGTACACAAAAAAAACGACGCCCCAAAAGTGATAAAAGATGCCAGGTGTGCGATACCGATGGAATAGAGAGCGAAAAACATTTTGTTAGGGATTGTGGGGCATATGTCGAAATTAGGGAAACGGGGTTCGACGAATTTATAAAAGAAAACAAAGAATTTAAACAATCGATTGATTCGGAGATATACTATTATACTATTATATATCATTAGTACTTTATTTATACATCATGTTTATTATGTCTTCTTATTTATTATGTTTCTATTGTGCAACTGCTGTTCTGGTGTAATGCATTAAACTAAACTAACTAGATGGTGTCACTTGTGTGCAAAGCACACTATAGCGTATCCCCGCATTTGCATCCTTGACTTTGTACGAATGCCTGATACAAAGATGAAATGTATTATATGACACACTAAAATCATATTGAGTGGCACAGGTGACACAGCTTCGTGCGCACCTACAGACTCCACTGCAGCATTTGAGCATGGTTTTAGCGTTCCGAATTACATACCCTAGGAGCCTTTCACCGGAAAGGGTCTCAGAAAACACGAAAGTGGCAACGGAGGCACAGCCACGTGGCAGCTAAAAAATTCGAAACCTTCGTGTGCATCTACAGACCCCACTGCAACATTTGAGCATGGTTTTAGCACTTCGAATTACATACTCTAGGAGCCTTTCGCTGGAAACGGTCTAAGAAAACACGAAAGTGGCAACAGTGGTACAGCCACATGGCACCCAAAAAATCCGAACCTTCCTGCACATCTACAGTCCCTACTGCAACATCTGAGCATGCTTTTAGCATTTCGAATTACATACTCTAGGAGCCTTTCGTCAGAAACGGTCTAAGAAAACATGAAAGTGGCAACAGTGGCACAGCCACGTGGCACCTGAAAAATCCGAAACCTTCGTGCGCCTCTACAAACCCTACTGAAACATTTGAGCATGCTTTTAGCATTTCGAATTATATACCCTAGGAGCCTTTCGCTGGAAACGGTCTAAGAAAACACGAAAGTGACAACGGTGGCACAGCCACGTGGCACCCCAAAAATCCGAAACATTCGTGCGCATCTACATACCCTACTGCAACATTTGAGCATGGTTTTGGCATTTCGAATTACATACCCTAGGAGCCTTTCGCTGGAAACGGTCTAAGAAAACACGAAAGTGACAACGGTGGCACAGCCACGTGGCACCTGAAAAATCCGAAACCTTCGTGCGCATCTACAGACCCCACTGCAACATGTGAGCATGGTTTTAGCGTTTCGAATTGCATACCCTAGGAGCCTTTCACCGGAAACTGTCTAAGAAAACACAAAAGTGGCAACGGTGGCACAGCCACGTGGCACCTAGAAAATCTGAAACCTTCGTGCACATCTACAGACCCCACTGCAACATTTGAGCATGGGTTTAGCATTTCGAATTACATACCCTAGGAGCCTTTCGCCGGAAACGGTCTAAGAAAACACAAAAGTGGCAACAGTGGCACAGCCACGTGGCACCTGAAAAATCAGAAACCTTCGTGCACATCTACAGACCCTACTGCAACATTTGAGCATGGTTTTAGCGTTTCGAATTACATACCCTCGGAGCCTTTCGCCGGAAACAGTCTAAGAAAACACGAAAGTGGCAACGGTGGTGCAGCCACGTGGCAGCTGAAAAATCGGAAACCTTCGTGCGCATCTACAGACCCCACTGCAATATTTGAGCATGGTTTTAGCGTTTCGAATTACATACCCATAGGAGCCTTTCGCCAGAAACGGTCTAAGAAAACATGAAAGTGGCAACGGTGGCACAGCCACGTGGCACCCAAAAAATCTGAAACTTTCGTGCGCATCTACTGACCCTACTGCAACATCTGAGCATGCCTTCAGCATTTCGAATTACATACTCTAGGAGCCTTTTGCCGGAAACGGTCTAAGAAAACACGAAAGTGGCAACGGTGGCACAGCCATGTGGCAGCTGAAAAATCTGAAACCTTCGTGCGCATCTACAGACCCCACTGCAACATTTGAGCATGGTTTTAGCGTTTCGAATTACATACCCTAGGAGACTTTCACCGGAAACTGTCTAAGAAAACATAAAAGTGGCAACGGTGGCACAGCCACGTGGCACCTGGAAAATCCGAAACCTTCGTGCGCATCTACAGACCCCACTGCAACATTTGAGCATGGTTTTAGCATTTCGAATTACATACCCTAGGAGCCTTTCGACGGAAACGGTCTAAGAAAACACAAAAGTGGCAACGGTGGCGCAGCCACGTGGCAGCTGAAAAATCCGAAACCTTCGTGCGCATCCACAGACCCTACTGCAACATTTGAGCATGGTTTTAGCGTTTCGAATCACATACCCTAGGAGCCTTTCGCCGGAAACGGTCTAAGAAAACACGAAAGTGGCAATGGTGGCGCAGCCACGTGGCACCTCAAAAATCCAAAACCTTCGTGCGCATCTACAGACCCTACTGCAACATTTGAGCATGGTTTTAGCGTTTCGAATTACACACCCTAGGAGCCTTTCGCCGGAAACGATCTAAGAAAACACAAAAGTGGCAACGGTGGCACAGCCACGTGGCACCTGAAAAAACCGAAACATTCGTGCGCATCTACAGACCTTACTGCAACATTTGAACATGGTTTTAGCATTTCGAATTACATACCCTAGGAGCCTTTCGCCACAAACGGTCTAAGAAAACACAAAAGTGGCAACGGTGGCACAGCCACGTGGCACCTGAAAAATCTGAAACCTTCGTCACACCTACAGACCCTACTGCAACATTTGAGCATGGTTTTAGCGTTTCGAATTACATACCCTAGGAGCCTTTCACCGGAAACGAAAGTGGCAATGGTGGCGCAGCCACGTGGCAGCTGAAAAATCCGAAACCTTCGTGCGCATCTACAGACCCCACTGCAACATTTGAGCATGGTTTTAGCGTTTCGAATTACATACCCTAGGAGCCTTTAGTCGGAAACGGTCTAAGAAAACATAAAAGTGGCAACGGTGGCACAGCCACGTGGCACCTGAAAAATCCGAAACCTTCGTGCGCATCTATAGACCCCACTGCAACATTTGAGCATGGTTTTAGCGTTTCGAATTACATACCCTAGGAGCCATTCACCGGAAACTGTCTAAGAAAACACAAAAGTGGCAACGGTGGCACAGCCACGTGGCACCTGGAAAATCCGAAACCTTCGTGCGCATCTACAGACCCCACTGCAACATTTGAGCATGGTTTTAGCATTTCGAATTACATACCCTAGGAGCCTTTCGCCGGAAACGGTCTAAGAAAACACAAAAGTGGCAATGGTGGCACAGCCACGTGGCACCTGAAAAATCTGAAACCTTCATGCACATCTACAGACCCTACTGCAACATTTGAGCATGGTTTTAGTGTTTCGAATTACATACCCTAGGAGCATTTTGCCAGAAAAGTGAAAAATTAGCGCATTTTTCAAGTGGCTCCACAGAAGCCACCTGGTGGCGCAAAACCCTAAAAGTGGTATTTTTGGATTGCACAGACCCTATTGAACAACTGTAGAAAGTTACAGCGTTTCGAATTACAAAACCGGACGTACGGACGTACGGAAGAACGGACGTACGGACGGAGATCACGACAATATCCCCGCATTTTTTAAAATGCGGGGATAATTAGTAAACTGACGTTTAGTTGGACGATACGGCGAAGTGAGAACAATATTAGACGAGGCTTTAGTAGAGCCTAATATTGTTATCGTTGGGCCTCACGTGACACCCTGTCCGCCAACAAAACGTCCTCAAACGAATTTATTATGCCAGATTACGAAATGTTTGTAAACTGTTTCATGTTTTCGTAAAATTTTCCAGTAGGCATTCATTTGTTTACAAAAGCAAACGAGTAATGATGCAATTCAAGGGGAATATTCCAACATCTCATTGATCGCCAAGAAAATTATTGATTTATTACCTCCGACATTTGGGGGTGGTGGGACATTTGCAATTCTACCTTTTTTCCATTGCTTTGAACTGAAAAAAAACTTTCTAAGGTGCCATTTAGCCGAATTCATATTGCGATTTTTGTGATGAAAACAAAATGGCGGACAGTGGAAATTAATATACCGCCAGTGTCGGTGTATTGGATTAAATGAAGTCACTATTGAATATTCTCGGTGCATTCCTCAGTCCTCGTTCATTAGTTATGTCCGTTCATTGGACAGTCTCTCCGGACAGAGGTGGACTGGCCGTTGTGACCACCGGGATATTTCCCAGTGGGCTCCATTGGGAGCCCCCCCCCCCCAACTCCACCACACACACACAGGGCCCCAACATTTACGCAGCCCAACACCTGTTGGCGCATGAAATTTCATGAAATTACCAAAAGGCAAAATGGATCTGATTACATAGACTGTCGGTTTATCGAAATGCCTTCTATGTGGACTGTCATTGACAATCCACATAGAGGGCATTTCGATATACGGGCCAGCTGTCTCGTCTGCCATCGATCAGTCAGATGCAAGGAAACAACGTTCTTTCGGTTCGCAAAATCTAATTTTCTCTCCATAAACCATGTTGGTCCTGATGAGTCCGGGGCCTCGTTTGGTGCAACCATTTTTGCCGATGAGAGACAAAGGTGATACACAAATGCCGTCGAAAATAGATGCAAGGAAGCAGCGTTCTTTCGGTTCGAATAATCAAAATTTTGTCCGGGTCCGGGCCTCTTCCTGGTACGTTTCCCGGCAACGTTTTTTGATCCAGTCCGTCCCTGTTTCAGGATAGCGTAATTAATCAACGTACACTGTTAAAAAATTATGTAGTGTTTGCGGCACATTTTGCTGGTCTCCCTGCTGCCAGCACCTTTTGCCGTAATTTTGAGGGAACTTTTGTTAACTGTTGGACTGCTTAAGATTTTTGGATATAAAAAAATAGTTCTTATAAATTTATTTTGTTAAAAATTATTGGAGAGTGCCTATAGGCACTCTCCAATAATTTTTAATAAAATAAAATAAATTTATATTAACAAAATACAGTTAACTTATAACTGACCATGAAATATAAGCAAACATCAACCAGTTAAGAGTGCAAATCACACAGACAGCCCACTAATTCAATTATTTTTGTAACTAAATTCCACATTATTATTTTCTTACACCTCCAGTGGAATAGCGACAAGGGTGGGGATACTGTATAATTATTTGAAAGAGATGTGTATGTTTACATTTTATAGTATTAACAAAAGTTCCATGAAAATTACGACAAAAAAAGTGCTGGCAGCAGGAAGACCAGTAAAAGTCCCGTAAAAACTACGGAATTTTTTAACAGTGTATATAGGTTTTGATGGGATAGCAAACGTTCGTTATGCTTTACAGTTGGCGTAGTGAAATATCACCAAACCCAATTCTTTAAGAATAGAAAATGCAGCGACGGTGAGATTTTGATCCCTTGATTTGAGTTACAAGATCCAATTGAAACCGTGACGCCCACCCCAAGGTCAAATTATAGCTACAAATATGGTTTCCAACTGACCAATGTATGCATGTTTATTTGAAGAAAATTGATTTAAAGTGAGATTTCTAAAAAGTCTACACGTGAACAGTGAACTGTCACTAAGATACCTGTCTAGTTTATGGTTTTGTTATAATTCTTTTGTCGGTTTTCTACAGTTTTTGTAAAGTGGAATTCCGCTAAAATACTTGCAGAGTTGGGACGCCACGAAAACAATGACTCAAATTATTGGGAAAAGCTGGAAAAAGCATGAAAAATGCGGCTTTCCGGGTAAAATGCTATTTTGTTATCTAATCTGATGTAGACAAGAGCTACCTCGAAAACATAACTTACGAGCCCTCTTTGGGACGAGCTCGACGAGCTATTTCCAACAAGGTTATAAGATATGTCTGGGAGCAAAAATTTAGATTACAACGTTAAACTTTTAATGACGTTTTTAGTGGGTTACGCTGGTAAAATATAGCTGTCACTGGATGATGGATTAATCCAACGTAACACCCAACGTTGGCCTGTGCTTATCTCAAAAATCGCCATTCAAATTTTATCTTTTTCATTTTTGTCTCAAAAATATAGTTCATGGATCCTCATTGGAACGAGCTCATTGAACTCGTTCCAATGCGGGGACATAAGCTATGTTTTTGAGTAAAAAAAGAAACCTTTTCGTTATTTAAGATTTTTTTCACCCAAATCCGACTTTCGTCTCTGTCAAAAAGTAACACAACTGATACTTATTTTCATTTCAGAATTTAAGAACTATTGCCAACACATTTATCGTCAATCTCGCCATCGCAGATATTTGTGTCTCTTCCTTTGTTGATATATTCAGCATCATTGGTGAGTATATACGTAAGCCGAAACGCCACTGACACATCACCCTAATGAGTACATATCACACAGGAAGTAAGTGGTTAGATGAGTCCTCATTTTTGAGCCGCGCTGTCAACAGATGTACTTCAAGCTTATTTGAGTTTTATTTTACAGACATGAGTTTGATACGGCAGCGTATTAGCGCCATTTCGTTTTTTGCGTAACTTATGTCAAATTGTAATTACAATTTAGCTAAATTGTAATTACAACTTAATAAATTGTAATTACAACTTAATAAATTGTAATTACAACTTAGCTTGAATTGTAATTACAATATCGCTTAATTTGTAATTACAATATAGCTTAAATTGTAATTGCAATATAGCTTAAATTGTAATTACAACTTAGCTTAAATTGTAATTACAACTTCGCTAAATTGTAATTACAACTTAATAAATTGTAATTACAACTTAATAAATTGTAATTACAATATAGCTTAAATTGTAATTACAACTTAGCTAAATTGTAATTACAATTTAGCTAAATTGAAATTACAACTTAATAAATTGTAATTACAACTTAATAAATTGTAATTACAACTTAGCTTAAATTGTAATTACAATGTAGGTTAAATTGTAATTACAACTTAGCATAAATTGTAATTACAACATAGCTTAAATTGTAATTACAATATAGCTTAAATTGTAATTACGACTTAGCTTAAATTGTAATTACAACTTCGCCAAATTGTAATTACAACTTAATAAATTGTAATTACAACTTAATAAATTGTAATTACAATATAGCTTAAATTGTAATTACAACTTAGCTAAATTGTAATTACAATTTAGCTAAATTGTAATTACAACTTAATAAATTGTAATTACAACTTAATAAATTGTAATTACAACTTAGCTTAAATTGTAATTACAATGTAGGTTAAATTGTAATTACAACTTAGCTTAAATTGTAATTACAACTTAACTAAATTGTAATTAGAACTTAATAAATTGTAATTACAATTTAGCTAAATTGTAATTACAGTTTAACAATTTAACATAAGTTACGCAAAAAAATAGAAATGGCGCTAATACGCTGCTGTAGTTTGACGGTATTCAAATAAAAATTTCCCCGGAATCTCTAAACGACAAATATTTTCATGTCATCATCAACATTGCCAACAAAAGATGAAAAAAACCCTCACTGATGTAACGTTTTTACGGTAAATACAAAAAAAAGTCGGTCGAATACTATTCCGGTTCGTTTGAATTTCAACTCGTTGGCTCTAACCAGGGTTTATTATGGTCCTTGGAATCCTTAGAAGTCCTTGAATTAAAAGTAGGCTTTCAAGATTCTGAAACTGCTTGAAAGTTGTGTATTAGCTTTGAAGGTTCGGGGTTTTTAAAGATATTGCACAGATTTAAATCATACAAGCCTTGCAAATAAGAATTTATTTAACATTAAATGGTATCAAGATTTATGACCTACCAATTGTTTTAGTCAAGAATCGTCTGCCTGATTAGGCTAACTATAATGCCTGTATTCTTAATCCGATGTCTTACTAAAAGCTATATGCATTGCTTGGAATAATCTAAACAATAATTATTGTCTAAAAAGTCCCTGAAAATGGCTTTGAAGGTTCCTTGAAAGAACTCGAATTAAATCTATCCTTAAGACGATAGTAGTATGCAATGTGGTTTTTGATCCCGATCAGGTGAATCTCATTGGTGGATCGCATGGGACGCCATAGTCGCGTAACCCAGTTACGCCATGTGGGATTGTCATGGTAGCCCGTGTGAGCGGCCATGTTGTGACGCATTGCCTTAGTGATCTGTTGTGTCAGTGCGCTCTAAAATCAGTTGCGTTAAAATCAACTGGGTTGAGTGAATATGAACCCAATTGGGCTAATATTCACTCAACTCAGTTGATTTGGGTTAATTTTGAACCCAACTGATTTTATAGTGTGCGATACGCAGCGCGTGTTGCCAGGGTGATACGTGTTTCCGTCGTCCATTTTTTATACTGGAAGCCGCCATCTTGCTTTCTATCGTAGCACGTGGTTGCTCTGTAATCCAAACCCTCTTATAGGACGGAGTAGGGGTTCGGAAGGTGTGTTCGATTGAATGGAAATATTTTTGCTGGTTTGGATTTTCCCCAGCTCATCGATTACTTCCTATAATTACTCAAATAGACCCGACAACTACCTAAAATCACCCAAAACAACTAGGTCTGACCCTGTCTCGATCTCGACCAGTTCATGAACAGTCTCAATCAGACCGCTCCATTCATTTAAGCCTGTATCAGCCTGTACAGTCCTTTGACCCGGCGCATGCAATGTTACCTTACATGTAAGAAACTGTCTGTTGATCATACGGAGATGTACTTATGTGCAAGTGTACAATGTGTTCACATCACATATGCTACATGAGCACATGTTGTATATGCTGATCTGAAAATGCACAATGTGTCACAAAACATATAGTACATACGCACATGCGATGGAAAGAGATTCAGATTCAGATTCTTTATTCACGTACACATACATGTAAAATGGTTGCAAATAAACATATTGCACAAATGTAATGAGAAGTATACCGTGGGAAGTGGCATAGCCAGATTGGCTGTCTACCTGCCACCCCCTGGAAGAAGATGGGGTGATTGCAAACAGACTGAGACTGAAAGAATGAGCTGAGAGCCAATTATGTGACACATGATGGAGAATGACGATCGAATCATTACTTTTATGAGATTAGAGTATTAGTGATTCATTTTCGCCAGCGGAAAGACGGTGATTCAAGGTAGGCAAGAAGCAATCTGCCTATAGGACTCCCTCCACTACTTATCATAACACATGAGGGCGGCAACAAGTCCCATCGTGAAGTTCGTATCGTTTAGACTGCGACAAGGAGGTTGGTCATGATGTTTGGGCGTGGTGTCTACGTTAGCTGCATCATCATCGTAGGATGACGAATGTTATGATTTATTTGTTTAGACTTTTATTTGCAAGTTCTTACTTGTATCCATATAGTATTTTACATAGCACCACTGTAAGGAGGAAGCGCGACAGGCTGCACAAGATGAGGATTCCAGATTTAGACGCGGACCACGACTTTGACAATTTACGAAGTTTACGAAGTGCAATCAGGGCAGTAGGGATTGTTGCAGTTGACATAACTGGAATATGAGGAAATGAATGTGGAAGTTAACTTGTTCTTAAGCATGCTTCTGTCGCTAATATTTCGAGTTGTGTCGTCCAGAGCATTCCATAGTTTCGGGAAGGAGTATAAAGGAAATTTATCCAGAGTTTGGGTCCGTGTTTTTTCTATGTATAGGAGGCCTGACTGTCTAGTTCTCCTACCAGATGGATTGTCAGTAATTTTAAATATATCATTGAAACACGCCGGTAATCTGCTGTTCTGCCAGTCAAACACGAACAGTAGTGCATGTAGCCTAAACAAATCATCAACCTTGAGTATTTGGTTTTCTTTAAACAGGGGATCTGTATGAGAATTGTACTTTTTGTTATTAATTATTCGTATTGAACGTTTTTGCAGGACAGTTAGTTTTTTGATAGCTCTTAAGTTGCCCCATGCCTGGATTCCGTATACCAAATGGCTATGTATGAGGGCGTAATACAATGTTTTCAGAGCTCCGTGGGAGAGGATATTTTTAACTTTGTTTAGACTTAAGTTTGCGCGTGCTATTTTCGAGCATAATCGGGATATGTGAGCCTTGTAGGATAAATGTTCATCAATGCTAATGCCCATATAGAGTCAAACTCGGCCGATAAAAGTGTTTCCACAGAACGTGGGATTGGTTTTTGGTGGAATGTGTTTGTGTGCCTTTCTATGACCATGCCCCCACGCCAACTTCGAATTGCTTTCCTACGACCCTGGTTTCGTGACCACGTTGGAAGGACTCTGAAAGGCCTTTCTAACAGTATATCCCGCATTATCTTTTCTTGGGCCAACAATGGCATACAAAGATCTCGTGCCGTTTCGTTTCCGAGAGAGATCACGACACTAACATGTTGACTCCAAACCCAAACAGTTATCTCCCTTCATAATGCTCGATAGGCTATCGAGCATAGAAATCGGATATAAAAAATATGCGATTTCTATGCTATCGAGCATCATGAAGGGAGACAACTGCTTGGAGTTTGGGCTGACTCACAAGTTAGTTTCTCCACCTGTTCCTGTTGAATTCGCCCCATTGTTGGAATTCAGACAATGTGGCGAATTTGGCAGGCATGCAAGACGGAGGGTGTTGATTTTGTTTTTCAGTCATCAGTACAACCGACCTGCCGAATTCACCACATCCCATATGCACAAACCTATTTCGCTTTGTTATATCGCAACCCCTCGCCTTCTGTTGAAACATCAGGAGGACCACCACTGAGACCAGTATGAAACTCCACTCCACTCTGATCTGATATGGGTGTTGTTTTGAGAAATGAGTTGTTTGGGGACTGTAGAACTGTAGGTTAAAATGCGTAGATTTTCAGCAATTATGCATTGGGTCCATGACCATTATTGGGGACAATTTTGAGCGCACAAATATGTTTTTAATAAATACTGAAAAGGGGCGCAGTGGTTCAGTAGGTATAGGTGCAGGCTGCAGACCGAGAGGTTCCTTTCGAATTCCACCTGCGGCAACCGCGTTGTATCCTTGGGAAAGACACTTCGCCCCCATTTCCCACGTGGGGGTTCGGTGGCGTTGTGTATTAAGGCGTACTGCACGACGATGGTGCACTTGTCTTCAACCAATGCTAAGCCTGCTTGTGTGGAGTTAGTACGTTGTGATCCTGACAGTTGCTTGTCGTTGCTCGGTGGTTCTCTCCGGGTACTCCGGCTTTCCCCACCCGTAAAACAAACTTTCGTGGTCATGATTAGCCATTTTGCGGAAATATGTGATCTTAAACACCAATTAAATACTGAAAACGCTGCTGTGTCTAAGAAGGCACGCATCCATTTATGTAATCACAAGAACTAACACAGGCAACGAAATCACAAAATAATATTTTGTAATGTTGTGTTTCATACCTGGTGATTTTGGTGATATTGAATCGATAAAAAAAAATTAGTCAAATACTTTTTCCGACTTCTAATGTCGAGCTAAAAACAGAAAATTGGTCAGCACAAGTGAACTTACTTGGGCAAGTGCTTCTTTGAAGACCATTTTGTAAAGACTTCCAGCGGGTAAAATACGCTTTTAAAAACTAAGGTTTGTTTGTTCATTAGGGTTTAACACTTTACTCAACGTAGGCTAACTGCCCTAATCGGCCAGCGCTATTCTCAAAAATCGCCAATTAATTTTCATTTTTTGTCTCAAAAACATAGGTTATGACCCCTCATTGGAACGAGCACATCGAGATCCTTCCAATGAGGGGTCATAACCTATGTTTTTGAGACAAAAAATGAAAAAATAATGAAATTTAATTGGCGATTTTGGAAAATAGGGCTAGCCGATTTTGGCCGTTAGGTTCGGTAAAGGGTTAAATTAAAAAAAAAAACCTTCAAGCATGTATTTTCAAGTGCCAGGAAACTCCGAACATCGAATATCTAGTATTCTGTGCTCCTGATCCTTAGTTTTCAAGTACGTCAACACACACTGAAAGTTCACTAAAAATAATTAATTTTTATGTTTTTCTTCTTTCAGCAATCAGAAAAGGAGAAGTATTTTTTCACGACAAATGGGCTCTATGTGAATTGGTGTCCACTGTATGTTTGACCAGTTGCCTTTGTTCCCTGCTAAGCATTGGTGGAATAAGTCTTAACAGATGTATACATATTTGTTATCACACAATGTACCAAAGACTCTTCACTTTCAAAACAGCTATATGTATGATAATATGTCTGTGGATAACCGGCTTTCTTATGGCAATGCCAGCTTTCTTTGGATGGGGAGATAATGTTTATGATCGTAAAACACTGTCATGTATTTGGGATCGAACACATTCCTTCAGCTATACCTTATTTATCACATTAGGTGGAATTGGTGTACCTTGGTTAATGACGGTTGCTTGTTATGTAAAAATATTTCGATACGTCAGAAGAGTAAGGAGAAGGGTGAAAAGCAGATGTAGTGGAATAATTACAGACACCAAACTGTCGAAAGAAAATTACGAATCAATGAAACTTGCTAGAACTTTATTTATCATCTTCATTGTGTTTACGATATGTTGGACGCCGTATGCTATTGTTACAATTGGCGATACCAAGGATGTTTACTCTCCAAGCGTACATTCATTCTCCGTACTCCTAGCCCATTCTAGTTCCAGTCTAAATTTTATATTATATGGAGTGACAAACACCCGCTTTAAAACGGCGTATGCTCAGATACTGGACAAAGCAATTTTTGCTTTGAAAGGTACGGATGCAGCAACACGAAACGAAATCGTATTCACCGAGGGAAAAACCGAATTAGCTTCTAAAATTATTCACTAACTTTAAACTTAATGTTAATTGGATAATATTTATTGCTTTATCTTCATGACATGCGTTGCCGAAATAAAAGAACGAAACGCCACTTTCCCTGCGACCAACTTCACGTTGGAGGCCATCAGCTATGGTTGGCGAAAGCGTAACCCTTTAACTAGCGAATCGGCCACATTCGCCCGCGTAATATGCAAATTCAGTCGCTGAAAAAATACTATTTTTCAAAAAATTTCCACAAAACCATATCATGTGACCCCTCTTTGGAACGAGCTCGTCGAGCTCGTTCCAAAGAGGGGTCACATGATATGGTTTTGTGGAAATTTTTTTAAACATTTAAAAAAAAATGATATTTAAAATAATAAATTTTGATGTCGCCTGCTTTGGATAAAGGGTTAAAAATAAAAGTCAAATGCGACTTTTGTTTTCCGATTCATCAGGCAAAAGAACGGCTAATGCCAGTGGACAATTTTCATTTCATTACCATCGACTGAACTCTTGGGTATTGACTTTTAGTTGAACCGCAGAGTGATATTATTTTGTTAAGCCTACACAATCACTTGAACGAAAGCAGGAATCAAGAGATTGGAAAATGCAATCGACCCCAAAGCTTTCTTTTTACCATACTCATCTTAGGCTGCTGAAAGAGTTTGTCGCTGTCGCGTCTTGTATTTTGCACAAACCTTTTCCTCTCATCCTTCACTGTTCATCTTCGGCAGCAGTTTTTTTTTTTCATTCCGTATATGGACCTTATCACACACAGTGCTGACTGGCGAGTTTCTTTTGTCTTCTTTTGGGAGAATAGCAGTGAAAGTAAATAGAATATGACAGAAAAAAGAAGATTTTAGAATCGGCCCCAGCAAACACGCATCCATCGATTCGAACACACCCACATGTCCCATAACTATTCTGTCGAAGACCCAATCCATAGCGCCATGTGCTGCCAAAGGTCCTGACTAGTAAAGAAAAAAAACACGGAAGAATCCGAGCCAGATAAACAACCCTTTAGTGTCAATTTGTGTATGTTTGGTAATTGTCGGGTCATTGCGGTAATTAGTCATGCTCTCATAGAATCGAGCATACACTCAGAACACGCCTAATTTCTGTTGAAGGTCTCTTCTTGTTCTCTATTTTCCTCCTGCGTCTTTCACTTTTTAACATACATTGTGGATATCTAATAACTGTTATTGTTCATAAAGATGAAGACAAAACACAAAATGTTATGTCTGACTATATTGTTATACTATATTGTTATACTGTCAAGTTGAATGTGTTTTTTTTTTTTACAAACATGGGAAACGAAATTGCCTTAAATGTTTTCTTGTAAAATTTGATCTTATAACAGACACTCCCAAAATTTCCCACGACTTTAGCTTTAGTTGACTCGGATGTTAATTCATGGGGATTATTAGCCCAAAAATTACACACACAGAGGCAGTGGAAGCACGATAAAAGTGGAGTGGCACAAATTTTAAAAGAATCCCTGGTACAGCCTAGTGGGAGAAAAGTTACAATCGTATATTTAGGAGATAAATGTCTCTTGTTGAGGTCGTCATTCCGGAATTTGACTGTGGAAAACCATTTGTTAACCGTTCGGCGAGCACCGAAGGGGCGAGTTAAATGGTTTTCCATAGTCAAATTCCGGAAGGTCTAACGAAACAAGAGGCGTTTATCTCCATTGTAATTCTTGTTCATCGTTAGAAATGAAACAATTCTCCAAACCCATTTTATTTGAAGAAAAACAATCAAAAAATGTCATTTTCGATCTCGGTCTATTTTCCATGATCGAATTTACAGAATGTGTTCGATTCGTGACTCGGGTGATGTAAGAGTTCGTAAAAGAGAAGGGACATCGCACGTAGCGTGGGTACAGACATGTTCTAATTGCCCGTTTCCGGCAATTAGAGCACGGTAAAGGTGATCTTACCTGTGATTATAGCACGGAGCCAACCGGTTCTCAGCTAATCAAATTACGGGTTCAGAAAGAACAACGAGGTCAAATTTAACTGATGAATTACAATGGTAAATGTACCATGGCACACTGAAGTCTCTCGTTTAGATGAGCATGCCGCGGTGTGGTCACTGTCCTGTCCATTCCTTCTACTTCAATCATCTTCCAACCCGAAGGCTGGCCTTCGAGTTGGAAGATGGTTGAAGTAGAAGAAACGGACGAAACGCCCCAAAGGTGGAATTCTTTGGCCAAATATTTGGATTTACAAATAATATATTACAGGAATCTTTGTATATTGATTGGCACGTTTGTTTGCGTCCATTTAACGCACTGGTAACTGTGCAGAAGGTCTGTGATAAAAATGTGCAGGGGCACGTGTCCCCTGATTCCATCGCCTCTAACACACAATTGTCAAACAACAAACCATTTACCACACCTTTAGAACAAACTTGAACTGTATAGCATCAGAGTTGTAGAAGAAATATGTGTTAACTGAATAAAAGGACACAAATACATCCCGCCCGTCATTTCAGCTGTAGCACTTCCTATACGTGCCATAAAATTCATGCGCGAATCCGAATCGATTCGCGCATATGATTTCTCGCAAGGGAAACAATGAGAATCAACTTTGGTTCGCGCAAAATGTTCATTTGTTTCTTGTTGTGGATTCTAAAAGTGGCTTTAAAAAGCCCGTCTTTGCCCCCTCATAATAAGGTAACAAAACTTCACTTAGCAATGTTGTCTAGTGATGTCTTGGCTGCCTATACAGGTAGCCAAGACTTCACTAGACGCCACTGCCACGATACTGTAATTTCCATTAGCCAGACCACCAAACGCCTGTATGTTGAAACATGTGTTCCACATGCACATGTGTGAGAAACTCGAGAAAATGGAAACTGGGTCCATAAAGGGTAAATTCTCTTTAAAAAACTATGACGCTTGCCTTTTTCTATGGAATATGCGCATGTTGCATGCACTCACAGGGATAAAACAGTACTCTCAAATTCAAAATATTAAAGAACTGAAAATTGATTCTCGCGACCTCCTGTCGCGAGAATCGAAACTGATTCTCGTGAATCGAGACATTTTTTAAGGTCTGCAATATTAGGAGCGATGCGTTTTAACTTATTTCACGACATGTCGTTGACTGTTCGAAAATAGTAGTCCTCGAGGTAGAAACGTCCACGAGCCGAAGCCGTGGCTCGTGAATTATTCTTCCACAAGGACCACTATATTTTGGCACAGTCATATCCAAGTCGTAATATTTTGAACCCTTTATCCAACGTAACGGCAATAACCGGCCAGCTCTATTCTCAAAAATCGCCAATTAATTTTCATAATTTTTTCATTTTTTGTCTCAAAAACGTAGGTTATTATGATCCCTCATTGGAACGAGCTCGTCGAGCTCGTTCCAATGAGGGGTCATAACCTATGTTTTTGAGAGAAAAAATGAAAAAAATCAGTTATTCAATATGATTTTTTTTTGCAAGTGTCGTCTTCTTTTCATGTTAGGTAAAGGGTTAATACAGTACCTTTTCCAATTCGTTTGCTCCCGCAGTTAAGGCTCGAGGGATACTAGATTGCCTAATCAATCAGTGTCGCAGTATTCAACACGCAAGGCACTAAAGACCTGTAAAGAGTTGAGGATAACTGAACAAATTTGCAGTTTTTGCACCACCGTGGAGAATACCATGTGGAACATGAACTGTAAATTTGGTTGTGTGGTTCCCAAGTTTCCACTTTTCTAATGCAGCGAAGTGGCTCAGTAGTTACGCACTGGATTTCAAACCGGAAGGCCCACTGTTCTATCCCCGCCCGGGGTAACTATCTTTCTGTCAAGGATCAAGGCACTCAGTACCGACTGCTTACGTGGGGGCACGGTGGCGCTGTGTACTAAGGCGTACTGCACGTCCATAATGCACTTATCTTCAACCAATGCTAACCCTACTTGTGTGGAGTTCGTACGTTGGGGAGTCTGACAGTTGCTGCCCGCTGCTCGGTGGTTCTCTCCGGGTACTCCGGCTTCCTCTATCCGTACAACTGTTCTATATGAGGTGACCCTTGGTCGAAAGTGTCGTTAAACCGCAATAAATAAATTAATTAATTAAATAAATTGCATGGTCTCCAAATTTCTACAGTCCGCGAATTAAAAGAAGAGGCTTGCAATTACCTGCCGAGTGGATTAGTACCCACCCCTTCCCCTTCCCGTTCGTGCTGTGTGAGTAATGTATACATCATGTGTGGTACTCATGTTGATAACATAGCTACTACAGTTAAAACTAGAAGTCCTTAATGAAATGCGCACAAATGGCACGTCGATCTGTTCGTTAATCTACGCGTTATGACCATAGTAAGGCTATCAAATTCTGTACATATGGCCTGTGAACAAGCAATGTTTCAGCCAATGGACCTCCGGGTAACCCGGAGGTCCATTGGCAGAAATATTGCCTGTGTTTGCTATGAGTAACCAGGAGAACCCGCCGTGCTTTGGGTGCCATTGAATATGGCAATTGCGCGCAATTCCTACGCACAATTAAGCCTAGATAAGCGCACAGTTCGTGACAGGATTTCTAGTTTTAACTGTACTTTGAACGGCCCTGTAAGTTGCATGCGACTGTTTCGATTATCAGTCAGACAATTTCAGTACAAACTACAAACACGCCCAGGATATTTAAACTGGGGTACAGAAGTTATAATCAATAGATACATTTTTGGTCTCGTGCAATCTAATTAAAATCTACAGTCGGCTTTCGATAGTTCATCTATTGTCCTATAATACATAATTATTAACACAATCTTTTCTAACGCAGAACATTATTTTTCAATGAAGTAATAAGAAGAGAGAAGTGATTTTTTTTTATTTTAAGGTATAAATCAATACAGATTACCATCACATTAAAGGTACAGAACTCGTATAATTTATTTACCCTATTTGTGGGACTTAGATGCGAAGGCCGCATGTAGAACTTGGGAAGGGGATGGGAAGGGGTGGTACGGTACGGTACGGTCATACAAGGCACCCACACACTGATATGTATATATATCAGTAGTGGTCCCTGTGCTTTAGTAGCATGATATGAATACAATACGCAAAGCTATGTTTGGATCCGCCGGTCTGAAACATTTTTTCGTCTCGGTGGGGAAATTTATTAAATATGAGGCGGTTGCACAGCCAGAATTGTATGATAGGATTTTTTTTTTGTTGGTGTGGGGGGGGGGGGGGCGGTGAGAGGGAGTGCAAACATATATAATTAGATTTAGAAGGCCTGGGGTTCGTGAGCTGCCCCCTAGTTCAAACTTGGACCCTATGGTTGGCGATGTGGGAGGAGAGGTGGGGAGGTAACTACAGGAGAGTCATAGTTAGGACTTGACCTTCCCTGACAAAATTTGGCAAAATTCAGGTTTCTAAAATAGAATCTGCGGCATTTGTTGAGTATGTAGCCATATACTGGAGTACATCTTGGGGCTCTGTGTTGTGTAAAACTTGCATTGAGCCAATATTATGTTTATTTATTTTGGGGGGAAAGGGGGGTGGGCTTGGGGCGGGGGTGCTGCCGAAAAATTATAGGTGAAGCAAGACCACCAGCCCCCCCCCCCCCCTTCCTCCGTAGCTTCACCACTAATATGGGAGCCAACCATTTACCCTAGTACAGGATCGAAATTAATCAAGGGATGGAGTACATGGGGTGGGCGCCTCTCCCCATTATAAAATTAACTGTCGGAGAATAATGTGTTTTAGATATAAAATTTTTCATTTATACATTTTCTGCTGATAAAGGCTGTGGAAATACCAAAATAAAATTTTCATCCCATTTCCCTTTCAGTCTATTAATAATTCCAAGCTTTGACAACATTCCTTGGGAAGCTCTCCTCGCAAAAAATGACACTAAGGCTGTATGGAAATTATGAGGGAAGAAACTTTCTACGTTTATAAACCACTGGAAAATCTCCCTGGGTGTTGCCTCAAAGTAAACACCATTGAAATTCTCCCGTTTTAACACACTACTCGGTTCGTCGACAAATGCCTCCCCCAGATGTGCGGATTTCGGGGGTCCTCTGTTATAACACAGAAGTCGGATCATCTACAAATCGTCCCCTGAGTTCCAATGTGTTCTATGTGCCACTAGGCACACAGAACACACTGGAACTCAGGGGACGAAATGTCTCAAATGTAAGAATTGGACGTCTTTTTAAGTCCTGGAAATTACATATTACTCGAAACGTCAAAAACTACATAAAATGCGAAGATTTTTGCCTCATTTGGGTAAGACGGTTCACCGAAAAAGAAGCACAATGAACCCAAAAGGGCGAATCGTAGCGCCACCTCTTTCAGGCCTGGACATCAGAATTTTTACCCACAAGTCAAAATCTTGGTCGGCCTCGTGGGTTCGGCACCTGTGCCTTTCTTTCGTTATAACACATTACTCGGGGCGTCGACTAATGCCTCAGATGTGAGGATTTTCCGTTACTTGAGTTCCTTGACGGGAAGTGAGAGGAGATGGTAACGACGGGAGGGCTCTTGACAAAATCCGAACCCCCTCCCCTTCTACAGCCTTCCAAATCATGTTTGGCAATTTGCCCTCCGCACCCACCAGAAAAGGAATGGCTAGGGTCAGGAAGTCACGCACTGACGATTAAAATGAGTCACCCCATTGATCAACCTGTTCTTGAAAAATGTCCAAAACATGATGAAGTGGAATTACTTCCCTTGATAGTCTTGAATCTTAAAATACACTTGTACAATATTAATGTGGAGTATTGTTGTCCTGGAGACGACATCTACCCGCCGCATGCAAAGATTTAAACTACATTGATAGTAAAACAGAACACAACGAGGGTGGAGTACGGGGGACTGAAGTCAACGGCTCAAATTGGAGTTTTTCTTGTTTCTCACGTGCGCCGAAGATCTAATCCGTCCAGCGCTATATACAAAAATCACTTTTCAAATTTCGTTATTTTTTCAGTTTTTGCTTCAAAAATATAACTCATGGTCCGTAATTGGAATAAGCTCATTACAATAATGGGTCATTAGCTTTATTTTGGAAGTAAAAAAAAATAAATTTCTTAGTTATTTTGGAAATATAGCTGGCAAGATATGTCCATTGGATTTGGAAAATGGTTAAATATTGGAGAAACATATTGGAAATACCAATTTTGGTAATAAATATAGGGATTTTAGGTCAGCTTTGAAATTTATTTTACAGGAAATGAAAATTTGTAGTAATGGATAATCAGAGGCGGACAGGCCGTATGGTCCACCGGGACATTTTCCGGTGGACCCCCTTATTGGGGGCCCATGTGGCCCCCAAAATCGATGTAGTCCAATACCTATTGGTACATAAAATTTCGTGAAAGTGACCAAAATGCGAAATGTATCTGATTGCAAAGACTACCGGTATATCGAAGTGCCCTCTATGTGGACTGCCATTGGCAGTCCACATTGAGTGTATTTCGATACACCAGCCATCTAATCTGCCATTGATCGGTCAGATGTGAGGAGACAGCATTCTTTCAGTTCGAAAAATCAAAATTGTCTCCCATTGGTCCGAACTATGGCCCGATGGATCCGGGGCCCATTTGCTGCAACCATTTTAGCCGAATGACTGACGAACCTGATACAAAAATGACATCGAAATGCCCCATCTGTGGACTGACATTGATCGCTAAGATGATAGGACACAGCGTTCTTTCAGTTCGAAATATCAACAATTTTTCCGGGTGCTGGGCCCCCTTGGTGCATTTCCCAGTAACATTTTTGACCCAGTCCGCCCCTGGGTATAATCACCCTTAGACAAGAGCATAATATCTGGAACGGGTGGGGTGGGTGGTGGGAGTTGGGGCACAATGTGGTATTTTGCTTTGAGGGGTAATTATGTGTAATCCAGTTATCAGAGCAGCTTGAAGGTATGAGATTATCAGAGGGGGTGATTTGTTCTGAATTGACATATTCCTTTTACACTGAGGTTATTTTATTACCCTACAGTTGAATTAGGTGAATGATATTTTCTTTAACCCTTTACCTGGCGTAACGGCCAAAACCGACCAGCGCTAATCACAAAAATTAAGAATCAATTTTCATTATTTTTTTCATTTTTTATCGCCAAAACATAACTTATCTCCCTTAATGGAACGAGCTCGTTGACCTTGTTCCAATGATGCGACATAAGCTCTATGTTTTTGACGCAAAAAAAATAGTTATACAAAAATTTTGTTTGCAAGTGTCGTCTGTCTGTCGTGTTGGGCAAAGGGTTAAAAAATCTGATTTCACAATTGACTCTTTGCTTATATTAATTATCAGTTCAGTACATTTCACATTATAGGCCTACAAATGAGTTTTATTAATTTTAGAAAAAATATCTTGAAATTTGTAAAGCACAGAAATTAGGAACACATGTCGGGTCTTTCTTACTGTGAGGATTGTGGGAGTGGGATGAGACCAATTGATTCTCCAATTGAGAGACATATTTATAAACACGTAATCATTCTGAATTGGACGTAAGAAACGTCCCTACAGTTTCTACACCAGGGGCGACGATACGATTTTCAAAGTTGTGGTGGTGGTGGTGGGGGGGGGGGGGGGGCTGGATCGGGTAATGGATGGTCGTCGGTATGACTGGACGACCATGGTTCGGCCCGTGGTACGCAAATTTTAAATTCAAGGGTCCCAAAACTCCCACTTCCATGCATCTGAGCGGATATTTTGAGATTTTTCAGGAGATGTATTCGAAAGATTTCACACTTTGAGAGCCGTTAAAAACGTCGGTAACGCATACAGGTGAGGTATATTTTTCAGCTTTGGTCGTAACGACCAAATCTGACAAAAAGACCTCACCTGTATGCTTTACCAGACGTTACGAGCCATTATACTGTCTGTGGATTATCTTGTCTGGGGTGGATTTGGTACTTGTAGGTCTGTAAGATTACGATCTACTTCAGTTAACCGATTTTTCTTAACAGACTGAAAACAGTTTAGTGTTTGCTGCCACTAACTGCAAAAAACGATCCGAAATCCATCGAAACTGAACCAGTACGAAAGAAACATAGCTGGCGAAATATGGGTGTGGCTCTGAATCCGCCCTTGTTTCACCGGTCATTGGATGTGTTAAAATATGTGCATACAAAGAAACATGGACCGGCAAAAACGTGGAGGGGCTGCATCCCCTCCAGCACCCCCCCCCCCCGCCCGTTCCACCGACCCCCTGTACACAGTGGATAAGTAGAAAGTTATATAACACATGAATATATATCTTTCATCAAAAACTTTTAAATAACCTCCTCTACAGCCGCCGTAACCAACGAAGAGTCATAAGCTTTGTTTTTGACGTAAAATGAAACAAATCAGTTATTCAAGAATTTTGTTTCCAAGTGTCGTCTGCCGTTCATGTTAGGTAAAGGGTAAAATAACAGTATTCTCACTATCGGTTTTGTCAACGTCATAAACTAAACTAAACTAAACTAAACAATCGTGCCGCAGCTTCCTCCTAAATATGTTTACTCCATCTATTTGTTGTCAACAGTTGCAAGAAAAGATCAATGTCGATATGAACTGATGTGTCCGGTACACGCGGTGATAACACAATTGTTATGTGTTGATTGGATGGCGTAGTGGTTATAGTGGATCGTATTTTTATCATGAGATCTCAACGTTGTGAGTTCGATTCCAGTTCTTTGCAAATACACTTTTTTCCTCAGCAAAAATTTAGTTTTGTTATTAAAAGTTATTCAGAGGAATTAAAGCACTCACGGGGTTAAAAATGTTTGATTTATTAATTTATAATGATGTAATTTCAATTTGATAAATATGACAGCGTCATAGAGTAGAGGTTCGCTACTCTGTGATATTGTTCATGTTCTTCTATGGTTTAGAGGTAAACTGATTGATTATCTTAGTATTCGAAAGGAAACGGGATCGATTCCCAACGGCTACGTTTTACAAATAAGGAAATGAATACATGGATAGTCGTATTCTGTCAGTTATCTATCTCTCCACCTTTAAATATTGCATTTTAAAATGAGAAAAAAACACCGATAATGTTTTCTACAGAACAAAATACTTGGAATTTTATAATATGTGTCCGGGCTTCGCCTCCAAACAGGAGAAACAAAGAAAAATGATTCAAAAGACTTTCAAGTCTCCAAACCCAATTTCAAGACCCCAAACTCCCCATCACGTCCCACAGTCTTCGTCTAGTGAAGATAAAGTTGAAAGATATGAAGAGATATCACAATAAACCCAAAACAACCCTCTCAACACCCTATTCCTTAAAAGTCTTCGTATAAGCCTCCTTTAATATCGACCCGAACTGCGCGACTCCATCTTATAGGGGTGTTACATTTTAATATATGACATTAGCCCCTTAGGAATCAGTTATTACTGATCTTCCCTGTAAAATCTTTATCTAGCAATATAGGGTTAAACAGTAGCAACAAATTCGCATCAACTGTCAACAGGATTTGATAGCAGACCAAAAATATGTATTTACATCCACCCCTATTGGATTATTTCAAGTCAAGTTCAGTGCAAAAAGTTCAACTTAGTGCAGAAAGGTCAATATTTTTCTCATTTTTAATTGTCACCGTAGATGAGATTTTCTCTTAAAATGGACTAATCCATGACAGGGGTGATGGATCTGTCTTAATTCACATCAATTTACCCCCTTTTTTCTGGGGCAGTCCATTTCAATACAAAATTGCCATTTCGGGCAAAAATGAAAAAAGAGAAAATATTGACCTTTTTGCACTGATTTGAACTTTTTGCACTTGAAATATTCCAACAGGGGTTGTTTTAAATTCGGATTGTTTATCTTGTATACAATCGAGACGACATTTCATGTGAATGTTATTATCGTTCTACTTTAACTTACTAGATAAGTATTTTTGGGGGAGGATCAGTAATAATTAACGCTTACGGGGTTGATGTCTGATATTATAACTTAACACCCCTTCAAGGCGAATTCACCTTGTTAGTGTCAACATTAAAAGGGGCCTATACCAATTTCTTTTACTGTTGGGAAGGTTGTTTGTGGTTTTTGGTGATATTTTGTCAATTGTATTGTCCAAAATTAGCTTAAAACTGATACAATGAAGAGCATAAGTTAATCGACTGCCCTCCAATCGGCAGTTCTGAAGTATGTTTGCAGTTTATTCAAAGATGACGCTTTTGGGAATCGAACCACAAAACTTGAAATTTGGAGATAAAGAGTTTCACCTCTCGACTAACGAGACACCTGATAAAACTGTACAATCAGCCCACTGTCTTTTATTCATCAGTCATCTGGATTTTGAAGATGACGTTTTATTTTACATCACAGATAATGAAAAGCAAACCATTTTCAATGCACTTAGCGTTTTTTGTGTGCTGTTGATTCATTTCCATTAAAATAATACTTGTTTTGAAATTAAACACTAGAAAAAGAATCTCGACTTTATGGGGATCGAACTCGCAAACTCCGCATCGCATGTCGAAAACTTTCACCGCTTGGCCACGAAATCAACGCAAACTCATTTGCCGACCGTCGTCATCTGTAAAAGTCCCTGTATTGCCGAACAAGCATACCATTCCAGAACACCATACAGGGGCATGAGGGAGATTTGATTGGATTTCAAGTGCGCATTAAAAAAAAAAATCTTTCCAATTTTAATTTATTACCCAAAGAGATTTCCTGTAACCAGGAAGATGGCCGATTGGAGGTGTAAACGCAATTGGTCCCGACTGTCATGACCCGAGTCCCGACTGAAGAAATAGTTCAACCACATCATCAAGTCTTGTCGTTAATCTTCTCAGGGGCGGTCGGGGGGGGGGGGGGAGGCCCCCATACTTTTTTCACCAATTATAGGTACCCGAACGGTATTTTCCGACATAACATACACTACCCCTATGGCCACTACACATCACATCATATATGACCGCACTGAGTTTCAAGATTTTATTGAATAAAAACAGAAAGCTCCAAATGGAGCGCAATATTTCAAAGGACCGTTTCAAAGTTATGATTAGTCCTTTGAACCCAAGAGGCCACTTTTCCGGCCCATGAACATGATACTTCATAAATTCATTAAGTATGATAGCTGGTAAGTGAATGTGTGGGGAAGAGCAATCAATATTTTCAACATGCAGCCCTGAGGCAGCACGTTGAAAACATTAATTGATCTGTCCACAAATAATGAATGGCCTCTTCCAATTGCAGCCATTGAACTGATATGGAGGATACCACCAGTGATGAAAGGGTTAGGTAAAAACAAAACAAAATAAGTACGCCGAGGTTAGTGTCTTAAATAGAGTTGGTTCATGGGTGAGGGGTAGCGTATATAAATTTACATATTTTGCATGAATACACCGCCCACCACCATTGACACCTCCCTCCACCCCCAAGAAAAAATATTTTCCATCCTACACCCTTGAGTTACCAAGAAATGTGTGACCCCCCCACCCCCACATTTTTTTGTTGATTCCCCCCCCCCACCCCCCCCCCCCCCCCAAAAAAAAAAAAATCTCCGGAATTTTTTTTGTGGTTAAATACATGCAGTAGCCGTGGTTCGTGTGCTTCCCAACTTCTAACTTAATTGTCAAGTACCGGTTTCAAAATTGGTCAAGCAGGAACTCCAGTGTCCACAATCAGCCACGGACTCCCTGGGTGACTTAAGACCAAAAAGTAAATATAGTCCTGTTAGAGGATACAAGATTACCAACAAAAACTAACTGATATCTAAGACTCCCTCAAAGATGTCCCGACTGGAAAATTATTGGGGTAGATGTGCCACACCCCATCACTCTCAAAGTTACGCCCCTGCCTGTAACCAGCAATTCTCTGGGGTCTTTTCTGTTTGATAGATTGATAGATGTTACAGGCCTTGGCCTCCCACGGAGAAAATTTTGAAAAATAATCCTCAAAGGCTCTATTTGGATGCTCAAAAGAACACCCATTTTTATCACGCGTGTTATATCATGTGTAATTTCTGTAGTTTATGCTCCACGCAGTTCGACGAATTCGGGATTGTGCACAAGTCGAAGAGATAGACCGAGAAAAGGGATATTTATTACATCATGAAAGAACATCCAACGCGAAACAACCTCATACTGGAATCTCTGGTTCTCATCTCAAAGTGACACCTTTCTGCAGGGAGGTTAACGACAGGGGTAACGACCGAAAGATTCTCGTTAGAACTAGAGGGGAGGAAACTTCTGTCACAGAAAGTGGTGAAAAATATAGTGCTGGAAAATGCCTTTTAGAACAACCTAACGTAACGGTCATCGCACAAATTAGTGTGTTTTATGATTCTGTTTATGTTGATTCTGTGTGTAGCAATCTGCCTTTATTCTGGTGTATTTGCTGAATAAATCTTATCTTATCTTTTATTACTTGAAAAAAGAAGCTTATAACCCCCTTATTGTAACGCCTTTATTGAGCTCGCTGCAATTAGGAGTAATAAACAATGTTTCTAATGCAAAATATGAATTTTTTTTTGTTGTTCAAGAATTTCTTTGGCAGTGTCATCTACTATTCATTTCTGTAAGGTGTAAATATTCATTTTGCACGAAAATGTTTGCCACTCCAGAACCACCCCAGAGACAGAAGATTGAACGACTAACTTGTGTTCCACTTGCGCCTTCTATCTCAAAAACCCACTAGTCTGTCTGTCTGTCTGTTTCGGACGCAACTTAATGCGATGATGGAAGACAAGTTAGTCGTTCGATCTTCTGTCCAGCTTTGCATTTACAGGTCAATAGGCCAAAAAGAAACGTGGTCTCTGGGTGAATAAGTAATTTTCTCAGATATTTGACTTTTATAGCAGACTTTGAGAAGCACATAGTCAGTATAGTCAGTATTTCAAGTTGAGTCGAAAAATGCCACCCAAAAACCCTGGCCAGATTGAATGGGAAACAGAAGAGCCATATCAAGCTTCAATCAGTTGTCTCCCTTCGTAAACTCGAGATTGAATGCATGCATGTCCACACGACATCTTATCAAATGCTAAAGCACCGGTGTCCACACTTAACGTTACCCTGGACGGCCTGGAGTTTTGTGATCAATTTTTTTTTACTTGACTGTTCTATGAAATCCCAATCTCCAGCAACACTAATCCATGCGGAAAATGAAAATCCGTTCTGCACACATGTGTGGAACGGAAATCATTGACGGACTATTTTTAAATAGAAGCGAAATTTCACAGAAATTTTCTACAAATCGTGCACCGCAATTACAATTTTAATCCCAAGCGATAGCTAAAAATCGTCCCCCGAGTTCTTATGTGTTCTATGTGACTCTAGGCACATAGAACACATTGGAACTCAGGGGACAAAATAGTAACACGGATTCCCTTCGCAAATTTGGTTGGCGATAAAATGAGTTCTTTGTGTTGATAGTTGTCAAATGAATTGCCGAATGATCTTTTAATAATTGTTTTATAAACGCAAATGCGTGTAATAACCACAGAATCGACACGCGCGTGTGAATGGATTAATCGACATGGCACTTGTGCCATCGCGGAAGGAGAAAACTCGAGGACTGCGACCTCTCATTTTATCCTCCCACGCTAGCACTCGTGTCATACCGATTAATCCATTTACAGGCGCGTGTCGTTCTGTGTATGTATTTGCAGATCAAAAGCTAACCAAATCCTATGAATAGATTTACAACATCTTTTTAACACATAGAAGCCTGATATTGAGTCTCCTTGCCGTGGTGTAATACAGCAGATGGTCCGACAATGGCTGTCTGGACAATAGAGAGAAGGGAGAGTAATAAAATCTGAGCAGTTGTTTCTTGTCAAATGTCGTCTGCCATAAATCTTATTTTCCAGGCTTGTTTGAGTTAATAAAAATTATGTGTTGGTCTTCTTGTCTTCACAAGTTTATGCAACATAGGCCTACGCATGCTACTCTCTACTATTTGCCTGCTGTGGGTGATGTGTTTTCCTGCCAGAACAAATGTACGCCTGTTACCTTGCAGACTATTCAGAGGTATAATTCTGGCTTTTGTGTTGAAAATCAAACTTTAATAAGCTTTTCCTAATTTTATCTCTGATATGCAGTGATATGCACTTCCAACAATCTAGTTCTGTAAATCATGACATATGCAGGCATATGTGAGCACTGTGTCTGCAGTACCCGTAATTAATTTACCCGAAATGAATAAATGTGGATCTGAGATTAGGAATTAGTAAAGGTATACGGTTAATGTTTGAATCTACCCTCCATAGACAATGGGACCTCGAACTATTTATAATAAATCGGATATTTGTCGCTCGTAACCCACTTTCCCCTGTGCACTTTCTTGTAGACGTTTTTCGGCCTTTTCTGCGACTTCTCCCAGTTATTATGAACAACCCAAGAACACCCAACGGTCACCCATACGCCACTGTAAAGCTTATTCATTCCCTTTTCCACTGACACTTGGTACTGCCGGATACATTATGTGAATCAAATTTAAGGGGGGTGTGAGTGCTATCGTTTTCGAAAAGCGAGTTGTGTACCTTGTTATTATTTATATACCGTTATGAGGGCACGTCAGCATCGACTCAAAAATGCTATCAAATATCATTTTTCTTTCGATTTCACAGCTTGTGCCGAGTACCTGTGTTTTCATCGACAAATGTTCGTCTGCTAACATTTCCGAAACGTTTGTTTACGGAAGAAATTATGATTAAATAGACTGTGCGCTCGTTAAATATGCTAATAATAGATATATATCTCACATGGCCTTCTCACATGAGACACGCATATCTTGCATAGGAAGTGGGGGGGGGGGGGGGGACGTCTGTCCAAACCTGGTATCCCCCCCAGAACATAGGCATCTCATTAGGTAGGAGGAGGAAGAAGAACGTGCTTCGCACACCTATACCTGCCGAGATACGTATGTCACATTGAGGTACCTGAATGGGATAGGCATATCTCACCCTCCAACATAATACAATACCATATTAAACATCAACGTCATGAGCACTGTCAAGGTGCATCGCGGCATTTTTCATATCGCTTCAACGCCTTAGTGCTGTCTTCGTGCGGAGTGCCTTCCGTTTTCCTCAGTATAGTATATGCTAAACTTTTTTGTCGCTCTTTCAGAAAATGTAATTAGATTTTGTCAACGATCAACCCACCTTAAAGTAGACTGGTGTCTCATGATCAGTCTTCGAACCCACACGATGTCAAATTGCAATATGGGCGGGGGAATGGTTTTGGTTGGAGAAAAGTTCACCCTATAACTTGAACATAGATTTCATTTTTCTCACCCAGACGTCTCAACCACATACGCATCTCAGTAGGTAGTAGGGGGAAGAATATTATTATCCTCGTTGTCTGTGGGTGTGGACAAGGGCGCCAGAAGTCCGGGGCGGGGGCTGAGACTGGAGGCGCAAGTGGAGCAGCGCGTGTCCTTTTTTGCCAGAAGTGCACCAGTTGAAAAAAACAACTTCCCGACAACTGTAACTGAGTAAGTGTCGAATATTGGTTTCTAACGTGCTTGACCTGTGGCGAGGGTGGGGAGGAGAGGGGGCGGTCAGATATCCCGACAAAGACTGACTGATAATCACCAAATAAAGAAGCTATATAATCGGCCTAGTGTTGTAGTATGATGTCACACAATTTCGAAGCCCAGTGCCTCACCCAGTCACGTGAATGTCCAGCCAATCATCGAATTGCAAGTTAATTTGTAAAAACAGTCTCTTAATAATCGTTTAAAACAGACGCATAATAACCTGTAAACACAGATTATTAATCTGTAAAAACAGTCATGTAATAATCTAAAAACAGTCCTCTAATAAATTATTAAATCAGTCTCCTAATAACCTGTAAACACAGATTACTCATCTATAAAAACAGATTACTAATCTGTAAAAACAGATTATTAAATGAAAAGGTCCTGACCCAAATACGCCGACATAGAACTGCTCTGACCGTCAGGGTGGGAGTCTTTGATAACACAAAAGCAAGATCATCGAGAACTTTCCTCAGGTTGAATTGCAGAAGTCTACCATATCTTATGGAAAGTAAAAATGTCATAATCTTTAACCGGTGGAGTGCTAAATTATGTTTGGCTATTAAAGTTTTGTTCACATGTCTTTGCCTTGGTACAATTCATGGGAGAGTGCCTGTAGCACTGTAGCACTCTCCCATAAATTATAACAAGGCACATCGATGCAGACTAAATAATTTCATTTCTAATACAATATGAAGCACGATCACAGAATATGAAGCCTTTATGTTGTGACATCCGTACTTCAGAGTAAAGCCTACATATTAACTTCCAGCAGTCATCCAGTTAACCCTTTACCTAACACGAAAAGCAGACGACACTTGGAAACAAAATTCTTGAATAACTATTTTTTTTCATTTTCTGTCACAAAAACACAGGTTATGACCCCTCATTGGAACGAGCTCGACGAGCTCGTTCCAAAGGGGTCATAACCTATGTTTTTGAGACAAAAAATTAAAATATTATGAAAATTAACTGGCGATTTTTGAAAATAGCATTGGCCGGTTTTGGCCGTTACGTTGGGTAAAGGGTTAAAGGCATAAGAGATCCCACGAACAACACTATCAGTGTCTATGCTCTTCAGTTTTCGAAAATATATTGTTTACCAACAGCATATCTGGTGGTCATATTGCAGAGGTTTCACCTAAATCGGTCCATAAATATAGGAGGATTTGAGAACACTAAAATCTTATTAATAAATGTATATTAAATCTAAGTTCAAGGGAACATAACAAAACCAACATTATCGTAGGATGAGCATTTTTGACCAATCGAATTATTTTACTATCTTCCAGTTAACAAAGTAAAAACAAGATGGAGATGTCGTTTCTGATTATCCCCCTGTTTTTGAAATGTACTGCAGGTTGAAAGCATTTTTGAGTACAGTAGAGCCATTTAAATGAATATCTCTTAATTGAATTATCCTGTTAATTGAATGGAACTTTAAAACACAAAACCACTTACCATACCATCTGTACAAATTTAACCTGTTAATTGAATAGAGATTATAGAGTAAACTCTTGTTAATTGACTATTTATTTATTTATTTATTGGTGTTTAAGAAAGAAATAACTCTTTAATAAACCAAGTGAGTGAATTGAAATTGAAACTTGATCTGTATCTGAACCTACATACAATGAAAGTGTCAATGACACTGTAGCTTAACTTGTGTGTTGTATTTGATGAAAAGGATAATGTTCAATGTTTATGAAAGGATTATGAAATAAGACAAAAATTGTGATAATTGGGAATATGTTCATTTCTGGTCCCTGTATGCTATGTTTTTGATAAAAATAATATGAGGTGTACACTGTACTAAAGAGCTGAGGGGTGGGTTAATATGACCTCACAGTTAATGTATGTGGCCCTCACAGTTAACGTATATTAACGAAAGTTACCAAGTTACAGTGAAATTATTCCAAAATGAGTCATCCTATCAAGTTACATTGAAATCCCTTCATAAATTTGGCCTGTAGACTATGCTAAAGGTTTTTGGGCTTCAGACCCCTGTAGCCGTCAGTTTCCCAATTGCGTCCAAAGGGGACGTTCTCATCTAGACATTATATGAAGTCAACCTACCAAGTTACAATGAAATCCCTTCATAAATATGACCTGTAGACTGTGCTAAAGGTTTTTGGGCTTTGGGCTCGGACAGCCATCATGGTTGAATGATCGCAACCAAAAGGGGACATTCTCATCTGGGCATCATCTGGAGTGATCCTACAAAGTTACAATGAAATTCCTTCATAAATATGACCTGTAGAATGTGCTCAAGGTTTTGGGCTTCAGGCCCCTGAAGCCGTCACAGTTGACCAATCACGACCAAAAGGGGATGTCATCATCTAGGCATTATATGGAGTCAAACTAACAGGTTACAATGAAATCCTTCCATAAATATGACCTATAGACTATGCTAAAGGTTTTGGGGTCTTGGGCTTAGGCAGCCATCAAGGCTGTATGATTGCGACCAAAAGGGGACGTTCTCATCTAGACATTATTTGGAGTCATCCTACCAAGCTACAATGAAATCCCTTCATAATTATGACCAGTAGACTGTTCTAAAGGTTTTGGGGCTTTGGGCCCATGTAGCCGCCACAGTTGCCCAATCGTGTCCAAAAGGGGATGTTCTCATCTAGCCATTATATGAAGTCAACCTACCAAGTTACAATGGAATCCTTTCATAAATATGACCTGTAGACTGTGCTAAAGGTATTCAGGCTTCGGGCTCGGGCAGCCATAATGGTTGAATGATCGCAACCAAAAGGGGACATTCTCATCTGGGCATCATCTGGAGTGATCGTACAAAGTTACAATGATATCCCTTCATAAATATGACCTGTAGACAGTGCTCAAGATTTTCAGGCTTCGGGCACCTGTAGCCATCACAGTTGGCCAATCACGACCAAAAGGGGATGTCATCATCTAGGCATTCTATGGAGTCAACCTAACAGGTTACAATGAAATCCTTCCATAAATATGACTTATAGACTATGCTAAAGGTCTTTGGGCTCAGGCAGCCATAAACACTGAATGATCACGACCAAAAGGGGACGTTCTCATCTAGACATTATTTGGAGTCATCCTACCAAGCTACAATGAAATCCCTTCATAATTATGACCTGTAGAATGGTCTAAAGGATTTCGGGCCCCTGTAGCCGTCACAGTTGCCCAATCGTGTCCAAAAGAGGACATTCTCATCTAGACATTATATGAAGTCAACCTACCAAGTTACAATGAAGTCCCTTCATAAATATGACCTGTAGACTGTGCTAAAGGTTTTCGGGCTTCGGGCTCGGGCAGCCCTCCTGGTTGAATGATCGCAACCAAAGGGGACAATCTCATCTGGGCATCATCTGGAGTGATCCTATGAAGTTACAATGAAATCCCTTCATAAATATGACCTGTAGACTGTGCTCAAGGTTTTCAGGCTTCGGGCACCTGTAGCCATCACAGTTGACCAATCGCGGCCAAAAGGGGATGTCATCATCTAGGCATTATATGGAGTCAACCTAACAGGTTACAATGAAATCCTTCCATAAATATGACCTTTTGCCTATGCTAAAGGTTTTTGGGCTCGGGCACCCATCAAGGCTGAATGATCGCGATCAAAATGGGACGTTCTCATCTAAACATTATTTGGAGTCATTCTACCAAGTTACAATGAAATCCCTTCATAAATATGACCTGTAGACTGTGCTAAAGGTTTTCGGGCTTCGGGCCCCTGTAGCTGTCACAATTGCCCAATCACGTCCAAAAGAGGACCTTCTCATCCAGACAATATATGAAGTCAACCCTCCAAGTTACAATGGAATTCCTCAATAAATATGACCTGTAGACTACACTAAAGGTTTTTGGGTTTTGGGCTCGGGCAGTCGTCAC
Source organism: Pictodentalium vernedei (assembly GCA_031216915.1). Taxonomy (NCBI): domain Eukaryota; kingdom Metazoa; phylum Mollusca; class Scaphopoda; order Dentaliida; family Dentaliidae; genus Pictodentalium; species Pictodentalium vernedei. The sequence continues at coordinate 372,711,880 of CM062292.1, forward strand.
GGTTGGCAGATCATGCCCAAAAGGGGAGATTCTCATCTAGACATCATAAGGAGTCATCCTACCAAGTTACAATGAAATCCCACCATATTAAATATGACCTGCAGACTGTGCTAAAAGTTTTTGGGTTTTGGGCATTAGCAGCCATCACGGTTGACGGATCATGCCCAAAGGGGACATTCTCATCTAGGCATTATACAGAGGCATCCTACCAAATTACAATGAAATCCCTTCATAAATACGACCTGTAGACTGTGCTAATGGTTTTCAGGTTTTGGGCTCGGGCAGCCATACCGGTTGCCCGATCGCGACCAAAAGACATGACACCAAACCTGCATATGAAATTTCGTGATGATCAGACAAGAACTGCGGGGTGTAGCCATGCTAAAGAAAAATGTGAACAGACTCACAGACTAACAGACTTCCGCACGCATGATGGCAATAGCTTATCTTGACTATGTCAAGTTAAGCTAAAAGCTCATTTCAATATTTCTATCGATAGCTGAAAAAAGTGGGAAAAACCTCTTTTAACACCAACAGAGCAAAATGGTATTTAAACTTGAACAAAATGGAATTTAAACTTGATATGTAAGTACCCACCAGGAAGCTACATACAAAAACTCATTTCAATATTTCTATCGATAGCTGAAAAATGCGTGGAAAACATGGGACAGATGGATGGACAGATGGATGGACAGGTTGATCACCAAAGCGAACTCGCAGTTATTGATGGTGACACTGAAATTATTTATTTATAGGGTGCACTCCATTGTGCATTGGAGATTATGGCAGCGAATCATTGTCTTTGTTGGTTTTTATTGTGCCACAATAAATTGTTCCATTTTAAAATTTCCATGAACCCTATTATTTCATGCGACAAAATTATAAAATGCCACAATATTTATTTATTGATGTCCGAGGTCACATATTTCTGCACAATGGATAATTGTGACTGCAACATGGATATGCGGTAAAGTTCAGCCAATCGTTTATACTCATGGGTGCCAATTTTAGAGGACTTTCACCCCAAGCATAGGTTACCGGATCCTATTTTACAAGTAAAAAAGAGCTTGTTTACCACAATAAACAAGCACTACTTCTAGAGCTGTAGGTTAACCAAAACCGAACCGAGGTTTTTAGTTTCTTTAAAAAACCGAAACTGAAACCGTCGACATCCCGAAATCTAAGGTTTTTCGTTTTTTATTAAATAATCTCTTGCTGCAGAAATTCACAGAATGTAGCCATCCCAGAGTAGTGAGAGTACCCAGACACTGCCAATGGCAGTGTCTGGGTACTCTCACTACTCTGGGAAGGCTACATTCTGTGAATTTCCGACATTTCAGTTTAGTTGTGTTTGCAGCTTTCCTCAAGTTGCGTGTAGGTGTCAGACCTCGAAAAATGGCCAAGCACAATAAAAGTTCTGTATATTTAGGTAATTATTATATTGGCCTTCCTGATTCTTCATGTATTATAGCTTATTTCGGGCATTCATTGAGTTTCACTCAATTTCACTACCATTCAGTTATGACTCCGGACATAAGAATGAGTTTTATTGAATTTTACTTGGCCTCATGAACAAACCGAAAACCGAACCGAACCAAGGTTTTTCTTCACCTGAAAAACCAAAACCGAACAAGAAATTTAAAAACCTACAGCTCTAACTACTTCACTTCCCCGGGTTCCCACAGAGAAAATGTCCCATTAGCTGATTGTTTGCTGAATGTATCATCATCATTTGCTGCATGCCCAGAGATTTGCATCAAATTGTAGGATCTTAACCCTTTGAATCCTGGTGGTATCGTCCATGTCCATTCAATGGCAGAAATTGGAAGAGTTCATATTCATTGTTAGGGGGTAGGCCCATTAATATTTTCAATGTGCAGACTCAAGGCTACAGGTTGAAAATATTCATTATTCTATCCCACACATTCACTCAGCAGCCGTCCAACTTAATGAAATCATGATGTATCATGTCCCTGGACCGGAAAAGCGGCCTCTCGTGTTGAGAGGGTTAAGAAGTACTGTCCATAGTTCCTGCAGCTTCTCAGCAACTGAATTCCATAACTTTCCAAGACCTGTTTAACTCAGTTTCCATGACCTTACAAATGTAAAAGCACATAATTTCAATAACTTTCCATTATAAACCTATTGAGAGAATATAGTGAATATAAATACAATTATGTATAATTTTAATTCACTGAGATTGTACCTCTGATATTTTTTGATCCTTCAAATTTGCAATCATGGTATATTGTTCTTTTTTATGATTTTAGTGTATTTTTTACATTTTTTTTTCAAAATTGTGCAAGTCAAATAAATGGAGGAGAACTGGCCAAATTTGGTTGAAGACCAGCTATTTGACCAGCATAAGTGTTCATTTTCCAAAACTGTCCTAAACCACTTTAAAATTACCAAATTTCCAGGCTTTTCAAGGGTCTGCAATTTCCTTCTATAATTCTCCAACTTTTGGAAACCTTACTATCACCAACTCTTTGATATTGCTTCCAGACAAGACCTCACCTTTTGTACAAATCTACAGATATACAACTTAAGGTGATATTTACAGTAGATCTAGTTTGAGATTGGGCCTACTTGTACAAAACTGCTAGGCCTAAAAAAATTTAAAAATATGTTTCCTAGGCCCCACCGCATGGTCCTTTTGACTGCTGCATGCACTCTCTTTGTAACCAATCCAAACTTTAAAATAATCAATATTAAATGGTTTATGTCTGATGTGTTATCCAAGTTAATAAAATTGATAAATTTCTCCCTTGAGTGCAAAAAGGCTTTGCAATGCTTTAGCATTGCAAATCCTTCTTGCACTCAAGGACATAATACACCACCACCCATGCTATTCTGTAGATTATGAGGCCTAAAACATAAAACAAATAAAGAATATGAACTTTTAATGGCAAAGAAATAATTACAAAAATAAAAAATAAAATAAAAAACCGCCCGCCCACATGCAATTTTACCAAAAATGGCCTGAGAAACAGAAAATCTACTTTGTGTGGCTTTAACAAGAATAAGTACTCTGTTCAAGGAATTTCACAGACCCTCCATGTATAGTACTGTGATCAGCGAAGCGGACAGAGAATTTCTTCTGGATTGCAACCCATTAACAATTCTCCTCCTGATTTCTTCCCCTGCTACACATTATGAACTCTCCTGTTGAAAAAGAGGTGCAAGACATTGATTTTGAGATGCTGTTTCCATTTATTTTTCTTAACCCATTACCTAACACGAAAAGCAGACGACACTTTGAAATAAAATTTTAGAATAACTAATTTTTTGACTTTTTGCATCAAAACCATAGCTTATGACCCCTCATTGAAACGAGCTCAAGAAGCTTGTTCCAATGAGAGGTCATAAGCTCTGGTTTTGAGACAAAATATGAAAAAAATAATGAAAATTGAATGGTGATTTTTGTGAATATCGCTGGCCGGTTTTGGCCATTACGTTGGGTAAAGGGTTAATGCAGGCTTGCTTTTGCTGTATTTTACTTTAGAAATCTTGATGCACTGGCGTGAGTCGAGATTCAACTGCAAAAATAGCTCTTTTGTGATCATAGCACTGTAAATTTTCAAGAGTTTTCTTGGAACTACAGATTATTTATTAATTTATTTATCAATTTATTATTGTAGTTTAACCCTTTACCCAACAAAGACGATATAAAAAACAAACAATTTCAACAAACCCATATCATGTGACCCCTCTTTGGAATGAGCTCAATAAGATCATTCCAATGAGGTGACACATAATATGATTTTGTTGAATTTAAAAAAAAAATAATCTTGTTTTTCAACTGCTGAATTTGTTTATTATGTGCGCAGAGGTGGCCGATTAGTTAGGTGAAGAGTTAAGGTCACATATTTCTGCACAGTGGCTAATTGTGCCTGCAACATGGATAAAAAGTCAAGTTCAGCCAATCGTTGATACCCATGTTGCCCATTTTAGAGAACTTCACCTCAGGCATTGGTTACCAGGACCTATTTTACCAGAAAAACAGAGCTTGTTTACCACAGTAAACAAGCACTGCTTTCCTTCCCGGGGTTTCCACTGGGAAAGATGAGATGTTCTCAGGCAAAACCAAGGAAGCTCCACTATATGAGCTACACCAACTGGCAGTTACATGATCATGTATGCTGGGAGAATTTGAATGCAATATTTCCTAGTTGTAATGACAAATCACAATCACATATGGTGTCTAACGTATCATTCTCATTCTATTAGAGCATGCCAAATATACTAACAATCTTCAGTGCACTGTAAAGTAAACTGAATATTGCTGAAATGAAACTCCTCTGAGTCAGCCTGATGCAGTGGAGCCTATTTAATTGTATATATCTTTTAATTGAATAATCCTGTTTATTGTACATAACTTCCAAACAAAACCACTTACCATATCTTCAGTACAATTTATTTATTTATTTGAGTTTAATGATACATTCGACAGCCAGGATCACCTCGTGTCGGACAGTTTTATGAGTGTAGGAAGCTGGAGTACCCGAAGAGAACCACCAAGCAACTGTCAGATTCCACAACGTACTAACTTCACACAAGCAGGGTTAGCATTGGTTGAAGACAGGTGCACCATCGATGTACACATCGCCACTGTGCCTCCACATGGACAGTCAGGATTAAATGCCTTGCCCAAGGACACAATGCAGTGTTACACCTGGCAGAGATCAAACTGTGGACCTCTCGGTTTGAAGTTCAATGCCGTAACCACTGATCCACCGCACCTGCATTTACTCTATAACCTCCATGCAATTAACTGGTACAGTGCTAAATTATTTTTGTCCATCAAAATTTGTTCACATATCTTTGCCTTGTTCCAGTTTATGGGAGAGTGCCTGTAGGCACTCTCCCATAAACTGTAACAAGACAAATCCTTACAGACTGAATAATATCACTTCCAAGATAATATGAAGAACATTCCCTTAGTATGAAGCCTTCAAGGTGCAGTACCTTCACCTCAGAATAAAGGCCAAATAAGGGCTTCCAGCACTCTACCACCTTGCATGCTGCTGTCAGATATTCCTGCCAAGGACAGGGAATCTCTAGCCAATAAAATATGTACAATGTAGGACTAAATATAGAACCTTAGTGAGCATGCTCACATACCCCACGCGCCCCGATATTTCAAGCTCTAATCCTTTTTTAAAAATAAACATTGATTCTAGGAATACTGCAGAAAACAGTGTTCTGTAGTTTCAACGGTATTGTTCTGTAGGCCACCATGTTAGACTAACATACCAAAAATCAGCTCAATATCTGGAAGCGTGGAGGAAAAAAGTCCGCAAAACTGTAATTTTGATGAACTTTTCAAAGTTCAAGGGCCGTAATTTCAGTAAAAATCATTGGAGCAGAACAAAATGCAAACTTGATCTGTAGGCCACCATGTCAGACTAACATACCAAAAATCAGCTCAATATCTGGAAGCGTGTAGAAAATATGTCCGGAAAACTGTAATTTTGATGAATTTTTCAGAGTCCAAGGGCTGTAATTTTGGTAAAAATCAGTGGAGCGGAACAAAATGCAAACTTGATCTGTAGGCCACCATGTTAGACTCACATACCAAAAATCAGCTCAATATCTGGAAGCGTGTAGAAAAAATGTTCGGAAAACAAGTAGGACAGAGTGATGGATGGACCAGTCAAAAACATTATAGCCCTGCAACTTCGTTGCGTGGGGTATAATAACCAAATTTCCCCTGTACATTAAACCCATTTGTAGACCAATGATTTCTGAAGTAAAATTTTCATGAATTCTTCATCAAATCTAGACATGGCTCCTTATAGCAGCTATGACTAGATTTGATGAAAAATATATACGGAGTCAAAAAAGAAAGTATAATAGAAACAAATGTGAAAAAATAGCATAAAGGATGAAATGTATAGAGGATATGTAATGTTTTCTTGTGAATATTGGGATTTATCTCATGAGTGAGTGAGAGAATTCGTATTTTCACGAGCAGCTTGCTGCGAGTGAAAATACAAATTCTCTCACTCACGAATGAGATTAATCCCGGTATTCACAAGAAAACATTAGATTTTCTTTTTATTATACCCCTTTCATTTGAAGCTTCAACTGAAACGACCCAAACCGACACCCATACCTCGCAAGAAATCTGTTTACACAATCAGCTGATCGCTGTTTGCGCTGACACAGATCACATTGGATGTTGTGCACATCGACACAAAATAGTTTTCGGGATTGTTGGTGAAATGACGTAATTATGACGTCTTGTTACACTCACTAGTGGAGCGAGAACAACTTCTTTGTTATACTCACTAGTGGAGCGAGAACAACTTTTGTTTTGCGCTTGTGAAAATTCATTTGTAAATTTCAAGTTCACACGAAATGTTAATCACAGAGGTGTTTGATCTTACTAGTGAGGGGAGAACGCAATTTATTTTTTACCGATTCCTATTATAATTAGACGTTAGGGGTGTAATAAAATAGTTCTAATGTTGCATGTTTGTGGACAAGAAGTGCAAAGAGTTTAATGACATGTTGTTGTTGTCCACCTAACCATATACAATTTTGCTATGGATTTCAAAATAGCAAGTGCTACCCGAGAATGTCAAATTGAATGGGTGACCGACAATTTTCTTTGTGTTATGCTGTGCTAGAGAGCCTGGGTTATTGAGAAAACACACTAGTTTTTGTCTTCCGACATTTTAAAAAATGCCATGCTTAACCGAAAATCAGAGGTTGTGTGCCATTGGTATGCATGAGGTGTAATTGCAGCTGTTCTCGTCGCTAAAAGGAAGCAATCCCACAAGTTAGACGTCCTGATGTTTCGGTCTTGTGCAGGGGTTGGTCGGCAGTAGATCCAGTGGTTCTATACCTTCGAATGAGATGGTATATAGTGGCCACAGTGACTCCGAACTCAGCAGCGAGCTCATGCATACCAATTGCACACAACCTCTGATCATTAATTTTCATTATTTATTCATTTTTTGTCTCAAAAACATAGGTTATGACCCTTCTTTGGAACGAGCTCATTCCAATGAGTGTTCATAACCAATGTTTTTGAGACAAAAACTGAAAAAATCGTTATTCAAGAATTTTGTTTGCAAGTGTCGTCTGCTTTTCATGTTAGGTGAAGGGTTAAACATTTTTTTTTTCAGCTACTCAATTTGTAAATCAAGCGGTTAATGCTTTAACTAACTTAACAGCCATAACCATCTCACACTTCACAAAAACCACCCACTCCAGAAAATGCAAATTTGAATGATCATTCTTGAGACTATGAAGACATGTTTATTTACAATATCATAACAACATTTTCCTCTTCCGTGGAGAAACACTTCTAACTTCTAATATGAAAAGCACGATGTCTACAGGTGGACATATGGATAATGACTAGACCTTCAAAATCAACAGGGGTTATTCTTATGTCACAAAGAATGTACATGTGAAAGTTCATCTTCCAAGGTGAAACACATCTGAACTTTGAGGGAGAAATCATTGTGTATGTATACAGACAGATGGATAATGACTTGACTTTTGATCTTCAAAATCAATTGGGGGTTATCCTTATGCCATAAAGAATGTACATGTATAACTTCATCTTCCAATGTAAAACACTCCTTGACTATGGGCACAGAAAACATTGTGTCTACAGACAGACAGCTGGATGGATAATGACCTAGACCTTTGGCTTTCAAAATCAATAGGAGTTATTCTTGTGCCATAGGGAATGTCCAAGTGTAATTTCATCTTCGTAGGTGAAACACTTCTTGCACAGAAAGCAATGTATCTACAGATGGATGGGCATGGTGAAACAAATATAACCCCCTGCAGCTCTGTTTCTGGGGATATTAAAAAATAGCTTATGACCCTCTCATAATGTATGAATCCAATACATTATTCATGCAAAAATATCTCTGAAATCACTTGCAGACGAAACTTGCAAAAAACATTTTCTTGCATAGCTAAAAATTCGTAATTTTTCACTTCCAAAATACAGCTTATGAACCTTCATTGGAATCAGCCCAATGAGCTTGTTCCAGTGAAGGGTCATAAGATGGGGTTTTGAAGCAAAAATAACAATTTTTAATTACTAAAGAAATGTCTTTCAAAGTGTCGTCTTCTATTTGTGTTAGGTAAGGATTTAATGAATCAAGTTTGTGTGTTGCCAATACAGAAAAGTAAAAGTATCAATGTATTAGGGTTCATAAAAATGATTTATCTCGTCCATGATGAGTGAAATTTACACCTTGCTAGTGTTATCACACTGTGTCCTCTGTCAAAAAAGTTGAAGTCCAGACCAGTAAATGCAGGCTCTCAGGTCAACAGAAAAATTCTGTGAGCAATCTGCTGCTGATATGGTCTATTTGTTTACCCACTTTTTGTGGAGTATGCATGGAGACTACCATTGATTTAATGTGATGTTCCTTTATTCACTAACATATAGATATTCTTTTGTTCTCCAGTTATAGATATTCCAATCAATAAGTATTGGGGGCCCGGTAGCTCAGTAGGTAGAGGTGCAGGCTGCAAGCCGAGAGATCCTCAGTTCAAATCCCACCTGTGGCAACTGCATTTGTGTCCTTGGGCAAGACACTTCACCCCCGTTGCCCATGTGGGCACATGGTGGCATTCTGTACTAAGATGTACTGCACGGCGATGCTGCACCTGTCTTCAACCAATATTAACTCTGCTTGTGTGGAGTTAGTATGTTGGGGAGCTGACAGTTGCTCACCATTGCTTGGTGGTTCTCTCCAGGTACTCCAGCTTCCTCCACCAGTAAAACTGTCACAGGCATCATTAGCAATTGTGCATAAGTATGTGACCTTAAACACCAATAAATAAATAAATAAACAAATAATCTTGACTTTGTCAAGTTAAGCTAAAAATTAGTTATTCAAGAATTTTTTTTGCAAGACTGTTGTCTGCTTTTCATGTTTGATAAAGGGTTAACCCCAAAAAAGGTTTTGCAAAAATAATTTGCTTAACCATTCAAAGTTTGGCTAGACCCATTTGTAGATAATGATGCTTTGAAATGTTTCCGTTTTGAATTTTGCCTAAACGAAAAATCGGTTATGCACAGCATGATTTGCTTAACCTTTGCATGAACTAAAGTTCATGCAATTTTTAAAAGCCTGAATCTGTATAGCTTTGCCTTGTTATAATTTATGGGAGAGTGCCTCTCCCATAAATTGAAACAAGGCAGACATGTGGAACAAGAGCTGGACTTTCGTCCGGTGCATATCCCCACGTGGTGCACCGCCTAGTGTGGGCATACCTATGACCAACAAATATCATTTATGAATATTCTCGTACGGACTGACGGACGGATGCACAGATGGATGAACGCAATCCAGTATACCCCCCCCCCCCCTCCATTTTCTTCGAAAGTTTTCCAACAATTTCTAAGTCAAAAGGTATTGTAAATTGTTTGGTGTTTGGAAGTTTTATGCAATGAGGCAGAAGCCTTTGTCATAGGCAAACTGCATGCCATATTTCACTGAAATCCGATAGCCCCAATCCCGTATGCCCCCCCCCCCCCACCCTCCCATTTTCTTCGAAAGTTTTCAACAATTTCGAAGTCAAAAGGTATGGTAAATTGTTTGGTGTTTGGAAGTTTTATGCAATGAGGCAGAAGCCTTTGTCATAGGCAAACTGCCATATTTCACCAAAATCTGATAACCCATACCTGAGATACAGGCTGAACAGACAAATAATGTCTATTTCCTACAATTTCTAAGTCAAAAAAGGGCGATAACTCTAAAAAGAAGAGTGTGAGAAATATCGTTGAATCCTTTTTTTAAAGCCTATACCATAAGCAGTGTTCATGGCAAATTTCATTGCAATAGAACATTCGATACCCGAGATACAGGCTGAACAGACAAAATTTGGCTCGGACGGACACAATTTCTAAGTGAACAAGTAATAAAAAAAAATAATAAAGAAAAAATAACTAGTGTGGGCATACCTATCACCAACAAATATTATAAAAAATAATAATTTACTTGAGTTATGAATATTTTCGGACGGACTCACTCACGGATGCACAGATGGATGGACAGACAGACGGATGGATGGATGGACGGACAGACAGACGGACGGACACATGTAATCCAGTATACCCCCATTTTCTTCGAAAGTGGGGGTATAAAAATTTAGACAACCAAAAATAATTTACCATGCAACCAGTTAATTATGGCATCTTTCAACTTCCCAATACAATCCTAATCCAAACTTCAACAGAACAGTGTGAAGTTAATTTTTGGAATGGCAAGTCATTAATGACTTACCACACAAAAAATGAACTTATGACTTTATGTTCCACATTTTTATTAGCAGGGTTCAAGCTTACAATTTGCAACATTTTTAGCTTATTTGAGACAAAAGATTTTTTGACCAGTCAAGGGCAAGAAGCCACTATCATGGCTTTATTGAAAAGCCACTCTAGTGAATTTACATTGCATGCATTAACTTATTGTTTTCTCAGTAGAAACAATTTATATAAAATTTTGTAACAATTTGTTGGAGAGCTCCAGTAGGCACTATCCAATAAGCTGTAAAAAAACAATTATTAACAAAGAAAATCTTGCAAAAATAATGCTCCATATGTTGGTAGCATGGTACTTTTGAACAAAAAATACTTGTGTTACTACAAATCAACTTTAAATGAAAGAGTCAATGACACTGTAGTTTAACTTGACTGTGTGTTGTGTTTCATGAAAAGGATAATGTTCAATGTTTATAAAAGGATTATGAAATACGACAAGAAATGTGATAATTGAGAATATGTTAATTTCTGTTCCCTGCATGCTATGTTTTCAATAAAAATAACTTAAGGTGTAGACTGTACTAAAGAATTGAGGGGTGGGTTAATATGACCTTCACAGTTTATGCATGTCAACCAAAGTTACCAAGTTACAGTGAAATTATTCCAAAACGAGTCATCCTATCAAGTTACAATGAAATTCCTTCATAAATACAGCCTGTTGACTGTGCTAAAGGTTTTCAGGCTTCAGGCCTGTGTACCTATCATGGTTGACCGATTGCAACCAAAAGGGGACATTCTCGTCTAGACATTATACTGAGTCATCTTATCAAATTACAATGAAATCCCTTCATAAATATGACCTGTACTCTGTGCTAAAGGTTTTGGACTTGGGCAGCATCATGGTTGAATGATCGTAACCAAAAGGGGACGTTCTCATCTAGACATTATCTGGAGTCATCCTACCAAGTTACAATGAAATCCCTTCATAAATATGACCTGTAGACTGTGCTAAAGGTATTCGGGCCCCTGTAGCCATCACAGTTGACCAATTGCAACCAAAAGGGGACATTCTCATTTAGACATTATATGAAGTCATCTTACCAAGTTACAATGAAATCCCTCCATAAATACGAAGTGTAGACTGTGCTAAAGGTTTTGGGCACGGGCAGCCGTCACTGCTGACAGATCTTGACCAAAGAAGTTCTCATCTAGACATCATTTGGAGTCATCCTACCAAGTTACAATGAAATCCCTCCATATTAAATATGACCTGTAGGCTGAGCTAAAAGTTTTTGGGTTTTGGGCTTGAACAGCCTTCACGGTTGACAGATCATGACCAAAAGGGTACGTTCTCATCTAGACATTATACAGAGTCATCCTACCAAGTTACAATGAAATCCCTTCATAAATATGACCTGTAGACTGTGCTAAAGGTTTTCAGGTTTTGGGCTTGGGCAGCCACCATGGTTGGCCGGTCACAACCAAAAGGGGAAGTTTTCATCTAGACATGACCTCAAACCTGCATATGAAATTTTGTGATGATCGAACAAGAATTATGGGGTGTAGTCTGTGCTAAAGTAAAATGTGAACAGACTCACAGACTTACAGACTAACAGATGTCCACATGCGTGATAACAATAGCTTATCTTGACTTTGTCAAGTTAAGCTAAGAACAATTTACCACTCTTCCAGTTAAAACATTATTATTGTTATTACACCCCTAACGTCTAATTATAATAGGAATCGGTAAAAAATAAATTGCGTTCTCTGAGATCAAACACCTCTGTGATTAACATTTCGTGTGAACTTGAAATTTACAAATGAGTTTTCACAAGCCCAAAACAAAAGTTGTTCTCGCTCCACAAGTGAGTATAATACGTCATTTTGCCAACAATCCCGAAAACTATTTTGTGTGGATTTACACAACATCCAATGTGATCTGTGCCAGCGGCAACAGCGATCAGTTGATTGTGTAAACAGATTTCTTGTGTGGTATGGGCGTCGGTTTGGATCGTTTCAGTTGAAGCTTCAAATGAAAGGGGTATAATAAAAAGAAAATCTAATGTTTTCTTGTGAATACCGAGATTAATCTCATTCGTGAGAGAATTTGTATTTTCACTCGCAGCAAGATGCTCATGAAAATACAAATTCTCTCACTCACTCATGAGATAAATCCCGATATTCACAAGAAAATATTAGATATCCTCTATTTATTATATGTTATAAGAGAGCAAGATATGTCTTACAAATATTATCTGATATCTTTTCACATGATAGATGTAGAATTTCTTGCCTCACTTCCTTTGAAAGATATGCTTGTCTCATGTGAGATAGATGTCTATCTCACATGACCGGCTTATTAGCATATTTAATGAGTGCACAGACTATTTAATCATTGCACGTTCTTCCGTAAACAAACAACATGGCATCACGTTTCGGAAATATTAGGAGACAAATGTTTGTCAAAGAAAATAGAAATAAAAACAGACTGCAAACCAAAGGACACTTGACTCTTTAAAATGAATTTTTGGGTAAATGCCATTATGAGTGGAGAGAGTTACACAAAATTCCTGCCGAAAAGTTATGCAAATACACTGCAGAATTCATAATAAATGTCCGCACAGAAGATGGCCAGGAGTATGAGACAGGTTACCTTCAAGGCATGATAGAAAGTTTCAATAAACATTTGCAGGAACATAAATATGGAAAGCAAATAACGTCAAATGACTGTGCAGAATTTCCATTAATTGATTGATGCACGCGGCCGACTGACGTCATCGGAATGTGTCAATGTCCATTTCACTACAAATCTTTAACCCCTGTCTTGCCGGCGTTGGGATTCAATTTTATGGTACATACCTGTGGTATATACAGAAATTTTGTGTACACTTTCCAATGAGCCTATCAGTTTTTTTCAGAAATGGACATCAAAATTCTTCAATATAGCTGCACGTGCCCCAGAGTGTTTTGGAGGGGGAGAAAAATTATCCCTGAACTGATTTGTATTGCACATCACTTTTGGAGAGATTATTATTATCCCTGATGGGGGTGGGTGTGAGATGGGGAAATCTCACCCTCGTGACAAGATATTTGGTTCAGACACTCGGTAAGCCTCGTGTCTGGCCCAATTATCTTGCCCTCGGGTGAGATTTCCCCATCTCACACCCACCCCCATCAGGGATAATAATAATCTCTCCAAAAGTGATGTGCAATATAAATCAATTTAGATTTATATCACCGTACATTTTTGGTATTTGGGTGCTTTAACCCTTTACCCAACGCAGACGATTTCAAAATTTATTTTAAATATCATTTTTTAAATTTTTTCAAAAAATTTCCACAAAACCATATCATGTGACCCCTCTTTGGAACGAGCTCGACGAGCTCGTTCCAAAGAGGGGTCACATGATATGGTTTTGTGGAAATTTTTTGAAAAATAATATTTTCCAGCTGCAGAATTTGCATATTACGCAGGAGGATGCGGGCAATTCGTTGGGTAAAGGGTTAATTACAATTATAACGTGTTTTGATTATAATTAAAACATACAATCTTAGTTGAAAGAGGCTTGAGATAAACATCCCTGGAAATCTTAGGATCACAAGCCAAAGGCTCTTGCTCAGTACCAAACTTGACAAGCTGGGGAGTCTCTGAGAAGAGCCACAGGACAGTTCTTGTTATAATGAGCTGGGGTACTGAGTGTGTTAAGACAAAAATTCTCTGAAACTGTTGAGTGAAGCCAGTCTTCACTAAAAATCAAAATCCCTGAACAGACAAAACTTTAGGTTTCATTGTGATCCTTGAAAACCTTGAGGGTCCTTGAATTTGAAAATTCATTTTCAATACCTTGAAAGTGCTTGAAATTTGAGTTTGTTTCTTGAAAGTCGCTGAATTCCAGTTACCCCTTAGAAATTGATGCCCTATTCTGGTATTTCTTGCATGGCTCCTATATAATTAATTCACAACAATCAATTTGTATCACCTGCTGTGTTGAACGAACAACAATGTTTCTCTCATACTGAACCATTTTCACTGATTGCAGTCCAGATAATACTTAGTTATTGACCAATGCATGGAAAAGTCTTGAAACTCATCTGAAAGGTGCTTGAAAATTGCTTGAAAATGGCATGAAAAGGTCCTTGAATTTTTTTCATCCTTGTGACAATGGACACTGAAACTTTTACAAACAAGAGGCCCCAAGGAGCCTTAATCGCTCACCGGCCAAAGTGGTTCAAAGAAGTATTTGGGGTCACATTCAGTTAGACATGGTTCATCAACACGACAAAGGAATGAATTCATGAGAGACCAAATTTTATGGAACTAGGGACGTGGCTTGAACAAACTTGAATCTTACCCCCCTAAGGATGCTGCATACCAAATATCAAAAGCATTCATCTGCTGGATCTGAAGAAGATTTTTAAAGAAAATTCCTCATTTTGAACTAAGTTATCATTCAGGCTCCCACAGTGAGCCCAAATATGAACCCCGGGACTTGGCTTGAACAAACTTGAATCTCACCCCCTAAGGATGCTGCATGCCAAATATCAAAACATTCCGACTGCTGAATCTGAAGAAGAAGATTTTTAAAGAACAATTCCTCATATTTAGTAAGTTATAATTTGGGCTCCCACAGGGAGCCCAAATATGGACCCATGGACTTGGCTTTAACAAACTTGAATCTCACCCACTAAACACCACATATCAAAACATTCCGACTGCTGGATCTGAAGAAGATTTTTTAAGAAAATTCTTCATTTCGAACTAAGTTACAATTCAAGCTCCCACAGTGAGCCCAAATATGAACCTAGGGACATGGCTTAACCCTTTACCCAATGTAACGGCAAAACCGGCCAGCACTATTCACAAAAATCGCCAATTAATTCTCATTATTTTTTCATTTTTTGTCTCAAAAACATAGGTTATGACCCCTCTTTGGAACGAGCTTGCTGAGCTCGTTCCAAAGACGGGTCATAACCTATGTTTTTGAGACAAAAAATGAAAAAAATTGGTTATTCAAGAATTTTGTTTGCATGTGTCGTCTGCTTTTCATGTTAGGTAAAGGGTTAAACAACTTGAATCTCACCCCCCTAAGCATGCTGCATACCCAATATCAAAAGATTCTGCCTGCTGGATCTTGAGAAGAAGATTTTTAAAGAAATTTGCCTGAAATGCACTAAGTTCGAATTCGAGCATGTATAGTGAGCCCAAATATGAATCCAGGGGGCTGATTTGAACAAACTTGAATCAGATCCACCCCACAATGTTGCATACCAAACATCAAAAGATTCTGCCTGCTGGATCTGGAGAAGAAGATTTTTTAAGAAATTTGCCTGAAATGCACTAAGTTCGAATTATGGCTTCTATACTGAGCCCAAATGTGAATCCAGGGGGCCGATTTGAACAAACTTGAATCAGATCCACCCCACAATGTTGCATACCAAATATCAAAAGATTCTGCCTGCTGGATCTGGAGAAGAAGATTTTTTAAGAAATTTGCCTGAAATGCACTAAGTTCAAATTTGGGCTTCTATAGTGAGCCCAAATATGAATCCAGGGGGCCGATTTGAACAAACTTGAATCAGATCCATCCCATAATGCTGTATACCAAATATCAAATGATTCTGCCCACTTGTGTGGAAGAAGATTTTTTAGTAATTTCTCTAATATACATAGGGTGCTATCGGAGTTATGCCCCTATGGAGCCCCAAGTGGGCATGTCCATTTCATTTGAACAAACTTGAATTGACATATGGTAATGAACATCCATACCAAGTTTCGAGCAAATCAACCTAGCAGTTTCAGAGGAGAAGTCGTTTGAAAAATGTTCACGACGCCAGACGGACCACGACGATGGACGGCATTTGACAAGTTTAGCTCCCTTTGGTGAGCTAAAAATCCATAAATTCAGGAAAAACCCTGAAAATTTTCACCTCTGATCACAACCGCATATAATAACCAGAGGCCCAAGTGAGCCTAAAATGCTCACCTGGCTCAAGTTGTCAAATGAGATGAGTGAGTCAGTAAGTGTTGGAGAGCAAGAGCAATTTTGTGATTTGCCATGACACAACCAAAGGCAATTTTTTTGGACATTTGTTCCTGCTGGTCCGAGGAAGGCTTCCTCAGCAAAAACAATTCTGTTAAGTCTCAAAAGTGTGTCCGTACAATTTTTTCTGTGGTTCTCTCTGCCACCTACCACACCCACAAAATTTTTCGAGCATAAATCAAGTACTTATGGCTCAGTTATACTACATGACAAATTAAGTTCAAATCAGCCCATTGGTTCTGGAAATAGAAATTTTGAGTGGAGCCCAAAATGGGCATCTTCACACAGGGTGGCCAAATTTTGACCTAGTGGGTTCCTTTGAAAACACTTTAATCTGCATCACTAAAGTAAGTTCCATACCAGAAATCTAAGCTTTATTGCAAGTGGCTTATGAGAAGATGATTTTTAAAGAATTTTAGGCTTAAACCCACCCCAAGGGGCACAGCAAGCTTTTGGGGAAAAAAAATCAGAAGAGTAAACTCCACCAAGATGCTTTGTACCAAATTAGTTTACACTTAGCCCAAAAGTTCTGAAGAAGAATACTTAGTTCATGGAGATAAGAAAGATAAGGACTCGGCATTTGCCCATTGCCAACAGTGTTAAAATGGGCCTCTCCGTACGGCACCCCATGACAAAAATCGATAGCATTTTTTTTGGTCCATCTGATTCCACTGGTCTTAAGAAGCTTCATACCAAACAAGCCAAGACCAATACTGGGTCTGGACCTGCGTCGCTGCATGCAATTGATTACAGAGATGAACAGACTTCAAAGTATCGACAAACAGGAAGTGGCTGCACGGCAGATCTGAAAATTAGATACACGATACAACTCATCATTATGAAGCAGCAGACCAAATATAAAATCATTCCCTTTCATAGAAGGCAAGAAAACTTTGACGGAAGAAGTGTTTCGGACAGATTGACGGACAGACTGACAGGCGGAGACGAGCGGTTACTAGACCTGCTCTGCCGCTGGCGACGCAGGTAAAAACAATATTCTGATCCATGCAGTTTTTGAAACATGGACATTTGAATTTTTTCTATTTTTAGCTCCTGGGGGTTCCCATTGGACAGCAAAAGAAAATTTGGGGGCACAAATAAAGTAGTTATGACACATTTATACTACATGCTTTGTACCAAATTTGTTTACATTTGGCCCAAAGGCTTAGAAGAATACTTAGTTGACAGAGCAAAAGATAGAGGACTCCTCAGCATTTTCCAACAGTGTTAAAATGGGCATCGCCATACGGCACCCCATGACAAAACCTATATTTCTTTGGTCCATCTGTTCCATTGGTCCTTAGGAAGCTGCATATCCAAAAATGATATTCAGGCTCATGCAGTTTTTGAAATATGGGAGTTTGAATTTTTTTCTATTTTTAGCCCCTGGGGTTCCCACAGGGATGCAATAAAGTACCTATGACTCAATTAAACTACGTGCAAAATTTGGTTCAAATCAGCCCTTCAGTTCTTGAAATACAAATTTTGGTTGGAGGCTAAAATGGGCATGTGCCCATAGAGATCCCAAATACTGACCTACCAACTTGCCTTGAACAAATTTTAATCTTCACCACCAAAGGAAGTTCCACACCAAATATCAATGCATTTTCTGTGGTGGTTCATGAGAAGATTTTGAAAGATTTTTAGGCTTTTTGGGCATTAACCCCAGCCCAAAGATGGAAGAAGCTTAATTTATACAAAGTAGAAAGGGTTTACTCTGAAGATGGTCTATGCCATATATGTATGAATTTGGCCTAGTGGTTTTAAAGAAGAAAAGTTTCAAATGAGTTGACAGAGTACAAGAAAGATGATGATTCGGCATTTTCCTATTGTCAGCTGTGTTAAAATGTTCATCCTCATATGGCACCCCATGACAAAACCGATAGTATTTTTTTTGGTCCCTCTGATTCCATTAGTCCTAAAGAAGCTGCATACCAAATAACAATATTCAGGTCTGTGAGTTTTTGAAATAGGGATGTTTACTTTTTTTCTATTTTAAGCTCCTGTGGTTAACACAGGGCTGTGAAAATCTTTTGGTGAGCATGAATCAAGTACATATGACCTAATTATAGTACATGCCAAATTTGATTCAAATCAGTTCCCATCAGTTCTTGAAATACAAATTTTGGGTGGAGCCCAAAATGGGCATGCTCCCACAGAGTCCAAATACTGACCTATCAACTTGCTTTGAATAAACTTTAATCTTCACCACCAAAGGAAGTTCCATACCAAATATCAAAGCATTCTCTGTGGTGGTTCATGAGAAGATTTTTAAAAGATTTTTTTGCATTAACCCAGTCCAAAGATGGGAGCAGCTTCGTTTGAACAAGGTAGAAAGGGTATACTCCAAAGATGGTCTGTGCCATATGTCTGAATTTGGCCCAGTGATTTTGAAGAAAACCAGTTACAAAAGTTAATGGATGATGCACGACGGATGCCAAGTGATGGCAATAGCTCCCATTGACTTTCAGTCAGGTGAGCTAAAAAGAATACCTTCGGTTTTTGAGTGACTGCAAGGAAATCAAAGTTATTAGCCACTCATAAAAATTTATATTTCCTTACCGTCACTCACAAGATAACCCAGGTACATACTCAAAAACAGTGGGTATCCTTTATGTGTTTATTTTTAAGAGTATCAAAGTTATAGCTCCCATTTTTCCAGATTAAATTTTTTTTGAGTTTGTTGTTTATTGGGGGTAAATGACACTTTCCACCACCAGGATCATCTCATTTGATAGTTTTTTTTAGGTGGAGGAAGCTTGAAAACCCGGCAAGAACCACCGAGCAGCTGTTCGACTCTCAAACATACTAACTCTGCACAAGCAGAGTCCGCAGCAGTTGACATGCTGTGTTCCTTACTAGACAGTGCCACCATGCCCCAACAAGGGCAATGAAGATTAACCCTTTGAGACTTTAATTATCATGACGTCCAAACGTCACTGGGAATTCAGTTTCTTCAACGTTTTTCAAAATGCGACGTCAAACGTCGGAAAGGACAAATAAGATATTTTTCACATTAGTGATTATCTGGTTGAGGGCTAGATTATTTTTGGTGGTCTGAATTTGTTATTCAAAACTTGTTTTATTACAAATTATTAGAGAGTGCCTATAGGCACTCTCCAATAATTTGTAATAAAACAAATTTATATAAATAAAATATTATTTGTGTTTGACTGAATATGAAATATAAGCAAGAAGAGTGATGGCTTTTGCTCTGGAATCCTCATTTTTTGAAAGCCCTGATGGTGGCTTCTAGTACTCAACCAGTCAAAAAGTCTTGAAAGCAGGATTATATTAGTATTTTAAGCTGCGATAACATTTGGCTCAACGGTTGTCACTGAGCACTATTCGGGAGAAAATAGGAACTGAGATTAAAACTTTAAAATGAAAGTGTCAATGACACTGTAGCTCAACTTGTCAAGACATGTACGTGTATAGTATGTCACACAGCAATGACAATGATCTAGGTAATGACCTGATAACAAAGGTACATATAAAGTATTGTAACTGTCTGTACATAAATACTGACCGTAGCCTGTAACAAATGTGTAGGTAAAGTATTGTAAAGGTGGGTGACAGTCAGATGCTAAACTAGAAAAGAAATCTTTGAGTCCCAGAGTGGGTCTGACTCAACCCCAAAATATTTGTTCTCATAGCACAGTGATAACAAAGGCACCCCAAAACACACTCATTCCTGTCCCAAGGTGAAAACAAAGGTACCCAAGAAGTTTTGTGAAGATCAGTTCATAAATACGAGCTGTATAGAAGTTGTGACAAAAAACTGATTGGACTTAATTTCGGTACAAAATGGCCACTGGCAGCCATCTTGAAATTTTGACCGCACTCAAAAACACTCGTTCTCGTCCCAAGGTGATAACAAAGGTACCCAAGAATTTTCGTGAAGATCGGTTGATAAATACAGCCTCTAGCCCGAGCCGTATTGACATGTGCACTTACAGAGTATATGTAGCACTAAATAAATCAAAATTCATCTAATTTGCATAATTTCTGCACGAGAAAAAAACCCGTACTGTATGTGATGTCTTCCATTTTACTAAACATTCATACAAAAATTTATTCAAATCAGAACGTTCATACAGAAGTTCTGTACAAAAGACTGATTGCACTAATTTTGGTACAAAATGGCTGTGGTGGCCATCTTGAATTTCGGACCACACCCCAAAAGACTCGTTCTCATCCCACGGTGATAACAAAGGTGCCCAAGAAGTTTCGTAAAGATCAGTTCATAAATACAGCCTGTAGCCTGAGCCGTATAGAAGTTGTGTACAAAAAACTTATTAGACGTAATTTTGGTACAAAATGGCCACTGGCAGCCATCTTGAATTTTGGACCGCACTCAGAAACACTCGGTCTCGTCCCAAGGTGATAACAGAGGTACCCAAGAAGTTTCGTGAAGATCGGTTGATAAATACAGCCTCTAGCCCGAGCTGTATTGGCATGTGTACTTACTGTGTGTAAGTAGCACTGAAAAAATCAAAGTTCATCTAATTTGCATAATTTCTGCATGAGAAAAAAACCTGTATTATATGTGATGTATCCCATGGTACTAAACATTCACACAAAACATTTTGCAAATCAGCGCTTTCATATGGAAGTTCTGCGCAAAAATCTGATTTCACCTAAGTCTGTACAAAATGGCCGCCAGCGGCCAACTTGAATTTCGGATCGGACCCCAAAACACTTGTTCTCGTCCCACGGTCATAACAAAGGTACCCAAGAAGTTTCGTAAAGATCGGTTCATAATACGGCCTCTAGCCCGGGCCGTATTGAATTGTTGACGGAGACGGACGACTGGCCATGGCATAAGCTCAAATTTGGCTTCGCCAAAGTTGAGCTAAAAATCGAAAAATAATAACAAAACAAATGACCACAAAGTATCAACGCGCTGTTTGATTTCGTAAATCATAAGGCGTACAAAAGTATCAAAGGGTTAAGTGTATTACACAATATAGTTACCACTGCTCATGATTGAACCATGAACCTTTCAGTTTGAAGTCCACTGTTCTAACCACTGAGCTACCGCACTCCATGAGTTTGAGTGCTTTTTGTCATGCACTTGTCTACTGGACGAGTAGTCAGAAAAGTTGTTTTTTCTCAGCGATGGTCTATAGAATATTTTTTCTATTGGCTCAATGTGGACAATAACAACAAAAGTTGATAAAAGTGTGATTTTTTATTACTATGCACTTGAGCTACATATGCTATCATTGATATAAATTTTTAATGATTTTCTTTCTAATTTCTACTCTTGAATCTTAATCAGCTTTTCAACAATGTGCCCTACATATGCAGTATTCTATGTAAATGTTATAAGAGAGAAGAAAAAAAAATCAGTTTTATTAAACTAAAATAGACCATCATTTAACCTGTTCTCAAGAACCTGTTGCAGTTCTGCAATTTTGAGACTGGAAAACACCCTCTATGATCCTCTAAAGACAGAGTGGTAAATACACACCTAAAAAGTACTAGATAAGGCCCCAGAAAGTAGATCTTCTGTTTCTCAGGCCATTTTTTGTAAACTTGCATGCAGGCAGGTTGTTATTTTATTTTTGTAATTATTTCTTTGCCATCCAAAATTCATGATCTTGGTTTGTTTTATGTTTTAGGCCTCATAATCTACAGAATAACATGGGTGATGGTATATTTTGTCCCTCGAGTGCAAGCAGGCTTTGTAATGCTATAAGTCTTGTTGCATTCAAAGCACAAATTTATCAATTTTATTAACTTGGGTAAAATATCGGACATAAACCATTTAATTTTTATTTTTTTTTTTATGTTTGTATTGGTTAAAAAAAGAGAGCCAAAAAGGACCACGTAGGAGGGCCTGAGAAACAATTTCTAACTTTTTTAGGCCTACACAAGAACCGTCAGTGAATAAAGCAAATCTCTCATCACCTGCGGCGCAAGCCTGAAAATAAGCAGTCTGACTTTTGCAGAATGAGGTTCCCAGAGGGAGAATTTGATGATGCTAACCCATACAGTAGTCCAATTTATCCTCTGGGTACCTCTTTCTGTTTAGTTTTGAAACCCTGATTCAGATTGAGGTTCACAGATGGTAAATTTAGTGATGCTACCCTGCTGTGCAGGGTAGCATCATGAAATTCACCCTCTGGGGACCTCATTTTGTAGATGTCAGTCTGCTTATTTTCTGGCTTGACCTGCCTACTGAGATATGCCTGTCCTGGGTGAGATCTTTCTTACACACCCAAAGTGACTATCCTTATTTGAATATTCAATGAACATCAGAGACTATTTCCATCATCATCTGACTTTTTGTAAACAAATATGGCATCAGCCATGAAAATAAGTAGTATGACATTTGTAGAATGAGGTCCCCAGAGGGTGAATTTGATAATGCTATCCCATACAGTGGGGCAATTTATCCTCTGCATACTTCTTTTTGTTTAGTTTTGGTACCCACATTCAGATTGAGGTTCACAGAGCAGGGTAGCATCACTAAATTCACCCTCTGGGGACCTCATTTTTCAGATGACAGTCTGCTTATTTTCTGGCTTGTGTGGCATCCTGTTTTGCTTCAAATGATACAGCTACCCATCCCATTCCCACACCACATGCAACATGGTGACACTGAAATCAACAATTTCAAAGGTAATGTCACTGGACTGTCAATTGTATCAGTTTGCTTCAAAATATTAACTCATCCCTGTGGTGAGCTAAAGCTCATTTTTGAATGAAATACCTTTATATTTGAGACAATTTGATATTCTTTCTGAAAATGCAATTAATTTTTCTCTTTCATCTATCGGTAAACAGTAACCTTTCATTACAAGAGCAGAATTTTGATTTTTTGCAAAATCATGTAGGGATGCAGTGGCTCAAGTGATGGGGAGGTGGGATGGGGAAATCTCACCCTCGGGGAAAGATATCGGACACAGACACCTGGCAAGCATTATATCGGGGTCAAATATCTTTCTCCTCGAGTGAGATTTCCCCCCCTCCCACTCCACTCGAGAATAATAATAATATCAGCTTGTTATCCTTATAGTTGATGTCTATTTATAGGATAAAATACTGTGATTAACCCTTACATGCCATACAGCCACTTACATATTGCTTTGAAAATATTGTCTCAAGTGTATTTATCCTTGAGAACTCTACCTGTATGCTTCATTTATCTTCACCATGTTTTAACCCTTCAGTCCCCAAACAGCCACTTTCATATCACTTTGAAAATGTTGTCTCAAGTGTATGTTTCCCCAAGAACTGTACTGATATGCTGCATTTATCTTCACAATGTTTTTAACCCTTCAGTTCCCAAACAGCCACTTTTATATAGCTTTGAAAATGTTGTCTCAAGTGTATGTTTCCTCAAGAACTGTACCGATGCGCTGCATTTATCTTCACAATGTTTTTACATTTTTGTTGGCTGCCTGTACAGGCAGCCAACAATAATGTATAGACACTGTTATCTAGTAGAGTGCTGGAAGCCCATATTTGGGCATTACTCCGAGGTGAAGGTACTGCAACTTAAAGGCTTCACACTCAATGGATGTACTTCATATTATCTTTGAAGTAATATTCTTTAGTCTGTAAGGCTTTGCCTACAGGCACTTTTCCATAAACTGTAACAAGGCAAAGATATGTGAACAAATTTTGATGGCCAAAAAATAATTAAGCACTCTACCCGTTAAGTCATCTAAAGCTGTGTACATGTATATATGGAAGTTATACAGTAGAACCTGTCTTGAGAGACCACCCTTTTTGCCAGTCAAAAGTGCTCTCTCAGAACAGTTGGTCTCTCATGACAGAGTACAACAACCAAAAGGTACAAGGTCACAGTGGTCTCTCAAGACAGGTGGTCTCACGACAGTGGTCTCTCAAAACAGGTTTCACTGTAATCGTAAAATTAATCTGAGGATTTAAGAGTTTAAAAAGTGGACAGAGAAATTTGTCCGGATGGCTACACGGTTGTGATCCAATTAAAGTTCTCTGTTGAGTGGTGGCCAAAGTTGTTGAGAGTGCTGTTGTCTAAAACTAAAGGTCTCGGGATTGATCTTCAGTTGGGAAAGTTCTTGGGGTGTCCGAACACTTTGGAAGCTTCAATTGTGGGGTTATGCTGTCACAGTGTACCATCTTATTGTGTTGGTGGCATAAAATTGCTGTCCCCTAGGTAGAGAGAGACACAACCTGTGCAGATTGAAGATTCCTTCATAGTGTTCAAAAAGAGCAAGGCCACAAAGTTGATACTATGAAGGCCATCCTACAGACCATGCCAATGGGCTCAGGAGACGCATTGATAGAAGTTGTATAACTTGCACAACAATGATTGTAAAATATATAAGCTCAAAACAAAAACATTGAATTAGATTCATTTCCAGAAACAGAAAATCCACTTCATAAAATGCTAATGCTAGAAAAAAAAAAGTTGAATTTAACTTCTATACTCATGTTACAGAAAGGAAATCAGGAAAGCAAAAATAGACTTTGAGCAAATTGGAGTCAGTTTGAAAACTGTATTTTTGGCAGGATCCAGGAGTCTAGAATCTAGGGCTGAAAAGGTTGGCTCATTTTCACAAAGGACTAACTGTGAGCTATAACCAGATAATATCCAGTTATCCGTGGACATTATTTCACCAAATATGGGATCAAAACTATAGGGACTGGAAAGCAGTATTCGTAGAAACTATTCTGCAGTGTGTATACATATGAACGTTGTCGAGTACTCGACAATGTTCATTTGTATACATACTACAGAATAGTTTCTGAGATTACTCAGTACTCATGGAAATTGCCGATCATCAACAAAGTTTTGAATGCCAAAGTCAATTATATTGCAATATATACAGCATGGCTTCGAGGTGTTAACTATCCCAAAGGAGAAGAGGCAGATTTACTAAATTTTAACCATGGAATGACGATCACTATCGATATTTCAGATAAACGGTTGACGTTTTTTCTAATTGGTGAGGTAGGTAACTGGTTTCAAACCGATTATCCGGTTAACCATTTCAGTACTACTAGAATCCCCAATAAAAGTACCCTAGATAACATCCACAAATCGTACAATATAACTGCCATACAGTCCAAAAAAGTATAATAGTCTGAAGATTTATTCATGGGGATTATAAAAGACATGAAAAAAAAGGGTTTATCACTTGATAAAAAAGTAATGCAAATTTAAATTGAAGAAAATAACAAACAAGAAATAGACATATGCTAACACTCAAAAATATAATAATAAGATTTCCACAATCATCAGTCATAAATGCTGTATTCTAATAATGGAATGAAACAAATAATGAAGAAACAAAAACAAATACCATATTACAATGTATTCATGCATTTAATATGATGAACACGAGGCTCAACAAAGCAGAAGGCACACACCTGACTTAAATGATAGGACCCTTTCTTGGGGCTACATGCTTTTCCCATATTTACCTTTTTAATTGGTAGAGTGCTGGAAGCCCATATTTGGGCTTTATTCTGAAGTGCCAATACCACAATTTAAAGGGTTCAAAATCATTGGCTGTGCTTCATATTATTTTTGAAATGATATTATTTAGTCTGTTAGAATTTGATTTGTTGCAATTTATGGGAGAGCGCCCACAGGCACTCCCCCATGAATTGTAACAAGGCAACAACAACTGAACAAATTTTGATGGTCAAAAATAATTTAGCCCTCTACCAGTTAACCCTTTATCTGGCCAATTATATTTTCAATCAATTTTTGCCTCCAAAACATAGCTTGTGACCCCTCATTGGAACAAGCTTGTGTAGCTCGTTCCAATAAGGAGGTCATAAGCTATGTTTTTGAAACAGAAAATTAATTATTTTTTTTTATTCAGTCAAGAATTCACTGAAAGTGTGGTCCACTCTTGTTGGATAAAGGGCTAATCCTTGAAGCATGGATTATTTGTCAGAAACTAATCTACACTACAGTATGCAAGTGGAGGCTCAACAGGAATTTCTTGGCATGTCTCAACTGCTTACAAAGGCTGCCAAGACCCGATCAGAGGCACACTATTTATTTATTTATTTATTTATTAAGGCTTAACAACACTTTAACAGCCAAGGTCATATCGTGCCGGTGACAGTTTTACGGGTGGAGGAAGCCGGAGTACCCGGAGAGAACCACCGAGCAACTGCCAGCTCCCCAATATCATAACTCCTGACTGCAGCACAGGCAGGGTTAGATTGGTTGAAGACATGCGCACCATTGACATGCAGTACGCCTTAGTACACGGCATCATCGAGCCCCCATGTGGACAATCGGGGTTAAGTGCCTTGCCCAAGGACACAACGCGGGTGTCCGAATCGATCGCTCAAACGGTCACCCATCCAAGGACTAACCAGGCTCAACTTTGCTTAACTTCGGTGATCTGACAAGAACCAGTTACCGCAACGCCACTGTGCCCCCCCCCTCCCCCCCCCCCCCCCCCAGAGGCACACTAACAGGATATTAACTCCCCACACTCTGGTACATGTTGTATGAGATTAACTTTGATTTATTGTATTTTCAAATTTAAAAAAAAAATTTCAACAAAAATGTATCATGCGATGCCCTGACTGGAATGATCTTGATGAGCTTGTTCCAATGAGGGGTCACATAACATGGATTTGTTAAAATTTTTTGAAAAATATATATTTTTTTAAGTGCTTAATTTGCAAATTACGTGGGCAGATGTGGCTGATTCGTTAGGTTAAGGTTTAATTTGACTATTATTTTGAAGAATTCTTCATGATTACACGTTATATGCCACAGTTTTAATTAGGTGTGCTTTACTGATTCACACAAGAAAAAAAACAATTAAAAACAGACCCCCCCCCCCCCCCCCCCCCCCCCAAAACAAACCTTTTCACATGATTAACAACAAACTATTTTCAACTTTGATGTGATACAAACTATCACATTCTCTCGCTTGAATAATTCACAAGAATCTTCTCCAGTTATTCAATGCTTATTGTGGACAAAAATAAAATTAAAAAGAAACACAACCTACATTTTTTCTCATGGATAAATTCACTCTGCATGCAAATACGCAAGGAATTACGATAATTATATTCACTCAAAAATTATCCCTTGAGAGCTCTTGAAATAAGTACCTTAAAGACAGATTTAACAGAAATAATTACAAAGTTCAATCTGAAAAAAAAGTGCCAAAATCTAATAACCCTTTACCTCATTTAACTCTCACCTGCTGCTGGCAGATAATCCTCCCTGGACAGCAAATCTCTTGCCACTAGAATAAGGATAATTTTGGCATTTTCAATTAAATTTATCCCGATAACTGAATAAAGGTTATGACCACAATGATTTCTTGAGTTAAATTTCAAAAGATTTTTATTAAATCTAGTCATGGCTGCTGTAAAGCAGCCATGACTAGATTTCATAAAAATGTTTTTAAAAATACTCAGTGGGTTAAGAGTTAACCACCAAAAACAGCCAGCACTATTCACAAAAAATGTTATTCAAATTTTATTATTTTTATAATTTTTGTCTTATAAACATAGCTTATGACAGCCAATTGGAACAAGCTCATTCCCATGAGGGATCATGAGGTATGCTTTTGACACAAAAAATGATTTTTTTTTTAGTTATTTGAAATTTTTTTTTTGCAAGCTTCCTCTGCTCATTCTTTCTGTGTACAGGGTCAAATCAGCAAATGTCACATCTACTCAAAACAAACATAATCACATCTTGTAATCTTGGTGAAAATAATTCCACATTTACCATTTGTATTTGAAGTTTGTCTTCAATAAATACTTGATTTCAATCTGTGCAACATCATACACAATAAATCTGAGGAAAATGTTAAGGAAATGATCACAGAACTACTTTAAATGAGGCTATTAAAAAAATAAATAGTTGCCTCTCAGGCACCTCCTTAGTTACCAAAAATCTACCTGATCACTCTCTTTTTTTTTACCTGGAAATATCTTCACCAATATGGAATATCTTCACCGGTATGATATTGCACTTGTAGCACTAAAAATTTAAATTTAACTACCTATTTTTTGTTTGACAGAGCTCACAGAATTTGGTAAAAAACAGATAATGTTTGTTCAAGCTATCATGCAGACACCGTAAAAATTCAGGTAGCACTGGTTTTTGAACTCATCCCAAGAAATTCTCGAGTAGAACCCACAGACAAAATTGGGCAAAAACTGGATAATGTTTAAGTTATCGTGTTGACACTGCCCACAAGTCGCAAATTCAATATAAGGGGCATAACACTTTAAAGAAAACTCTGCCAGGACTCATCCAAAACATTCTTGAGTAGACCCATAGACCAAATTTGGTAAAAATTGAATAACATTTGTTCAAGTTATCGTGCTGACATTGCCCTCACTTTAGAAATTTAGAGAAAACAATTAACCCTTTACCTAACGAATCGCCCGCATCCGCCTGAGTAATATGCAAATTGAGCAGTTGAAAAAATTAAATTTTTCAAAATATTTCACCAAAACCATATCATGAGACCCCTCATTGGAATGAGCTCATTGAGCTCGTTCCAATGAGGGGTCACATGATATGGTTTTGTTGAAATTTTTTGAAAAATTAAAAAAAATGATATTTAAAATAATAAATTTTTATATCGTCTGCGTTGGGTAAAGGGTTAAGGGGCATAACTCCTGAAAGAAAATAGGGCAGGACTGGTTTTTGAACTCATTCCAGACATTCTCAAGTAGAACTCACAGACCAAATTTGGCAAAAAATGCACACAAGATTTGGTTTAATTTGGTCAAGTAGTTTGTGAGGAGACGACGATAATGTCAAGTTTATGTCGGACGGACGACGACCAGAAATTGATTAGTAAAGCTCCCCTTGAGCTTCGCTCAGGTGAGCTAAAAATATAAGCAGCCCCTCATTTTTTACCTGATGCAAGATGTCAAACTGATGGGATTTGGAAGAAGATATTTCTTTATGTTTCCTACACTACCAACAAAGTTTGAATCCTAAATGTTACCCCAGGAGTTTTTGTTTTGCACAACATGCAAAACATTGCAAAGAAGTTATATAACAAAAACGGAATCATTTGGGATAGTAATTTGGGGTAAGATTTCTTTTGAAGACTGATGGCACAGTAGATAAGTTCACTGGTCTCTCATGCCAAAGGTCCAGGGTCTATCCTTGGTTGAGAAAGTTATTGAGGTGTCCAAACACTCTTTAGAAGCATCAACTGTGGAGTGATGCTGTAACATCTTGCAGTCCTATTAGGTTGGGACGTTCAATAGCTGTCCCTTGTGCAGAGATATACACACACTCCATGCATGCTAATGTCCCTTTGTAGTATTCAAGAAGAGTCGGTCCCAAAGCTACCACTACAAAGGTCATCTCACATACCCAAAATATTGGACCGCGGAGAGGCATTGGCACAGTGAAGCCCACTTAATTGGTTATCTTTTAACTGAATAACCCTGTTAATTGAATACAATTTCCCCAACACAAAACCATTTACCATACCTCCAGTACAAATTTGACCTGTTAATTGAATATAGGTTATAGAGTGAGTTTCTGTTAATTGAATAAAAAATCTTATAACCTGTCGAGAAATTACCCTGATTCTTCCCAGTTTTTTTTTGTTTATAGACCCATTTGACCTCAGCACATCCAATACAGGCATTCAATCTATTATATCTTGTGTGACAGGGCTCATGGAGCTCTGTCAAACAAGATATAATAGAATAAATACTAAGTTTATCTCTAGAATACAGAAAGTGACACAATCCCTGTAAATTGAATCCTGTTGTTAACTGAATAATTTTCACTGGCAAAGTGCCTATTCAATTAACAGGGTTCAACTGTATAAGTTGTATAACTTGCCCACCAATCTTTATGAAATATATAAGGTTGTAACAGAATGCTTTTACCCATTACTTTGTCTTCAAAGCTGGAGCCTAAGGATACTTCTAAATGTGCCCATAGGGGCTGGATTTGATCATACTTACCAGGGAACCTTACAAAGATGCTATACAGTAGAACCCTATTAATTGAATAGCCAATTTGCCTGTGAAAAATATTCAGTTGACAAGAGCATTCTATTAACTGGAATTCAGTCATTTTTCTACATTCTAGTGTTAAATAAGCATTTATTCTTTTAAATCTTTTTAACAGAGCTCATACAGCCCTGTCAAACATGATATAATAGAATAAATACCTATACTGAATACACTGCGGCCAAATAGGCCTATAAATATGGGGAAATCAGGAGCTGTCAGAGTAATTCTTTGATATATTACAAGATTTTTATTCTGTCAAGGAGTTTACTCTATAACCTTTTTGCAATTAACAGGTCAAATAGGGACTGAAGGTATAGTAAACGGTTTTGTGTTTGGAGATTATAGTCAGTTAATAGGGTTATTCAATTAAGAGATATAGAACTAAGTGGACACCACTATATATGAAATGAAGAAGCATTCTGAGCTGTGGTTTGAGTCAAGATTTTAGAATATTTTCCCCCATTTCCCATAATGTTAAAATCAACCCCCTCCCCCCACAATAACACTCTCAGTATGATCTCATGGGCTTGATTTGAACAAACTTGTAAATCTAGTTAAATAAAATATAATATATAAAGGAGATTTGTCTAAGTTCAAAGATTATTGTATCACTAAGTCGAGCTTTGCTAAGCCAAAGTAGTTAGCTAACTTGTAAACCATCTTTACAAAGATATTCAAAAATGGACACTTTTGGAG
The DNA here is from genome assembly GCA_031216915.1 of Pictodentalium vernedei. Taxonomy (NCBI): domain Eukaryota; kingdom Metazoa; phylum Mollusca; class Scaphopoda; order Dentaliida; family Dentaliidae; genus Pictodentalium; species Pictodentalium vernedei. The sequence goes on from CM062292.1 coordinate 372,742,849, forward strand.
CAGTGTCTGGGAGAAGATTTTTATACTGTTCTCCTCATTATCCAGTTTTAAAACTTGAGAGCCCAATGCCACTCCTAAATAGTAGCCATGGGCTTGATTTGAACATACAGTGGAGCCCATTTAATTGGATATCTCTTAATTGTATATCCCTGTTAATTGAATATAATATCCCAACACAAAACTATTTACCATACCTCCAGAACAAATTTGACCTGTTAATTGAATATAGGTTATAGAGTAAACTCCTGTTAATTGAATAAAAAGTTAAAAAATTTATAGTAATTTATATATTTTTTATACTTACCAATGACCCAGACATAGCTGGTGCTAACTCTTAAAATATAGGGCCAAACACAAATTTTGCCCCCCAATCCCCAAAATTTGCATCTAAAACTAAAGAAAACATGTCCTGAAAGGCCCTCCACACTTCGCCCCTACTGCGCATGCGCAGTGTCAAGGACGTTCCGAAATTGGCGCCATTAATCATTCTAATAACCAGTGCCTGGTAAGCGCTATGTACTCAGCGGGGAGGCAAGAGTTCCCAACTCCTGGGAGGGCCATCCCCGTCTGGGTCATTGGTAAGTATAAAAAATATATAAATTACTATAAATTTTTTAACATTTTTATACTGTACCAATGACCCAGACATAGCTGAATAGTAAAAAGGCTGGAGGGCCAAGGACATAGAGCAAAATGGAATACGCTCAATAAAATAAAATAGAGTCATCCCCTGTAGGGAAAAAGAAGTAATAGGCCTTACATGTATCTTTCTTATTTATGATAAATTAGAAAGATACAACACCTTCCAAAATTGAGCTTCATACATCCATGTACTCTATTAATATCCAATATAATCCTTATACTAATAATTTTTAAAGTAAGCCAATAAATAAAGTAAGTCTAGAGAATAGAGACTCTTATACTCCTAAAAGTGTCTGAGGATTGCATAATCATGTCCGTTGACATATGCAATATTCAAAAGCTATACTTTAAAAACTAAGACTTGAATGAATTTTAAAAACCTAAACTTCTCACTAAACAACCATCCCAATAACAGCTCAGAATTACTAACTCCGGAGGAGGTATCCCCTTGTTTTCATAGTAAAACCGGTGACCCAAGGGAACACCCTCCCCCCCCCCCCCCCCTTTTTCTTGCCCTGGGTCAAATAGCCCAGAGCGAAGAGGGCAGCCGAACGGAGACACTGCCGAAACAGACAGCCTACCTAGCTATAGTAGCAACTGTTAAATGAATGACATTCTGAGCAGTAGATAATAGACCTAACAATAGAGGCCTCCAGAAATGGACTCGATATTTCTAAGATAAAATTCATGAATGTGGATGGCTGAGCGCAATGAGCGGCCTTCAAAAATCTATAATAGCGACACTATTAATGTAAGCCCAAGAAGTAGAAGAACTCTTACTTCATGAGCCGAAATCTTAAGCACAACTGCTAAGTCAATGATATACCATAAGCAGTACCGATAGTTAATAGAATCCATTAACAATAAAATGGAGCGTAACGTCCTTCTACTAGACATCAAAGACAGAAGAAGCTTACGCCCTTTGTAATAAACAGATATCTGTTTATAAATACATAAACTGTACCCGGAAAGAGTAAAGGCCTATGCCCATACGAAGACGGAAGGACCTTAAAATAATAGGTTCCGGATAATAGGAGCCTAACTCTTATGCAACAATCCAACCTAAATAGTAACGGAAGTATTGATTCCGAAACTATGAAAGTGAAAATCATCCGTCGATAGTGCAGGAAACTCACTGACTCTACAGTAAAAGAGAAACCAACAGAATTACTGTCTAAAAGGTCAGAATTTGAAAACTACTGTTTCCAGAGGCTCAAATGATAACTTAGCTAAATAAGAACCGAAGTTAAAATCCGTATAGGAATTTAATCTAAAGATTCTAAGTCTATTTATCAAAAAGTTACTAACTGACTTAGATAAAGAGACAAAAGACTCAATTGTAAACTATCGTAGAGTGCATAGGTATGAGGTAACATAAACCTATAACCTAAATAATAACAGGCTGCAGTAGATCTTGTGAAACAAGTATACTAAAAAATAGCAATGAGTAGTATGGAGGGATCAACAATATGAACATAATGATCCCTACACCACGACGGAAGAGCCTCCACTTTAGCCGCATAGAATAGCGAAGAAGAGGATCTCCTATAGTAAGAAATCGCGTCCAAAGCTCGTCCAGTACAGTGCTTACAATGCAATACGGACCACACAACGGAATACATGAAGGTTGCGACCTTGCTGGTTGTGATAAAGATGACACGATTTACCCAGTGAAAAAAATCCTCACATAGAGGAAGATTTCACGTTAAGATCCACAGTAGACAAGAGAGTAAATTACTCATGATCTCTGTGAAGATAGAGATGCTATCAACAGAAATGTATTGTGGTTGTTTATCTTAGCAATACCTGCTAAAACAACAGCGCCGGAGGATACGCGTATCCTATCATTCCGTCCTATAGATCAATAGAGCGTTAACAATATTAGCTCAGAGATCTGGACAAGCCAACACATACGTCTGCAATTGATTAGCAAGCTGTGTCATAAATAAATCATCATTGGGCGCTCCCATAGATAGCAAATCTGATTGAATACTTGTTTGTTGAGAGTCCATTCTGACAGCAACAAGCGACCCGTAAGAGAACGGGAGTCCGATAAAACAATTAGACGACCCAGAATATGACGGACCAAAACTGAACTTGGTGTACTATAACCAACAGACGGATTCTTTCCATTAAATTGAATAACGGAAACGAAAGAGTGCCTCCCTGGTTCCGGAGATACGCCACTACTGTCGAATTAAAGGACAGGAATTTGGGCATGCGTTTCTGAATAATGTTCATGCAATGACATAAGCAAGCCTAAAAAACATTATTCCGCGGAAGTTAAACTGATTGCTAAAAGACTGCGGAACCCAAAGACCCTGGCACTTCGAATCCGTAGGGAACAGTATTATATCCCAATCTGTTTGACTGGCAACCGTCATAACAGCCACACTCGGGTCCGGCAACTGCGGCGGCACTCTCTGAGTCAACCACCGAATGTTTGCCCCAGTCTGAATCTCTTGTAACACTAGATAGACAAGAGAACGTATAAATCGAGCAATTCATGGATTGCCGAAAAGTTGCCGTCGAAGAGAAGCTCCTCCGAGAACGAAGCGACTCTGAGAGAGTTCTTAACCTTACTAACCACGCGTGGATGTAGCTAGGGCTGCGTCACGTCTAACCAACTCCAATCAGCCACTGAAGGGCGGAGTTATACGTGAACAAACTACTGCCCTCAAAAGAAATTACATTGAGAATAATATCCCGTAAATCTTTTCTTGAAGACGTAATGATAACGCCTCAGTAAGGCGGATTACGTATAATAAAGCGTCTAAGTTAAGTCTACTATACATAATGTCGTTCCCAACATTGAAATTGGAAAAGACATAAACGGCGAAAAAGAATATATGCAGTCTTTAATCACACCGTCTAGACGCATATGAACTCTCGGTATGCCCTGCTCTGCCAAAATAAACTATTTGTATAAATGATAAAATGGCAGAAATGAGCAACGCGGACAAGAAACTAAACTATCATGCTTAGTAGCAGGCTTGTATATATATATATATATAGCGTCGAAAAATAAAACACATGTTGTAATGACAATATTGGACTGCGTCGGTAAGTCAGGGACAATGTCCCTGAACCGATCGAAAAATCCGAGTCCAATGACGCTATAAGTCTCTTATCCAAGATCGCAGCAATGAAGTCCGAAATAATAATCACTGGAAGATAATGCCAGAAGATATGAAAGGCATCTTCCGCTACTACTAAAGGGAAAACTCGAAATCTTTCGAATCCCTTTCGCCATCCTGTCGGACCCTATAAAGCGTTCGGTCGTCCGTAGCTGATGCAACCGCGGACCGCACCGACCCAGCGCCGTCGGATAATTCCTGATTCGACCGAGAAACTGTCAATTGCTGGGATGCTGCGAAACAACTGTGCTAACTCGGATAGCACGTCCGTCACTGAGGCCTGAGGAGAAGCGGTCTTACGATGCATTGCCGCTGGAAGCTCCGTGATCGTTACCCCGTGCATACTTCCAATATGCGAGCGAACGGAGTGTATAGGCCTCGTGTCCCTTGGCTACCGGATGGCGCGACCTATTCGCCGTGGAATCACTGAATGCCGAAACTGATCGGATACTCGAGGTCACGTAGCCAATGTGCGGTCGTGTGCCCTGCTGTGAGGATGAGGAAGCATTAAAGACAGTCTCTCGGACTGTCAATATAACGGAGCGTCCCGACCAACGGACATATGCTCCGAATGTAAAATATCTGAACCACAACATGCGGTCCCCTATGTTGTTGTGCGAGCGGGGGACCTCTCTCGCTCGCAGCCCGGACGGACCTGGACAAGCCAGGAACCGGACTAACAGGCTTCCTCCGATCTGTCCTCAATCTGCCGTCACTGGGTGAGTACTAAAGTAATTAAAGTGCTCGCATCACCCAAATCTCCTTCCTAGACCGCAACGGACGAACCCGGCAGCCGAACCATTCGATGAATGTACGCTACACCAGGTGAGCTAGCGAATGTCACTCCGTAGGCGATAGACATATTCCATGAGCACTTATTGCCGCTAACTCTTCATTAACTATGACGACAGAGGCACACTTTTGAAAGACATCTCCATAACTCTTCGAACAAGAAACCAGAAATGCTTGGATAGCAAGCATAAAATAATAATATATATAGCGTCGTTCAATAATTCGAAAGTTTGTGTGACATTATTGGACTATGTCGGAACTGAGGGACGATGTCCCTGAACCGAACTAAAAATTTCTAAGTCCACCGACGCTATCAGTTTCTTATCCGGCATCGCAGCATTCTGGTCCGACGAAAGAAGCTGTAGAAGACCAAGTTAGATGACATACACAACAGCATATGTTGTTCCGAAAGGGAAAGCTCGAAATCCTCTGAATCCCTTTCGGTATCCCGTCGGACCGGATGAAACTTCGGACGTCCGTACCCGCTTCCGCGGAGCGTCCCGACCCAGCATCGTCGGATAAAATATATGCGACAGATTCAGTTGATGCTGGGATGCTGCGATAAACTGTGCTATTAAGGAAAGCACGTCCGTTCCCGAGGCCTGTGCAGTAGCGGTCTTACGATGCACTGCCGCCGGAAGCTCCGTGTACGTTGACTCCCGCACACTTCCTATGCGAACGTCCGGAGTCTGCAGGCCTCGTGTCCCTGGCTATCGGATGGTGTGACCTGGTCGCCGAAGAATCCTTGATCGGCGAAGCTGCTAATATATCGGCGGTCACGCAGCCAAGGTGCGGTCGTGTGCGCTGACGAGAAGAGGAAGCCTTAGCAGTCTCAGCGGACTGCCTATACAACGGAGCGTCCCGAGCGACGGATGTATGCTCCGCTTGCGACACAACTTGTACCACAACATCTGGGGCCAGATGTTGTTGAACGAGAGAGGGGCCTCTCTTGCTTGCCGTCCGGATAGACCGCAACGAGCTATGAACCGGACTAAAAGGCTTCCTGCGTTCTCCCTCCGATCCGCCGTCACTGGGTGTGCATTAAGTTAATTTATAGTGCTCGCATCACCCCAAAATTCCTTCTAGACCGCAACGGACGAACCCGGCTGCCGAACCATTCGGTGAATGGACGCTACACCGGGCGAGCTAGCGGACGTCAAAGGCCGTCGAACCTACTAGGGTCCTCTTAGGCAATTGGCGTATTTACATGAGCACTTTTCCGCTAGCCCTTCATTAATTGTGACGACGGAGGCACACTGTTGGAAGACATCACAGATACATCACCCTAATCTTGATCGTCTGAAATAGAAATTGATAAAGTAGAGTGACCCTGCGGGGAAAGGACCGAAGTGTCCAAATCCCCAACAACATACCGTGACATACGCTTCCCATATTGTCATCGAAATCATACGATACAGAACAGGAGTTAATGCGAGTACACTGACCACATATAGAATGATAATAAAGTCAGAGGAAGACTTCCTCTTAAAACAATTGATCAATATCCTTTCAATGTGAAAAGAAAACAAGTCCTGGTACTCGCACTAACCCCTGGCAATCAAAATACATAATAATAATATGATCCATTAATATAGAAAAAATAATTGAAATCAAAATATTTTGAAAAAATATTTTTTCAGAACAGCCCAAGTTTCTGAAAAGTAACGTTGAGCCCCAATGGATCCCAAGCCTAAGTGTGGACAAAAATTTTAAAAATATTTTAAACAATTTATTCAACACTTACGAACAATAATAATGTATCTAGTTATGATTAAAATAACATAAAGATATTATTTTTTAGAAATCCCCCCCTCACACAGAGGGCTGTTGTAAATGTAAACAATGAGTGTAAAAACACTAAAATAAGACTCCAGGCACCCAGGCCCGAAATCAGTTACCAAAAATACACTATCTGATGCAATACAGAGACTTCCAGGGAAGAAACTGCAGAACATCAGATGGTAGATGCAGAACACAACGCCTAACCACCCGTAGGTGAAGACGTAAACATGGGGAAAGAACAGAATTCATTCTGTTATTCAGCTAAAACTCCCAAGAAATTTTAGTAATAATAATTACAGAAACTATGCCAAAAGCATGGGAGAATAGCAAGGGGGAACTTAAAGGACAGGGAGAGAGGAAAACACTTAAAAAAACAGTGTAACTAAATAATCAGAATGACAACAAAATGGCTGCTGCCTTGAAAATAGGTAACTTAACATAATTTCATTAAAAAATTTTAAGTTACAGCCCTGATAACATTCTGTCACACATTCTTTTCCTCTCCTCCTTCTCTATCCTCCTTAGAATCACCATTTCACTAATATTTATGTGTCTGGCATCATTTAAACTGAGATTTAAAAGCACAAAGATCAGTCAGATGTTAACTGATGAAGGGCCAAACTTAGAATGATTAATGGCACCAACTTCGGAACGTCCTTGACACTGCGCATGCGCAGTAGGGGCGAAGTGTGGAGGGCCTTTCAGGACATGTTTTCTTTAGTTTTAGATGCAAATTTTGGGGATTGGGGGGCAAAATTTGTGTTTGGCCCTATATTTTAAGAGTTAGCACCAGCTATGTCTGGGTCATTGGTACAGTATAAAAATATAGAGTAACATGTCGAGAAATTACCCTGACTCTCCCCAGTTTTCCTTTGGTTATAGACCTATTTGGCCTCAGTTCATCCAATACAGGCATTTAATCTATTATATCTTGTTTGACAGAGCTCAAGGAGCTCTGTCAAACAAGATATAACAGAATAAATGCTAAGTTTAACTCTAGAATACAGGAATGTGTCACAATACCTGTTAATTGAATACACCTGTTAATTGAATAATTTTCATTGGCAAAGTGGCTATTCAATTAACAGGGTTTCACTGTACTGGTGTATCAACCTTTTTTGATTATTGGGTTTTAACGGCATTTTCAACTGCCAGGGTCACATCATGTCAGACAGTTTTATGGGTGGAAGAAGCCGGAGAGAACTACCGAGCAACTATCAGACTCGATTCATCCTTGAAAAGATGTTATATGTCAATTATTGAATCATTTTGGACCATTGGTTTAGGAGAAGATTTTTTGATATTTTTCCCATCACAAACAGTGTTAAAATCGGGCAAGCGAATAAGAAAATGTTCAGGACTTTTTTAAATGATCTGATTATACTCCTTAATGAATAATGATGTCAAATATCGATTACTTTTGCTGTGCAGGTCAGGAGAAAATGAAAGTGTCAATGACACTGTAGCTCAACTTGTCAAGACAAAGACATGTACATGTTTAGTATGTGACACAGCAATGACAAACATCTAGGTAATGACCTGATAACAAAGGTACATATAAAGTATTGTAACAGTCTGTACATAAATACTGACCGTTGCCTGTAACAAATGTATAGGTAAAGTATTGTAAAGGTGGGTGACAGTCAGATGCTAAACTAGAAAAGAAATCTTTGAGTCCCAGAGTGGGTCTGACTGAACCCCAAAATATTTGTTCTCATAGCACATTGATAACAAAGGCACCCCAAAACACACTCGTTCCTGTCCCAAGGTGAAAACAAAAGTACTCAAGAAGTTTTGTGAAGATCAGTTCATAAATACGAGCTGTATAGAACTTGTGACAAAAAACTGATTGGACCTAATTTCGGTACAAAATGGCCACTGGTAGCCATCTTGAATTTTGGACCGTACCCAGAAACACTCATTCTCATCCCAAGGAGATAACAAAGGTACCCAAGAAGTTTTGTGAAGATCGGTTCATAAATACAGCCTCTACCCTGAGCCGTATTGACATGTGTGCTTACATTGTGTAAGTTGCACTGAATAAATCAAAGTTCATCTAATTTGCATAATTTCTGCACGAAAAAAAACCCCTTACAATATGTGATGTATTCCATGTTACTAAACATTCATACAAAAATTTATTAAAATCAGAACTTTCATACAGAAGTTCTATACAAAAGACTGATTGCACTAATTTTGGTACAAAATGGCTGCTGGTGGCCATCTTGAATTTCGGACCACACCCAAAAACACTCGCTCTCATCCCACGGTGATAACAAAGGTACCCAAGAAGTTTCGTAAAGATTGGTTCATAAATATGGCCTCTAGTCTGAGCTGTATAGAAGTTGTGTACAAAAAACTGATTAGACCTAATTTCGGTACAAAATGGCCACTGGCAGCCATCTTGAATTTTAGACCGCACCCAGAAACACTCGTTCTCGTCCCAAGGTGATAACAAAGGTACCCAAGACATTTCGTGAAGATCAGTTCATAAATACAGACTCTAGTCTGAGCCGTATTGACATGTGTACTTACTGTGTGTAAGTCGCACTGAAAAAATCAAAGTTCATCTAATTTGCATAATTTCTGCATGAGAAAAAAACCTGTATTATATGTGATGCATCCCATGGTACTAAACATTCACACAAAAAAAATATTCAAATCAGGGCTTTCATATGGAAGTTCTGTGCAAAAATCTGATTGCACCTAATTTTGTACAAAATGGCTGCCATCGGCCATCTTGAATTTCGGACCGGACCCAAAAACACTCGTTCTTGTCCCACGGTGATACCAAAGGTACCCAAGAAGTTTCGTAAAGATCGGTTCATAAATACGGCCTGTAGCCCGAGCCGTATTGGCATTTGCACTTACAGTGCTGAAAGTAACCCCAAAAAACATCAAAATTAGTCTAATTTGCACAATTTACGTACGAGAAAAAAACCCGTATTATATGTGATGTATCCCATGGTACTAAACATTCATACGGAAAATTATTCAAATCAGAGCTTTCATATGGAAGTTCTGTACAAAAAACAGATTTCTGCATCGTCGGTACAAAATGGCAGCCATCTTGAATTTCAGACCGCACCCAAAAACACTCGTTCTCGTCCCACGGTCATAACAAAGGTACCCATGAAGTTTCGTAAAGATCGGTTCATAAATACGGCCTCTAGCCTGAGCCATAGCAGCTTGGCACTTACAGCTCTGAAAGTAACACTAAATAAATCAAAGTCAGTCTAATTTGCATAATTTACGCACGAGAAAAAAACCCGTATTATATGTGATGTATCCCATGGTACTAAACATTTATACAAAACTTTATTCAAATCAGAACTTTCATACAGAAGTTCTGTACAGAAAACTGATTTTTGCATCATCGGTACAAAATGGCCACTGGCAGCCATCTTGAATTTCGGACCACACCTAAAAACACTCGTTCCCGTCCCAGGGTCATAACAAAGGTACACAAGAAGTTTCGTAAAGATCGGTTCATAAATACGACCTCTAGCCCGAGCCATAGCCAATTGTTGACGTACGGACAGACGGACAGACGGCCGGACGGATGGACAGACGGACGACGGGCCATGACAATAGCTCAAATTTGACTTCGTCAAAGTTGAGCTAAAAATTGTTGTCCCTGTGGGTTTTCATCTGGGTAAAGTCAAGAGTGGAAACTAGAAAGTGTTTTAGCACACTAAAACATATGTCTCCCCTTCCTTTCTATTTTATGCAACATGAAGGTCATGATTACATGTGACATGCAGTCTAATTGCGATACATCCACATGTCAAATATCTAAATCCTAGGTCAAAAAACAAAAAAGTTCTGTTCTGGATAATTATTCCCTATTTGAAGTACATAAATTTGAACTTAAGGTCAGAGGTCAAGGTCACATGAAGGTCATCGAGGTAGACGACATGCGGTCTCATGGTGACAAATGCACATGTCAAATAACCAAGTCCTAGGTCAAAAAAACAAGAAAATTCTGGTTTGGACAATTACTCCCTATTTGAAGTACATAAATTTGACCTTGAGGTCAAGGTCACATGAAGGTCACAATGATATGCGACACACCAGCTCATGGTGATACATCCACATGCCAAATATCTAAGGCCTGGCTCAAAAGACAAACAAGTTTTGGTTCGAACAAAGTTTCCTTGAAAAAAGCACAAATCTGACCTTCAGATCAAAGGTCAAGGTCACATGAAGGTCACAGTGGTACGCTACACACCGGCTCTTGGTGATACATCCACATGCCAAATATCTAAAGCCTGACTCGAAATACAAAAAAGTTCTGGTCCAAACAGTTTCCCTTAAAGAACGCATAAATCTGACCTTCAGGTCAAAGGTCAAGGTCACATGAAGGTCACTATGGTACACTGCACACCGGTTCATGGTGATACATCCACATGTCAAAAGTTTTGGTCCGGACAAAGTTTCCTTGAAAAAAGCACAAATCAGACCTTCAGATCAAAGGTCAAGGTCACATGAAGGTCACAATGGTACGCTACACACCGGCTCATGGTGATACATCCCATGCCAAATATCTAAAGCCTGACTCGAAATACAAAAAAGTTCTGGTCCAGACAGTTTCCCTTAAAGAATGCATAAATCTGACCTTCAGGTCAAAGGTCAAGGTCACATGAAGGTCACTATGGTACACTGCACACCGGTTCATGGTGATACATCCACATGTCAAAAGTTTTGGTCCGGACAAAGTTTCCTTGAAAAAAGCACAAATCTGACCTTCAGATCAAAGGTCAAGGTCACATAAAGGTCACAATGGTACGCTACACACCGGCTCATGGTGATACATCCACATGCCAAATATCTAAAGCCTGACTCGAAATACAAAAAAGTTCTGGTCCAGACAGTTTCCCTTAAAAAAGCGCATAAATCTGACCTTCAGGTCAAAGTCACATGAATGTCACTATGGTACACTGCACACCGGTTCATGGTGATACATCCACATGCCAAGTATCTAAGGTGTAGGTCAAAAGACAAAAAAGTTATGGCCCGGACAAAATCTGTGCGATGTTTCCCTAAAAAAACACATAAATCTGACCTTCAGGTCAAAGGTCAAGGTCACATGAAGGTCACTATGGTACACTGCACACCGGTTCATGGGGATACATCCACATGCCAAGTATCTAAGGTGTAGGTCAAAAGACAAAAAAGTTATGGGCCGGACAAAGTTTGTGTGATGTTTCCCTTAAAAAAACACATAAATCTGACCTTCAGATCAAAGTCACATGAAGGTCACTATGGTACACTGCACACCGGTTCATGGTGATATATCCACATGCCAAGTATCTAAGGTGTAGGTCAAAAGACAAAAAAGTTATGGCCCGGACAAAGTTTGTGTGATGTTTCCCTTAAAAAAAACACAAAAATCTGACCTTCAGGTCAAGGTCACATGAAGGTCACTATGGTACACTACACACCGGCTCATGGTGATACATCCACATGCCAAGTATCTAAGGTGTAGGTCAAAAGACAAAAAGTTATGGCCCGGACAAAGTTTGTATGAGAAGAAGAAGAAGAAGAAGAAGAAGAAGAAGAAGAAGAATATGCACTAAAACAAAATGTCTCCCTTCTGGGAAGGGGAGACATAATAATTGGACGGAACCCGTATTCAAACCTGGTCAGTATTATTAGCTGGAAAGTTCAAAAATTTATAGTAATTTATATATTTTTTATACTTACCAATGACCCAGACATAGCTGGTGCTAACTCTTAAAATATAGGGCCAAACACAAATTTTGCCCCCCAATCCCCAAAATTTGCATCTAAAACTAAAGAAAACATGTCCTGAAAGGCCCTCCACACTTCGCCCCTACTGCGCATGCGCAGTGTCAAGGACGTTCCGAAATTGGCGCCATTTATCATTCTAATAACCAGTGCCTGGTAAGCGCTATGTACTCAGCGGGGAGGCAAGAGTTCCCAACTCCTGGGAGGGCCATCCCAGTCTGGGTCATTGGTAAGTATAAAAAATATATAAATTACTATAAATTTTTTAACATTTTTATACTGTACCAATGACCCAGACATAGCTGAATAGTAAAAAGGCTGGAGGGCCAAGGACATAGAGCAAAATGGAATACGCTCAATAAAATAAAATAGAGTCATCCCCTGTAGGGAAAAGAAGTAATAGGCCTTACATGTATCTTTCTTATTTATGATAAATTAGAAAGATACAACACCTTCCAAAAATTGAGCTTCATACATCCATGTACTCTATTAATATCCAATAATCCTTATACTAATAATTTTTAAAGTAAGCCAATAAGAAGTAAGTCTAGAGAATAGAGACTCTTATACTCCTAAAAGTGTCTGAGAATTGCATAATCATGTCCGTTGACATATGCAATATTCAAAAGCTATACTTTAAAAACTAAGACTTGAATGAATTTTATAAACTTAAACTTCTCACTAAACAACCATCCCAATAACAGCTCAGAATTACTAACTCCGGAGGAGGTATCCCCTTGTTTTCATAGTAAAAACAGGTGACCCAAGGGAACACCCTCCCCCCCCCCCCTTTTTCTTGCCCTGGGTCAAATAGCCCAGAGCGAAGAGGGCAGCCGAACGGAGACACTGCCGAAACAGACAGCCTACCTAGCTATAGTAGCAACTGTTAAGTGAATGACATTCTGAGCAGTAGATAATAGACCTAACAATAGAGGCCTCCAGAAATGGACTCGATATTTCTGAGATAAAATTCATGAATGTGGATGGCTGAGCGCAATGAGCAGCCTTCAAAAATCTATAATAGCAACACTATTAATGTAAGCCCAAGAAGTAGAAGAACTCTTACTTCATGAGCCGAAATCTTAAGCACAACTGCTAAGTCAATGATATACCATAAGCAGTACGCTAGTTAATAGAATCCATTAACAATAAAATGGAGCGTAACGTCCTTCTACTAGACATCAAAGACAGAAGAAGCTTACGGCCTTGTAATAAACAGATATCTGTTTATAAATACATAAACTGTACCCGGAAAGAGTAAAGGCCTATGCCCATACGAAGACGGAAGGACCTTAAAATAATAGGTTCTGGATAATAGGAGCCTAACTCTTATGCAACAATCCAACCTAAATAGTAACGGAAGTATTGATTCCGAAACTATGAAAGTGAAAATCATCCATCGATAGTGCATGAAACTCACTGACTCTACAGTAAAAGAGAAACCAACAGAATTACTGTCTAAAAGGTCAGAATTTGAAAACTACTGTTTCCAGAGGCTCAAATGATTACTTAGCTAAATAAGAACCGAAGTTAAAATCCGTATAGGAATTTAATCTAAAGATTCTAAGTCTATTTATCAAAAAGTTACTAACTGACTTAGATAAAGAGACAAAAGACTCAATTGTAAACTATCGTAGAGTGCATAGGTATGAGGTAACATAAACCTATAACCTAAATAATAACAGGCTGCAGTAGATCTTGTGAAACAAGTATACTAAAAAATAGCAATGAGTAGTATGGAGGGATCAACAATATGAACATAATGATCCCTACACCACGACGGAAGAGCCTCCACTTTAGTCGCATAGAATAGCGAAGAAGAGGATCTCCTATAGTAAGAAATCGCGTCCAAAGCCCGTCCAGTACAGTGCTTACAATGCAATACGGACCACACAACGGAATACATGAAGGTTGCGACCTTGCTGGTTGTGATAAAGATGACACGATTTACCCAGTGAAAAAAGATCCTCACATAGAGGAAGATTTCACGTTAAGATCCACAGTAGACAAGAGAGTAAATTACTCATGATCTCTGTGAAGATAGAGATGCTATCAACAGAAATGTATTGTGGTTGTTTATCTTAGCAATACCTGCTAAAACAACAGCGCCGGAGGATACGCGTATCCTATCATTCCGTCCTATAGATCAATAGAGCGTTAACAGTATTAGCTCAGAGATCTGGACAAGCCAACACATACGTCTGTATATCAGTATATATCCCAATCTGTTTGACTGGCAACCGTCATAACAGCCACACTCGGGTCCGGCAACTGCGGCGGCACTCTCTGAGTCAACCACCGAATGTTTGCCCCAGTCTGAATCTCTTGTAACACTAGATAGACAAGAGAATGTATAAATCGAGCAATTCATGGATTGCCGGAAAGTTGCCGTCGAAGAGAAGCTCCTCCGAGAACGAAGCGACTCTGAGAGAGTTCTTAACCTTACTATCCACGCGTGGATGTAGCTAGGGCTGCGTCACGTCTAACCAACTCCAATCAGCCACTGAAGGGCGGAGTTATACGTGAACAAACTACTGCCCTCAAAAGAAATTACATTGAGAATAATATCCCGTAAATCTTTTCTTGAAGACGTAATGATAACGCCTCAGTAAGGCGGATTACGTATAATAAAGCGTCTAAGTTAAGTCTACTATACATAATGTCGTTCCCAACATTGAAATTGGAAAAGACATAAACGGCGAAAAAGAATATATGCAGTCTTTAATCACACCGTCTAGACGCATATGAACTCTCGGTATGCCCTGCTCTGCCAAAATAAACTACCATGCTTAGTAGCAGGCTTGTATATATATATAAATATATAGCGTCGAAAAATAAAACACATGTTGTAATGACAATATTGGACTGCGTCGGTAAGTCAGGGACAATGTCCCTGTACCGATCGAAAAATCCGAGTCCAATGACGCTATAAGTCTCTTATCCAAGATCGCAGCAATGAAGTCCGAAAAATAATCACTGGAAGAATTGCCAGAAGATATGAAAGGCATCTTCCGATACTACTAAAGGGAAAACTCGAAATCTTTCGAATCCCTTTCGCCATCCTGTCGGACCCTATAAAGCGTTCGGTCGTCCGTAGCTGATGCAACCGCGGACCGCACCGACCCAGCGCCGTCGGATAATTCCTGATTCGACCGAGAAACTGTCAATTGCTGGGATGCTGCGAAACAACTGTGCTAACTCGGATAGCACGTCCGTCACTGAGGCCTGAGGAGAAGCGGTCTTACGATGCATTGCCGCAGGACTGAATGCCGAAACTGATCGGATACTCGAGGTCACGTAGCCAATGTGCGGTCGTGTGCCCTGCTGTGAGGATGAGGAAGCATTAAAGACAGTCTGTCGGACTGTCAATATAACGGAGCGTCCCGAGCAACGGACATATGCTCCGAATGTAAAATATCTGAACCACAACATGCGGTCCCCTATGTTGTTGGCTTCCTCCGATCTGTCCTCTATTTGCCGTCACTGGGTGAGTACTAAAGTAATTAAAGTGCTCGCATCACCCAAATCTCCTTCCTAGACCGCAACGGACGAACCCGGCAGCCGAACCATTCGATGAATGTACGCTACACCAGGTGAGCTAGCGAATGTCACTCCGTAAGCGATAGACATATTCCATGAGCACTTATTGCCGCTAACTCTTCATTAACTATGACGACAGAGGCACACTTTGAAAGACATCTCCATAACTCTTCGAACAAGAAACCAGAAATGCTTGGATAGCAAGCATAAAATAATAATATATATAGCGTCGTTCAATAATTCGAAAGTTTGTGTGACATTATTGGACTATGTCGGAACTGAGGGACGATGTCCCTGAACCGAACCAAAAATTTCTAAGTCCACCGACGCTATCAGTTTCTTATCCGGCATCGCAGCATATGTTGTTCCGAAAGGGAAAGCTTGAAATCCTCCGAATCCCTTTCGGTATCCCGTCGGACCGGATGAAACTTTCGGACGTCCGTACCCGCTTCCGCGGAGCGTCCCGACCCAGCTTCGTCGGATAAAATATATGCGACAGATTCAGTTGATGCTGGGATGCTGCGATAAACTGTGCTATTAAGGAAAGCACGTCCGTTCCCGAGGCCTGTGCAGTAGCGGACTTACGATGCATTGCCGCTGGAAGCTCCGTGTACGTTGACTCCCGCACACTTCCTATGCGAACGTCCGGAGTCTGCAGGCCTCGAGTCCCCGGCTACCGACCCAGCGCTGTCGGATAATTCTCGATCCGACACCGTTTCTGTCGGCTGCTGGGATGCTGCGATAAGCTGTGCTATGTGCACAAGAATGTCCGGCGTCGAGACCTGCGGAGGCGCAGTCTATCGCTGCTTCGCCGAGGGCAGCTCCGCATCAGATGGCTCCCGCATACTTTTCCTATGCAACGTCCGGAGTCCATCGGTCTCGAATCCCTGGCTGCCGGATGGTGTGACCTGGTCGCCGAAGAATCCTTGATCGGCGAAGCTGGTAATATATCGGCGGTCACGCAGCCAAGGTGCGGTCGTGTGCGCTGACGAGAAGAGGAAGCCTTAGCAGTCTCAGCGGACTGCCTATACAACGGAGCGTCCCGAGCGACGGACGTATGCTCCGCTAGCGACACATTTGTACCACAACATCTGGGGCCAGATGTTGTTGAACGAGAGAGGGGCCTCTCTCGCTTGCCGTCCGGATGGACCGGAACGAGCTATGAACCGGACTAAAAGGCTTCCTCCGTTCTCCCTCCGATCCGCCGTCACTGGGTGTGCATAAAGTTAATTTTATAGTGCTCGCATCACCCCAAAATTCCTTCTAGACCGCAACGGACGAACCCGGCTGCCGAACCATTCGGTGAATGGACGCTACACCGGGCGAGCTAGCGGACGTCAAAGGCCGTCGAACCTACTAGGGTCCTCTTAGGCAATTGGCGTATTACATGAGCACTTTTCCGCTAGCCCTTCATTAATTGTGACGACGGAGGCACACTGTTGGAAGACATCACAGATACATCACCCTAATCTTGATCGTCTGAAATAGAAATTGATAAAGTAGAGTGACCCTGCGGGGAAAGGACCGGAGTGTCCAAATCCCCAACAACATACCGTGACATACGCTTCCCATATTGTCATCGAAATCATACGATACAGAACAGGAGTTAATGCGAGTACACTGACCACATATAGTAATGATAATAAGGTCAGAGGAAGACTTCCTCTTAAAACAATTGATCAATATCCTTTTAATGTGAAAAGAAAACAAGTCCTGGTACTCGCACTAACCCCTGGCAATCAAAATACATAATAATAATATGATCCATTAATATAGAAAAAATAATTGAAATCAAAATATTTTGAAAAAATATTTTTTCAGAACAGCCCAAGTTTCTGAAAAGTAACGTTGAGCCCCAATGGATCCCAAGCCTAAGTGTGGACAAAAATTTTAAAAATATTTTAAACAATTTATTCAACACTTACGAACAATAATAATGTATCTAGTTATGATTAAAATAACATAAAGATATTATTATTTAGAAATCCCCCCCTCACACAGAGGGCTGTTGTAAATGTAAACAATGAGTGTAAAAACACTAAAATAAGACTCCAGGCACCCAGGCCCGAAATCAGTTACCAAAAATACACTATCTGATGCAAAACAGAGACTTCCAGGGAAGAAACTGCAGAACATCAGATGGTAGATGCAGAACACAACGCCTAACCACCCGTAGGTGAAGACGTAAACATGGGGAAAGAACAGAATTCATTCTGTTATTCAGCTAAAACTCCCAAGAAATTTTAGTAATAATAATTACAGAAACTATGCCAAAAGCATGGGAGAATAGCAAGGGGGAACTTAAAGGACAGGGAGAGAGGAAAACACTTGAAAAAACAGTGTAACTAAATAATCAGAATGACAACAAAATGGCTGCTGCCTTGAAAATAGGTAACTTAACATAATTTCATTAAAAAATTTTAAGTTACAGCCCTGCTAATATTCTGTCACACATTCTTTTCCTCTCCTCCTTTTCTATCCTCCTTAGAATCACCATTTCACTAATATTTATGTGTCTGGCATCATTTAAACTGAGATTTGAAAGCACAAAGATCAGTCAGATGTTAACTGATGAAGGGCCAAACTTAGAATGATAAATGGCGCCAATTTCGGAACGTCCTTGACACTGCGCATGCGCAGTAGGGGCGAAGTGTGGAGGGCCTTTCAGGACATGTTTTCTTTAGTTTTAGATGCAAATTTTGGGGATTGGGGGGCAAAATTTGTGTTTGGCCCTATATTTTAAGAGTTAGCACCAGCTATGTCTGGGTCATTGGTACAGTATAAAAATATACAAATATCCAACTTTGGTTGAGACAAAAAATTCCAAACTGGAGTTATTGGTCTGATACCAAAAATGTTCATAGATGGTCGAATTCTAAGTTGAAAAAGAGTCATAACTCATTTAAAAATACATGGACGGAACCCTTAATATAACTTGGCCTGTATTACCAGCTGGGTAAAACACATACCAACTTTGGTTGACATCTAATAATGAAAACTGGAGTTATCGATCAGAAACCAAAAATGTTAATAGATGGTCAAATTCTAAGCCGAAAAAAGACCACAACTCAAGTAAAAATAATTGGACTGAACCCATATTTGAACTTGGCCTGTATTACTAGCTGGGGAATACACATAACAACTTTGGTAGAAACCCAAAGTGGAGTTATCAGTTGGAAACCAATTGTTTACAGACAGACCATTTACATAACACGACCGTTTTTACAAATGGGCATATAAAAAACGGAAGTGCAGGGTTTCCCACAACAGTGAGGTTATCCTATGGGGGCAGTCACACTCCTGAACCATTTTCCCAAGAAGGGGCCAGTCGCTGTCCTGTGATTTTCAAAATAACAGGCCACATTTTATTGAAGAGAACCTTCAAGAACTCTGAATCACAACAAATTTTTTCGTTTATTTCATCTGATGAAATTGCTTCCAAGACCAATTTATTGGAAAATCTCCTCACTTCCAGAGCTCTTTCCATTAGACTGCCAATTAACAGCATATCATGAGCTTATTGGGAAATTTTTCATTGTATAAAGTCTGATGATAATAGTTTCCATGACAAAAACCCATTAATGCAGCCTTATAAAGTCCAAAAAATACTGTTAAACAAAATCAAATAAACAGCTGCGCCATGAGCGCATGATACGCCCGTTATTAATTACAAGAGGGAACCACACAATATAAGTATACATGTGTACTTGTCAGGTTACATATACTTGCCACCAAAAAGTCATGAAAATTGCTCAAAGTCCAACATGTGGAAAATTGCCTATATTTTGATGAATAGTCCCATAACTATGGAATGACAAATTGGACAGCAACACAAATCGAAAGGGAGATTCCTTCTATCAACATATACTTGCAACCAAAAAATCATGAAAATTGCTCTAAGCATTTTCAAGTTATTGTTCGACATGTGAAAAATAAAGTCCCATAACTCTGGAATGACTAATCAAATGGCGACACCAACCGAAAGGGAGCTTCCTTCCATCAACATAAACCACCTACCAAAAAATCGTGAAAATCTCTCGAAGCGTTCTCGAGTTATCGTACGACGTATAAAAAAATCAACAATTTTCTAAGTAATAAAGTCCCATAACTCTGGAATGACTAATCGAACGGCGACACTAAACGAAAGGGAGCTTCCCTCCATCGATATACACCACCTACCCAAAAATCACGAAAATCTCTCAAAGCGTTCTCGAGTTATCATACGACGTGTAAAAAATCAACAATTTTCTAAGGAATCAAGTCCCATAACTCTGGAATGATTAATCGAACGGCGACACTAAACGAAAGGGAGCTTCCCTCCATCGATATACACCACCTACCCAAAAATCACGAAAATCTCTCAAAGCGTTCTTGAGTTATCGTACGACATATGACCGGACAGACAGACGGACGGACAGACGTATACCATAATACGACCCGTTTTTTCAAAACAGGCGTATAAAAATAGTTTTTGCCAGTGTCGACTTCGAATTATCTATGGTAAAAGGTTATTAAAATTCTTTAAATATGTACCCTGTACACTTCAATATACTTGATTTGCAACTGAATGATCATATATAAAGGATACTCGTTATACAGTAAACTTGACCTTTCTGAAGCAGCCATAGATTTACCCATAGGAATTTCAACTCCATCTTCTGTAACATACTTTCCAGAAGGATCAGGATAAGTCATACCACAGCCTGAAATAAAATATCCACAAATATTAGGCATACAATTTAACCCTGTTAACCCTCTGCACTCTGATGTCAAAATAGCAATGTTTTCAGCAGTAAATATTTCCCATAATGCAGTTTGATATTTAACCAAATATACCTTGTTTGGCAGAGCTCATTGAGCTCTGTCAAACAAGATATAATTGGTTATATTCATATTTAAACAAGAGAAAAATTATAAATTTAAAGTAATTTGTACATTTTTATACTTACCAATGGCCCAGACTAGCTGGGGAAAACTCAAAGTTATCAGGGCCAAACACAAGTTTTGAACCCCTCAAAATTTGCTTGCAACACCGAAAATTAAGTCCCATCTGGTCCTCCATACTTTTACTCTTCACGCATGCGCAGCCGTCAGGAAGTGACAAGAATTGGCACCAACATCATTCTTTGTAGAAAAGTGTACTACATAATAACTCAGCGGGGAGGTATGAGCATCCACTCATGGGAGGGCCATACCTGTCTGGGTCATTGGTAAGTATAAAAATATACAAATTACTTTAAATTTATCATATTTTTATTTTTATATTATTTATTTATTTATTTTTATTATTTTTATACTATAACCCAATGGCCCAGACTAGCTGAATTGTAAAAAGGCGGAGGGCCTAGGACTTCAGAATTAGTATACCAACATAGTTCCAAGGCTGTAATCCAAGGTGAAAGGAAATTAAATTTGAAAGGAATTACATGTATGTCTCTCTATACAGTAATAGAGAAGACATATCATAAATAAGGAGCCAAATTCAATTAATTCCGTATTCTTAGCATGACGACTATGCTAATTTGGATGTAACAAGTTCCCAATTTTTGAGGCTAGTCCGGACTAAGCCCCCAAAATTAGGATGGCGTATTTGAGAATGAGAGGATATCCCCCACAAACATATGCCATATACCATAAAACACAAGCTATATCCAGGATATAATTACAGACAAAACAGCTTCACTCATAGTTACATACTTATCAAGCCGGAGGAGAGTTAAAAAATTACCCCCACCCCCCCACTTTTTGAAGGAATCTTCTCCAAAAAGACAGAGGGGAGCGCTCTGGAATCAGTAAAAGCAGTACCAAATAACAATATAAATATTCGTCGAACAGGCACTCAGGTATTAATTATTATTAATAAATTGGTGCTTAATGCCACTTCAGAAGCTAAGGCTATAGCGGCGATCCCACTAATTAATATCGCCCACTTGTAACGTATACCGGAGTTGGCATACGCAGATAGGTTGAAAACCGGTGATATAATATATAACATACACATGTCCAATAGAGTCACAATGGACGATCTCTGGAGAGTAAACACACTTCCGGGGTAACCCCATTCAGGTGTACAATAAATTCCAATATCACTCCCCGACGTGTACTTTCCGATATCTATGTTCCTAGAAACAAGCGAATATACGAGAGTGTAAGACAAGTTGTATTCGATTGGGTACCGAAATTAATAGAAACCTGGATCTAGAAAAGGAACGAGCTATGGTTAACAGACTCATGACAGACTGCCCCCGAAATAATTCATTGTTCCTAAGGTCCATAACATACAATAATGCGTCTGCCTAATAATGCATTTATTATGCACGTGAGCATTGAAATCCCGCATGTAATCATCTGAATACGAGTTAACTGACTAGACAGCCTCCCAGGTACCCAAAGGTTAACAATTTATTGATGATGAATCATATGCTCGTATATGGCATATAGACGAATAACCTCAGGAAACCAACCAACTAAAAAGCGGATGTGCCCATAAGATGGCCATAGAACACGACCCAGCCGCCAATCGAGAAGTCAAGAAATGCATGTATGTACTGAAATGCATATGAGGCTTACAGGAAGAAAACTATGCCTTGCCCGGTAATCGCCTCTTAACACATTGGCGGTGGGGGGGGGGGGGGGGGGGGATTCAAAATCATATTGAACCCCCCTTACCCACATTACTTGAATCATTCTTGTATTAAAGTCATCAAATCGTATAGGAACCGCAAGGCTCCAGCAAATCTGCCTGAATATTCGCTTGTTGAGAGTCCACTCCGATGGCAACAGGCGACCTTTCTTGAGAGAGAGAGTCTGCTAGTACATTCAGACGACCCGGTATATGACGGACAGAAAGATGAACATGATGATTCATGACATAGAATCCTCTCCATTAATTCGCATAATGGAATTGAATGAGTGCCACCTTGGTTCCTGATGGAAGCTACTACTGTCAAATTGTCCGACAAAATCTAAACATGGACGTCCGCTATTATGTGAATCCAATGTTGAAGAACTAGCCATATTGACATCATCTCTTTGATGTTTATTTGCTTCTCTAGGAACCGAGGGTCCCAAAGACCCTGACACTTCAAGTCTGCGGGACCTAGGGTCGCGCCCCAACCCGTCTGACGGGCATCTGTCATAATCATGAAAGCCGGATCCGTTAACCACTGAAGATCTGCCCAAATCTGAGCCCTTTGTTTTACTAGGTCTGTTAAAACAATACTGGTTTAGAGTGAATGCGTCTTCACACTCCAGTTCTGAGTAAAGAATATCTGGATGGAACGTGAGCGGAATAAGATCTGCAGCCGCTCTGCACAATCCCATCAGTCGCATGAATTCCCTCGCTGTTAATGCATCTGAGTGTAGACAAAAGCTAGAATAACAACTGATTAATTTCACTCTGGGTAACGGCAGACGAACCAGATTGTTGTGAGTCTTGAAGTTCATCCCCAAGTGAGTGAACGACTTAGACAGAGCTAGATCCGACTTTTTCTTGTTTACGATGAAACCAAGACGTCGGAATAATAGAAGCAGACTCTGAACATCGTTTTGAAGAATAATTCTGTTGCCGTATCTCTGCAGAATGTCGTCCAAGTAAGCAGACGTTACCACAGATGAATGAGCTCGGAAGCAAGGCATTACTGAGTTCATTATTCGAGTGAATGCCCAGGGAGCCAGGTTCAGACCAGAGCACATTGCTCTGAACTGATAAACCTTCCCTTGTACGGCAAACCGAAGGTACTTTCTGAATGCCGGATGTACCAGGACATGAAAGTACGCATCCTTTAGATCTATGCTTGCCGCATAGACGTTCTCTCGAATGCTCGCTCTAACCGACCGAATGGTCTCCATATAGAATTTTGGAGCCACGATAAGCTTGTTTATCCAGTTTAAGTCAATGACTGGTCGGAACGAGCCGTCTGGCCTCAGTACGAGTGACTGTAAAAACCCTGAGAATCTTGATTCTCGACGACCTCTATTGCTTCCTTTAATAAGAGAGTCTGTACCTCTGCTAGGAGAGACTCTCTTTTGAACGGATCCGACGGAAGATTTGTCCAACGCGGACATCTTGTTAGTGGGGGTTCCGCTCAGAATGGCAGCCGTAGCAATCCAAGACTACACTTCTCACCCACTGATCTTCCGTGACTGCTATCCAGTTTCTCGCGAAGATTGATAACATTCCGCCAATTGGCAAGCAATAGAGGTCTTGAACATCACCTGTATGACAAGCGAGGCTTACGGGAGGAGAAACTACATCCTCCCCACGAAGAACCTTGTCCCGTCGGCTTAGGGGCGTCTGACCGATAACGAGACGACGGTAGCAAACATGGATGGGTGTCAGAATATCATCACCATGTTCATGTTCCTCTGAAATAGACAGTGACAAAATGAATTATAACGCGGTGAGAGGCCTGGCCAATATTTTTTGGAAATTATTTTTTGAAAAAATGCCTAAGTTTCCAAAGGGAACATTAAGAGCCTAAGTGTGGACAAAATCCAAATTTATTGAGCTACACTACCGGAAAAATAATCCATGTATCCTACAGTAATTCTACAGTAATAGAATATAAAATACTACCAATATATGACAATGTAAACAACGTCAATGAAAAAAGCGGAAACAAGACATAAGGCACATAAAAAGGCTCAAAGTCAGAAACCAATTTAAATGCTACCAGATGCAAAGCTAGATCTTCATATGAAGAAAAAACGATACATCGGATAGAAGATGCAAGACTAAACGACCTAACCCCCCTAGTGAGAGGACGTAAACCATGGGGAAAAACAGAATAAATATTCTGTAATACATGTTAAACTCCCAAGAAATTTTATAAAAAATTTCAATAAAAAATAGCCAAAAAAGCTTAAGAGTTTAACAGGAAGGGTTCATGGAAGGATAGGGAAGGAATACTTAACAAACAGTGGAATAATCATTATCAAAAATGATGACGTCAGGTGAATGTCCCAAAATTGGGAAACATGAAATAATTTTATAATTATTATAAAGTTACAGTCTGAATGTCTAAAACCACCGTTGAACACTTCCATCATCCAGTAACAGACTTGGATCCACCAATTCTTGCATTGATTTTTGTCTGGCATCCTCAAAAAAGGAGATTTTAAAGCACAAATGTCCGTTCATTGTTGATCACTTTAGGGCCAAACAAAGAATGATGTTGCCGCCAATTCTGGTCACTTCCTGATGGCTGCGCATGCATGGAGAGTAAAAGTATGATAGGACTTAATTTTTGGTTTTGCAAGCAAATTTTGGGGAATGGGGGATTCAAAATTTGTGTTTGGCCCTTGATAACTTTGAGTTTTCCCCAGCTAGTCTGGGCCATTGGGTTATAGTATAAAAATCCAGCAAGAGGATCACAGATCCAGAAGTCGAGTTTTGACATCCAAATATATACCAGTGACTTAATTTGAGCCAACTCAAAACTGACATCCATAAGATTGTTGTATAACAAATATCAAAATATTTGGACTGATGCTTCTGTTGAAGATTTTTTTAATTTTTGAAATAATATCATTATTAATAATAATAAAAATAATAATAATATATAAAGTTATGTCCCTTGTGGTGTCTCCGGTGGGTATGGCAACTTCAGATGAACAAACTTGAATTAGAACATGCATGCAATATTGGTTCAATTTGGTCCAGTAGTTTTTGAGGAGAAGTTGAGAAAAAAAAGAGTTTGTAACAGATGAAAGATGGAAAATGATCAGTAAAGGTGTCCTTGTACTTTGCTCATATGAGCTAAAAAATCACTATATTTTATTCAGTTAATAGAAATTTACTCTATAACCCATATGCAATTAACAGGGCATATTTTACTAAAGGAATTGTAAATGGTTTGGTGTTTGAAAATTATATACAATCAAGAGGATTATTCCATTAATACCTTGCATACTACTGGCAGGAGAGGATTTCTCTTGCCTCTGACATAAGAATAATATGGGCACATTTTATCAAATTATCTCCTAATAAATTAAATGAATATTTTGACCAATGATTCCTTGTTTCAAATTTAGATGAATTTTTCCTCAAATCTAGTCATGGCTGCTTCATAGCAGCCATGACTAGATTTGATAAAACATATCTTGATAATACTCTGCAGGTTAAGAGTTAATAAGTATCCAGATAAATGGTAGAATGCTGGATGCCCAAATTTGGGCTTTATTCTGATGCGCAGGCATCGCAACTGAAAGGCTTAATTTGGGGTGGAAGTAATTCATATTATCTCTGAAGTGACATTATTTAGTCTATGTGTGTACTGGTTTGACATCTTGATGGGTATCTTTAAAAAAAGAACTAGACCTGTTCGTAAGCACAGCTAACGAAATACCCATGCAATGTGCAGGCCAACCCGAAAAAAAGATTGCTATCAAGTCGATTATTAAAAATATGTTAGCACATTGTATAGGTGCTTCATTTTGATTCTCAGAAAAGGAAAGGAAAATAAAGTGTCACCACATGGTGACACAAAAAGATACCCCCGCTTATTTAACAATGCAAGCCTGACTATAGGTGATAAAGTTTTTGGGTATATACATTCATGTCCATAAAGGGCAATAACTCTGGCAATAAAATCTTGAATCACACCTGCATTTCACTATGGGTATACAGCAATAGAATACAATTGCATTCCAAATATCAAGTTACTCAACCAAGTACTTTACAAGTTATTCATGATTGAATTTCGGAACTGACGAACAGATGTACATACTGCTGGATGGATGGGCAATGACTCTGGCAATAAAATCTCGATTGGCACCTGCATTTCACTATGGGTATACAGCAATAGGTTACACTTGCATACCAAATATCAAGTCACTCAACCAAGTACTTTACAAGTTATTTATGATTGAATTTTGGAACAGATGTACGAACGGGCAATGACTCTGGCAATAAGATATTGAATGACACCTGCATTTCACTATGGGTATACAGCAATAGAATGCAATTGCATACCAAATATCAAGTCACTCAACCAAGTACTTTACAAGTTATTCATGATTGAATTTCAGAACTGATGAACAGATGTACATACTGCTGGATGGACGGGCAATGACTCTGGCAATAAAATTTCGATTGGCACCTGCATTTCACTAAAGGTATACAGCAATTGGATACACTTGCATACCAAATATCACTTAACCAAGTACTTTACAAGTTATTCATGATTGAATTTCAGGACAGATGGATGGACAGACAGAGGATGGACCTTGTACTGTGGGTAGACATCAATAAGATAGAGTTGCACATCAAATATGAAGTCATTCCATTGAGTACTCTGCAACTTATTCATGAATTAATTTAAAGGCGGACAAATTCTAAGTCCATAAAGGGCAATGATACCTGCATTTAACTATGGGTATAGAGCAATAGGATAAACTTGTATATCAAATATCAAGTCACCAACCAAGTACTTTACATGTTATTTGTGCCTGAATTTCGGGATGGACGGATGGACTAGGCAATTCCTATATAGCCCTGTTGGGGATATAAAAAGCTTGATGCTAGAAAACTAAGGATTTCACTGGCTGTAAACTTCATTAATCTATATCCAAATTAGAAATGTTTGAGGAAGTATTAATGAACAAGTATTCTTCATTATGTATGCACACTAACAAGCAACACACCAAAGACTGAGTCTTTACATTCTTACCTTTAGTGCTGTGTTTTCCTTTTGGGAGCGTAGTAACATAGTTTGAAGACAAACAGTCAAACCTAAAAAAAAATTAAGGAACAAAGTGGTAAAAGTTTTCTAAAATAATAACAACGCATCAACAGCAGTTGCAAATGCAAAAAGATTGGTACCGGCAGATAAAAGTACAAATTAATTAATTAGTGAAATAAGACATAATATTTTTGTTTGAAATCTACTGCATATTTTAATAGTGCCTCAAAGCCTCTGCGGAGAATTCCTAAAAATAACTTTTGTGGACATTTTGTGGACATTTGTTATGGAGATCTAGATACAGGTTTTCCTCTAAATATTTATTTATTGGTGTTTAAATGTGTTCCTCATCAATAATTAAATTGTTAATTAAGGCCCTCAACATTGATAACAAACACCAGAGTTTGCCAAAGAAAAGCAATCTGTGGCTTGAGAGATTGACCACACAGATGACACATCCAAGCTTAAATATTGGCTACCAGCCAGGGACCGACCTGGGGAAGTAAAAGTTGGGGCCAGTCTAGGAGCCAATTAAGAAATTTGGGAGTCAAATGGCAGAAATCAGGAGTCAAATTTCAAGTGATTTTATGAAAATGAAAAATGGCTGGAAAAAAGTAATGACAATAGTTTACCGTTTACCAAGCCTCACAAAACTAACAATGGACCTTTAGTCCATAGTGATAAAATTTCAAGTATATTTCTTTCGTCTGAAAAAAAGAATAAATTAAGACACTGTTAAGTGACTGCGCAGAGGATGTTTTAAGGCTGGAACCCCAAACCTGCAATCTGCCAGAGAGACTGCAATACTGGCGTCTTAAACTGCGCTTGAGGTGAAAAGGTTTGTTCTGTTGTGACTTGTCAGCATAACGACAGTGCAATGGTGAGTTGGTGACCAGCGTGACATTAAACGCTTCAATGCCCAAAACTGAATAAAAATGATACTAAAGTCTGAGATCACTTATATTATTTAAAATTTATTATTTAAAATCAGCATTGGAACAAAGCAAATTAAATTTGGCAAGACATATGAGGCGTCACCTAAGGTGGAAGAACTATCAGAAATTTCCACTGTATGAAACAAGTCAAGTTCTTCGATAGCTAATTTGATTACCTCCCTTTGACCAGAATCCTTTCCAACATTACAAAACCAGAACACTATTATGCTTCTGCCTGGTGAGTTCATTCCTGCAGTTGTTATGTCCCAATACCGCCTCGAACGCTGTGTTGGTTATGGTAAGTGGCTGATTAAGGACTTTACGAAAAACTGTGGGGGTTCGGGGTTGGTGCACCTGGGTCCAAGTTTGTAGGCGTGCACTGTCAATCAAATTTTGAAATTTAATCCGAAAAGATGTGATTACCAGGCTCGCATCCGATGCAGATATCCACAATGTACAACCCATCCCCGGGAAAAAATGGGGGGGAGGGGGGGAAGCACACCAAGTCGTCAATGCCTGGATGCGCCCTTGTGGTAAAATATTGTTACTGTAACATTATTGATAGACCATATAAACTATAATGAATGTTTCATTCAATGCATAAGGCAACTATTTGATGCTTGTCAATCGCGTTGCTTGTTTCTGCCATGTCTGAGTTGTTTGAACCTTCATAATGCAGATCACCGTACTGACTCGTTCAAAGCCCAAGGGGTGCTTGCAGTGGATAAATTGCAAGGGGGGGGGGGGGGGGGGGGGGTTCGGGACGAGTAAGTCGCATTGGGATGCGGCGGAAATTGGCGGTATAAGACAAGTAAGTATCCACTGGGTATGTTACATTTCTTTGGAAACCACCCACCAATTATTTTATAGAATTTGCTTTAAAAATTCTCATAATTATCTTGTACATACGTTTCATTTTCAGATTTCGGGTTTTAATCCTCAATTTAATGAATAAAACAAACAAAAAACCATGCTGTGTTGTTTTCATTTTTTTTCTGTACAGATTACTCTCGAAGACAAAAATGGACGCAACACTGCAAACAACCCCCTTGAAAACAGGCAAACATAGTCTGTTTAAAAATAGCTGTTTTTTTTAAATATGTACATTTATTACAAATAAAACAAAGTATAGCTTCACACAAAATCAATAAAAAAAATCATATGAAGACCAGATAAAATTGACACAGCGGAATATGAATAACAAAATAGTTGCCTCCCTTGGCAACATTCAAAAAATTGATTTTACACTGAAAGTCATAACTTCACATGTTGCAGAGCATGATGAAATGATAAATGAGCATGTTTTATTGAACCAATAAGTCATAAATCATATCCCTGGTTATATTGTTGTGTAATTCTCAAATACCAGAGTTGTAATTATTTTTTATTTTTAATTACCACTTTCTCGCCCATTTTCACAATGAGTTGTGCACTGCTCGAAAGTGGCAGAGTCCTTTTACAATGAGTTGTTCTCCACTGGAAAGTGGCAGTGTTCAATCAGTATCTTTCTGATGATACTCAACCACTGTGAAAACTATATGTTGCGGATGTGTTTCAGACAACTATTGACAGCAGCCTGCACACTCATTTTAAACAAGGGACAGCTTCCAAAACGAGATCGACAAAAAAATAAACAAATCAACTTTGCTTGGGATATAGAATTTTTTAATAAAGACTTATTACACTGAACACAGACATAATGTATTACACAAAAGACGAATTTAACAACACAAAAATCTCCACTCCAAAAAATATACATAATACAGTATTACAGTTCTATTTGGTAAGTACAGTGTTGCAACAAGTCACCTGTTTTTCCATTTGATGCCTGTAAGTGTAAATTTGACGTCTTGTCTCAAACAACTTTCGTCCAATTTGAAACTTGTGGGGGTGGGCTTTAACTCGAGTAGGGCACCCTGGTTCACAAATCTGAAAAAGCCGGGGGTGGGCTTCGGCACGGGTATGGGCTTCGACACGAGTCAATGCCAAGTCTGAGTTGTTTGAACCTTTATAATGCAGATCAAGTTCAGTTGTGTTAATTTCGGAAGCTGTCAGTTTATCCGCACGTCAAATTTAGCGCCACTTGTCTGTTTTTTAGAGCCAAATTGTAGTCTTTTCCAACTTCTTAGCACCAATGGTGCATTGGCGCGCATGTAGGACGGTCCCTGCTACCAGCATGTTAACTCTTTACCTAATATGATTAGAGGATAACATCTGCAAAAACATTTCTCAAATAACTAAACAATTTTAATTATTTTCCCCTCCAAAACATAGCTTGTGTCCTCTCAATGGAACCAGTACAGGGCATATACAGTTAAAACTAGAAGTCCGGTCACGAAATGCGCACATCGATCTGCGCGTTATGACCCTAGTAAGGCCATCAAATCCTGTACATATGGCTTGTGCACAAGCAATGTTTCAGCCAATGGACCTCCGGGTTAACCTGTGTTTGCTATGAATAACAAAGAGAACCTGCCGTACTTTGCAAGCCATTTGATATGGCAATTGCGCGCAATTCCGATGCGCAATTAAGCCTAGATAAGCACACAGTTCGTGACAGGACTTCTAGTTTTAACTGTATTTCATCTAAATTTGGGAGAATCCATTTGGACTTAAATGAAATTAGATAATTTATTAAATGAAAGTGTCAATGACACCGTAGCTCAACTTGACTGTGTGTAGTGTTTGATGAAAAGGATAATGTTCAATGTTTATGAAAGGATTATGAAATAAGACAAAAATTGTGATAATTGGGAATATGTTAATTTCTGTTGCCTGTATGCTATGTTTTCAATAAAAATAATTTGAGGTGTAGCCTGTACTAAAGAAGTTAATGTTTGTGTCCCTCACAGTTAATGTATGGCGGTACTAAACAAATCAAAGATTATCTAATTTGCATAATTTCTGCACGAGAAAAAACCCCGTATTATATGTGATGTATTCAATGTTACTGTTTGTTGGTGGTTAACGTCACATATTTATGCACCATGGCTAATCGTGACACAACATGGAGATGAAGTCAAGTTTAGTCAATCGTTGATCAACATGTTGCCCATTTTAGAGGACTTTCACCCCAAGCATTGGTGACTGGGTCCTATTTTACTAGTAAAGCGGAACTGGTGTACCACAGAAAACAAGTGCTGCTTACTTCCCGGGGTTCCCACGGGGAATTCAATGTTACTAAACATTTCGAAATTTTTTTATTAAAATCAAAACGTTCATACAGAAGTTCTGTACAAAAAACTGATTGCACTAACGTCTGTGTTTAAGAACCGATCATCACGAAACTTCTTGGGGTACATTGGTTTATTTAATCTTATTTGTTTTACAAGGATTGGCGAACAAGTTATGCAACTTATATTAACACCTCTCCTTGGCCCAATGGCGCAGGTGTGTGGGATGACCTTCATAGCAGCAACTTCGTGGCCTAGCTCTTCTCGAATACTACGAAGGGATCTTTAGCCTGCACGGAGTGTGTCTCTCTCCGCACAGAGAACAGCCATTTTACATCCCCACCCAATAGAACGATACGCTGTGACAACATCAACCCCACAATTGATGCTGACAGAGAGTGTTCGGACACCTCGAGAACTTTCCCCGACTGGGGATCGATCCCGGGACCTCTGGCATGAGAGACCATCACACTTATCCACTCGGCCACCACTCTCCTTAGACCAGCACACTTATCCACGCGGCCACCACTCTCCTTTATTTGGCTGCTGGTGGCCATCTTGAATTTCGAACTGCACCCCAAAACACTCGTTCTTGTCCCACGGTGATAACAAAGGTATCCAAGAAGTTTTGTAAAGATCGGTTCATAAATACAGCCTCTAGACTGAGCCATATAGAAGTTGTGTACAAAAAACACTGATGGACCTAATTTCGGTACAAAATGGCCACTGGCAGCCATCTTGAATTTTGGACCGCACCCAGAAACACTCATTCTCATCCCAAGGTGATAACAAAGGTACCCAAGAAGTTTCGTGAAGATCGGTTCATAAATACAGACTCTAGCCGAGCCGTATTGACATGTGCACTTACTGCGTATAAGTAGCACTGAATAAATCAAAGTTCATCTAATTTGCATAATTTCTATACGAGAAAAAAACCTGTATTATATGTGATGTATTCCATGTTACTAAACATTCATACAAAAAATTATTCAAATCAGAACTTTCATACAGAAGTTCTGTACAAAAACTGATTGCACTAACTAAGGTACAAAATGGCTGCTGGTGGCCATCTTGAATTTTGGACCACACCCAAAATCACTTGTTCTCGTCCCACGGTGATAACAAAGGTACTCAAGAAGTTTCTTAAAGATCAGTTCATAAATACGGCCTCTAGCCCGAGCCGTATTGACATTTGCAGCAACATTGCTGAAAGTTACGCTATATAGATCAAAGTTAGTCTAATTGGTATAATTTATGCACGAGAAAAAAATAAAAAAATTTAAAGTAATTTATATATTTTTTATACTTACCAATGGCCCAGACTTAGCTGGTGCTAACTCTTAAATATTCAGGGCCAAACACAAATTTTGCCCCCCAAATCCCCCAAATTTGCATCCAAAACCAAAAAACTAAAGTCCTATATGGTCCTCCATACTTTTATCTACTGCGCATGCGCAGTGTCAAGGAAGTACCGAAATTGGCACCAAGCCTCATTCTTACAACCAATGCCTGCTAAATGTATATAATCAGCAGGGAGGTATGAGTTCCCAACTCATGGGAGGGCCATCCCCGTCTGGGTCATTGGTAAGTATAAAAAATACATAAATTACCGTATTTACGCTAAATATTGGGCCAGTTAAAAATAATTAAATTTTGAAACGTCCCAATATTTTGAAAATAGCAAAAATAAGGGGCAATTTTCACAGCGTGAATAAAAAAATCGATAAAAAACAGGGCCCGTGCACTCAAATTAGATAAAAATGTAGTCACTTACCAGTGGGTATTTTCGAGTATTAAGAGGGAGATTTAATTACCATCCGTCACATAAGTGTGGGTAATCTCTTATGAAAAGAAAGATCTTTTCACAGTTAATTAATTAGTTGGTTAATTCTGCAAACTACTGGTAAAGTAAAGCAAACATGACATTTTTCAGAAGTGCCGTCAATATCAACACATGTGTCACCGACACTCTCCAAAACAAACATTACGGTTGATTAAAAATCTGTCACAGTGTTCTGAACATCAGTTCTCTGAACAGCAATTACCCGGTGACACATTTACAAAAAGTCGGTAACTCATCAAAGTGTGTGTTTTGTTAGGAGTATTAAGAAACAAAAGTCGGTCATTATAAACACACACATACAAACAATCAAATAGTGGTTTGAACCTCAATGAAAAAAGACATCAAAAGAAAAGTTGGCTTCTTTTTACACACCGTTTTGGTGTATAAAAATATGGATGGGCAGTCGACTGTCATTAACGTTTTCATCATGGACAAATTCATAGTCAGATACAAAACAGCAGCTGAAGCAAAACCCACTGTAGAGTTGGCACTGGCAAAGCCAGTAATTAAACGACCAGTTGGAAGGCCACACAAAAGAAAAATAGAAGAAGTCGATGAACCTACCACAGTTCCAACAAAGAAAATAGCTTCTGAGATAGAAGACACAGCAGAATGTCAACCTTGTACCGAAACAGAGCGAGATCTAGGTAACATCCGGGGACAATACAAAACATTCACGGTGAAAGAGAAAAAGAAAGTGGAACTTGCTAAACTCCTGGGTACAAGACAAGCTGCCATAAAATTGAAAATTCCGAAGTCATCAATTAGTCGGTGGGCAAAAATTAATTTCGAAGAGGATGGAAAAAAAAGAGCAAAACTGGAAAGCTTTCAAGGAGTGGAAGGCCTGTCACATATGGTTCGGAAATAGACGTGAAAATTGCCGAGTGGATACTCATTCAACGAGATCTCCAGCTACCAGTCTCGGTAGAGTCGCTATGTATATATGCTAGAGAAATTGTAAGAAAAGACAATGCTGAAACATGCACAGAATTCAAGGCCAGTTTCGGGTGAGCAGTGAAATTTATGCAACAACACGAACTAACATTAAGAGCTAAGACATCACTTGCACAAAGATTGCCCCGTGACTTAGAAGAGAAAACTGTAAGTTTCCTGAAATACATCAAAGATAAGAGAGGGGAGGATGAATTCGAAGACGATTACATCGTTAACATGGATGAGACTCCTGTTTATTTTGATTTATTACCAAATAAAACAATTGACAGACTGGGGACGAAATCACTGCGCATAAGAACAACAGGTGCAGAAAAAAGACATTTAACGCTGGTGTTGGCAGTCAGTAGTGCCGGTAAAGTTTTACCCCCATGGTAATTTTTAAATTTTTAAAGGGAAGAGACAATTAAATATCTCCAGTGATTGGATTGTGTGTGTTCAACAAAAGGGCTGGATGGATGAGGAACTGATGCAGCAGTGGGTTAAAGACATTTTAGTGCCTCACACAAAAAAAGAAAGATCTTTGTTAGTAATGGACAGTTTCCGGGGACACCTCACTGAAAGTGTCAAAAAGGTTCTGAGGCGAAACAATGTTGTGTCAGCCGTAATACCTGGTGGTTGTACCTCCAAATTACAACCACTAGACGTCAGTATCAACAAGCCTGTAAAGGGACATCTCCGAACAAAGTGGGTAGAATACATGAGCTCAGAAACGAGAAAGATTGTTGACAATAAGGAAGAGAGGATTAAATCTGCCACTAAACAACAAGTAATTGACTGGATCAAATACGCTGTTGATCAGCTAATTGAGCAGCCCACAATGATAAAATGTTCATTCAAAGTGTGTGGACTTAACAATCACATGAATGGTGCTGAGGACAATATGATTAGGGCAGATGAGTGGCTACCGTGGACAATCCTTTCAAAACCATGGCAGAATTAGATGACGCTTGTGACGAGTTTTACGATGTGGGCGACATGCTGTCTATGGATGAAGCCAGGGGGCTATTAGAGTCAGATGATGAGTTACCCGACGACTGCCAGTAAATCTTAGTACTGTAGATATTCCATCTCGGCACATCTTGAAATTTCTAAAATGAAGCAAGAAAAACAGGGGAAAATTTTAAGTTCACGAATTGCTGCACTGCAGTTGCTCATGAACCTAAAATTTTCCAGCAATTTTCTTGCTTCATTTTAGAAATTTAAAAACTGCTGAAATGGTGTTATGTGGAGGCCCACCAAACATCCCCCCCCCCCCCCTCCACACACACACACTTCTTTCATGGCATGATATAGCCAAGATACGGCTCATATGCTGAAAATGAGTTTAAATCTCAATAAATAAATAAGTAAATAATAGCAGGGCAAGGCAGATTTTTACTGCCAGTAAATCTCAGTAGTTATTCCATCTCGGCACTTCTTGAAATTTCTAAAAGCAAGAAAATCATAGGAAAATTTTGAGTTCACGAATTGCTGAACTGCAGTTGCTCGTGAACCTAAAATCTTCTGGCGATTTTCTTGCTTCATTTTAGAAATTTTAAAAACTACCGAAATGGTATTATATGGAGGCCCACCAAACACCCCCCCCCCCCCCCCTCCACCACACACACTTCTTTCGTGTCATGATATAGCCAAGATACGGCTCATATGCTGAAAATGAGTTTAAACCTCAATAAATAAATAAGTAAATAACAGCAGGGCAAGGCAAATTTTTACTGCCTGTAAATCTCAGTAGATATTCCATCTCGGTACTTCTTGAAATTTCTAAAATGAAGCAAGAAAATCACAGCAAAATTTTCTCGAATTGCTGCACTGCAGTTGCTCGTGAACCTAAAATTTTCCGGTGATTTTCTTGATTCATTTTAGAAATTTTAAAAACTGCCGAAATGGTA
Source organism: Pictodentalium vernedei (assembly GCA_031216915.1). Taxonomy (NCBI): domain Eukaryota; kingdom Metazoa; phylum Mollusca; class Scaphopoda; order Dentaliida; family Dentaliidae; genus Pictodentalium; species Pictodentalium vernedei. Next base: position 372,778,971 of record CM062292.1, read on the forward strand.
TTATGTGGAGGCCCACCAAACAACCCCCCCCCCCCCCCCCCCCCCCCCCCCCCCCACACACACACACTTCTTTCATGCCATGATATAGCCAAGATGCAGCTCATGTGCTGACATAGCCTGTACTTTCTGACTGTTTGCGACAGTGTTTCAGATGGCCATTATCAGGGTGTTCCAGAAAGTTAAAAAATTTATAGTAATTTATATATTTTTTATACTTACCAATGACCCAGACTTAGCTGGTGCTAACTCCACAAAAACCAGGGCCAAACACAAATTTTGCCCCCCAATCCCCAAAATTTGCATCCAAAACAAAAAGAAATCATGTCCTAAAGGACCTCCATAGTACGACTCTACTGCGCATGCGCAGTGACGCAGTCGTCCCGAAATTGGCGCCAAATATCATTCTTACTGGCAGTGCCTGGTCAGCGCTATGTACTCAGCGGGGAGGCAAGAGTTCCGAACTCAGGGAGGGCCATCCCCGTCTGGGTCATTGGTAAGTATAAAAAATATATAAATTACTATAAATTTTTTAACATTTTTATACTGTACCAATGACCCAGACTTAGCTGAATAGTAAACAGGCTGGAGGGCCTAGGACATAGAGGAAAATCCAATAAGCTCAATTATAAAATAAAGAGGTAACCCCTTAAGGAGAAAGGAGTATTAGGCTTTACATGTATCTTTCTTATTTAATATTTAAATTAGAAAGATACACTACCCTTAATAATTGAGCACAATAACATTCATGTTCTCTATTAACATCCAGTATAACCCTTATACTAATTATTTTTAAAGCAAGCCAATAAATAAAGTAGTCCAGAGAATTGAGACTCTTTATAATCATTTAAAAGTGTCCGAGTATTGTATATTAAAGCCCGTTTGACACTTGACATATACAAATGCTTCACACCGAGCTACACTTTAAAAATAAGACATGAATGAAATTAAACATTAATATTACACTTTAAAACCATCCCGGAAGCGACTCAGAAATACTGTCTTGGAGGAGGCATTCCCTTGCTTTTCACTATAAAGCAGGTGACCTAAGGGAACACCCGCCCTCCCCCCTTCCCCTTGCCCTGGGTCAAATAGCCCAGAGCGAAGAGGGCAGTCGGACGGAGTCACTGCCGGAACAGAAAGCCTGCATAACTATAGTTGCAACTGTTTAGTGGACGACATTCTGAGCAACAGATAACGGACCTAAACAATGCAGGTCTCCAGAAATGGACTCAATATTTCTGAGATAAAAATTCGTAAATGTGGATGGCTGAGACCAATAAGCAGCCTTCATTAAATCTGTAATAGCAACACTATTAGCATAAGCCCAGGAAGTAGAAAGAGCTCTTACTTCATGAGCAGAAATCTTAAGCACAGACTGCTGAGAAGAAGATAAATCTTCATAAGCAGTACGGATAGTTAACTGAATCCATCTAGCAATAGAATGGACTGAAATGTCCTTTCTATTAGGCATCAAAGACAGAAAGAAACGTTTCCGTCCCTTTCTGATAAACTGAGATCTCTGTTTATAGATACGTAGTGCTCTAACAGGACAGAGTAAAGGCCTACGCCCGTCTGAAGACGGAAGAGCCTTAATAACAATAGGTTCCGGATATTTATTAGGAGCCTGATTCTTAGCTAAAAAACCGACATTAGTAGTGAAGGTGATAGTGTTCCCAACACTACGATAATGAGAATCATCCACCGATAGTGCATGAAGCTCACTGACTCTTCTGGCAGAAGAGAAAGCTAAGAGAAAAGCTGTCTTATAAGATAAGAATTTGAAATCTACTGTCCCAAGAGGTTCAAATGGCTTTTCCTTCAATTTAAGGAGAACCCAAGCTAAATTCCACTTAGGAATTAATCTAAGAGTTCTGGGTCTATTTATCGAAAAGTTTCTAACCAATTTCGATAAAGAGACATTAGATCCAATTTGTAAACTATCATGATGTGCATAGGTATCAGATAACATAGATCTATAACCCTTTATAGTAACAGGCTGCAGTTTGATTTCGTCAAACAAGTATACTAGAAAGTTTGCAATGTCTGGTATAGAGGGATCAAATATATCTACAGAATGATCCCTACACCAACGACGGAAAACCTTCCACTTAGCCGCATAGTTTAGCGAAGAGGAGGTCCTCCTACAGTTAGAAATCGCGTCCACTGCTCGTCCTGTAAAGTGCTTGCCATGCAAGAAGGACCGCACAACGGAAAAACGTGAAGGTTGAGACCTTGCGGGTTGTGATGTAGTTGGCGCGATTTCCCCTGCCAAAGAAGATCCTCTCGTGGAGGGAGCTTCCGCGGTAGGTCCCACAACAGACACCTGAGTAGATTTATCCACGGTCTCTGTGGCGACAGAGATGCTACCAACAGAATCTTGCATTGAGATTGTTTTATCTTTAGCAATACTTGTTGAATTAACGGCGCTGGAGGATACGCATATCCTATCATTCCGTCCCAAGGGATCGACAGAGCGTCTACTGCAAATGCTCTTGGATCCGGACACGGGGACACATACGTTTGCAACTGATTGTTGAGATGTGTCGCAAATAAGTCTATCATTGGCCGTTCCCATTGGTAGCAAATCTGATTGAATACTTGTTTGTTGAGAGTCCACTCCGACGGCAACAAGCGACCCTTTCGAGAAAGGGAGTCTGCTAGCACATTCAGACGACCCGGTATGTGACGGACCGAAAGAAGAACGTGATGTTCCAACGCAAACAGAAGGATTCTTTCCGTTAGATTGAACAACGGAACTGAATGAGTGCCTCCCTGATTCCGTATATACGCCACTACTGTCGTATTGTCGGATAGGATTTGGACATGAGCATCGTGAATAATGTCCATCCAGTGACGTAACGCAAGCCAAATTGACATCATTCCCTTGATGTTTATGTGCTTGCACAGGAATTGCGGATCCCAAAGACCCTGGCATCTCGAATCCGTTGGGATTAATGATGCACCCCAACCTGTTTGACTGGCATCCGTCATAATGGTAAAACTCGGATCCGGCAACTGCAGCGGAACTCCTTGAGTTAACCACTGAATGTTTGCCCAAGTCTGAATCTCTTGTTTCACTTGATCTGACAAGAGAACGTCTACATCGAGCGAATGAATTTTCACACTCCAATTCTGAGTCAGGAAAATTTGAAGAGGCCGTGTGCGTAGCCGTCCCATCGGAATGAGATCCGCGGCGGCTCCGCACAGACCTATCAGTCTCATAAATTCTCTCGCCGTGACTTTGTCTGTATTCAGACAATAGCGAGCATAACAACTGACTAATTTCGCTCTGGTTAACGGCAGACGAACGAGATTGTTGTGCGTCTCGAAGCTCATTCCCAGATGAGTGAATGACTTGGACGGCACCAGATCCGACTTCTCCTCGTTTACTATGAAACCGAGACGTCGGAGCAATAGAAGATTCTGAACATCGTTCTGAAGCGTTAACTCGTTGCCGTACCTCTGAAGAATGTCGTCCAGGTAGGCCGACGTTACCGCAGACGAATGAGCTCGGAAGAAGATCATTACCGAGTTCATTACCCGAGTGAAAGCCCAGGGTGCTAGATTCAATCCGAAGCACATGGCCCGGAACTGATACACCACTCCTAGGACTGCGAAGCGTAGATACTTTCGGAATGTCGGATGTACCATGACGTGAAAGTACGCATCTTTGAGATCTATGCTCGTTGCATAATCGTTCACCCGAATACTCGCTCTGACCGATCGAATCGTCTCCATATAAAACTTCGGAGCGACGATCAGCTTGTTTATCCAGCTCAAATCTATAACTGGACGGAACGAGCCGTCTGGTTTCGGAACCAGAAACAGATGGCTGTAGAATCCCAGCGATTCCTGGTTTTCTACGACCTCTACCGCGTTCTTCATTAAAAGAGACTGCACCTCTGATAGCAGAGCGTCTCTTTTCTGAGGATTTGACGGAAGATGAGTCCACTTTGGACTTCGAGTTAATGGAGGCTTTCGTTTGAAGGATATCTTTAGACCTTCCGAAGTCACTCCTCTCACCCACGGGTCGTCCGTAATCGACGCCCACTCTTGAGAAAAACTCGACAACCTTCCGCCAACCGGAACGCGATAGAGGTTTAAGCCATCACCTCCTGGATCTGCGAGGCCTGCGGTAGGAGAAACCACGTCTTCCACGACCTGCACCTCGCCTCGTCGACCTCGGGGCGTCCGACCGATTGTCCCGGCCTGAAGGACGTCCCGAACGAGAGTCACTATCCTGACGGTCTCTCGAATAAGAGCTAGAGGACGCACCGGAACCTCTATAGGAACCTCTCTTGGGCGGATAAGACCCAGAAGTGCCCGCCTTATTCGTGTCTGTTGTATCCGACCTTTTAGGAGCGGATCTAAACAACAGAGAATCACTAGCTTTCTTTTTAATATTATCATAAATAGCGGAAAGCTTGCCGTCAAAGAGAAGATCTCCTGAGACCGAAGCGACTCTAAGAGAGTTCTTCACCTTAGAATCCACTAGTGTGGATGTAGCTAGGGCTGCGTCACGTCTAACCAACTCCAGATTTGCCACTGAAAGGGCAGAGTTACACGTGGAATAAGCTACTGCCCTTGAAAGAAGTCTTAAGGAGGATTGTATATCCTGAAACTCTTCCCCTTGAAGACGCAGTGATAACGCCTTAGTAAGGTGATCTGCGTAAGATAAGGCATCTAAATTGGCTCTGTTAGACGCAATAGCTGTTTCCAACACTGCGGTTGGAATAGAAGCTGACGACGGTAATGATAGCTCTAAGTCTTCCGCCTCGTCGTCCATACGCAGAGGAACTGTCGGTATACCCTGACCTGCCGTGTCGAATTTATTCCTTGCATTAATGAAAGGCAGGTTGAGAGTATTTGCAGACAAGAAACTTGCTTTCCCCGTCCTGGAAGCAAGTTTAAAAATAGCGTCGTTCAATAATTCAAATGTTCTTGCAACATTATTGGACTGCGACGGAAACTCGGGAGCGATGTCCCTGAACCGCTCGAAAAAATCAGAGTCCAATGACGCTATAATTCTCCTGTCCGGAAGCGCAGCAGTCTGGCCCGACGGAACAACTTGAGGAAGAAAGTGTCGGATGAAGTCCACGGCAGCTTTGTGTTGTTCCGAAAGGGATAGCTCCAATTCATCCGTATCCCTTTCACCATCCGGTCGGACCTCCCGATGTTCCCGGTCGTCCGCCCCCGATGCTTCGGCGGAGCGTACCGACCCAGCGCCGTCGGATAATTCTCGATCCGACACCGTTTCTGTCGGCTGCTGGGATGCTGCGATAAGCTGTGCTATCTGCACTAGAATGTCCGACGTCGAGACCTGCGGAGGAGCGGTCTTTCGCTGCTTCGCCGAGGGCAGCTCCGCATCAGATGGCTCCCGCATACTTTTCCTATGCGAACGTCCGGAGTCCATCGGTCTCGAATCCCTGGCTGCCGGATGGTGTGACCTGGTCGCCGAAGAATCCTTCATCGGTGAAGCTGGCAAAATATCGGAGGTCACGCAGCCAAGGTGCGGTCGTGTGCGCCGACGAGAAGAGGAAGCCTTAACAGTCTCTGCGGACTGCTTATACAACGGAGCGTCCCGAGCGACGGACGTATGCTCCGCTAAAGACACATTTTGTACCACAACATCTGGTCCCAGATGTTGTTGTACGAGAGAGGGGCCTCTCTCGCTCGCGGCCCGGCTGGACCTGGACGAGCTAGGAACCGGACTAAAAGGCTTCCTCCGTTCTCGTTCACTATCCGCCGTCACTGGGTGTGCATCTATTATTTTTATAGTGCTCGCATCACCCAAAATTTCCTCTTGGACCGCATCGGACGAACCCGGCTGCCGAACCATTCGGTGAATGGACGCTACACCGGGCGAGCTAGCGGACGACATTTGTCTAATCTCCATGAGCACTTTTGCCGCTAGCTCTGTATTTATTAGTGACGACGGACGCACACTTGAAGAAGATAACATGGAAACATCACCCTGTTCTGGTTCCTCTGAAATAGAAACTGAGAGAGTAGAGCGACCTTGTGGAGAAAGAGCCGGCATCGCTCTTTCTCCAGAAACAACATATCGTGACACACGTTTCCAATGTTTCTCATCCCAATGTTCACATACAGGACAGGGATTAATGCGAGAACACTGACTACAATTAATACAATAATCATGAAAGTCAGAGGAAGATTTCTTCCTATTACAATTTGAACAAAGTCCTTTCATTGTGAAAGAACAACAATAAGTCCTAGTTACTCGCAAAAACCCCTGACACAAAGATACATAATAACATGATCCATTAATAAATGAAAAAACAATTGCAAAACAAAATAATTTTGAAAAAATATTTTTTCAGAGAAGCCCAAGTTGCTGAAAAGTAACGTTGAGCCCCGATGGATCCGATGGCAAAGTGTGGTCAAAAATTTTAAAATTATATAAAATAATTAATGAGACACTTTCGGATAATATAAATGTATCTTATAATGAGATAAACTACCACAAAGGCAAACAGCCCCCCTCAAAAAAGGCTGTTGCCAATGAAAACAAACAGTGTAAACACAGTAGAAAACATGACTCCAGGCACTGAAAAAACTGGCCCGGAATCAGTCATCAATTACACTCTATCTGATGCAAAACAGAGACTCCCAGGGGAGAATCTGCAGAACATCAGATGGAAGATGCAGAACACAAACGTTATACACCCATGGGTGAAAACGTAACTATGGGGAAAATAACAGAAAACATTCTGTAACCAAGCAACTCTCCCAGGGAATTTTAGAAATGAAACTTCTCAAAAATATGCCAAAAGCATGGGAGAATTGCAAGGGGGGACTTTAGAAGGCTAGGGGAGAGGAAACACTGAATAAGCAGTGCAACAATTAGCAAGAATGACAACAAGAGGCCCATGCCTCGAAAATAGGCAACTTAACATAGTTTCAACAAAAAATTTTAAGTACAGCCCTGATTATTTTTTGCCACTTCTTTTTTCCTCTCCTCCTTCTATCCTCCTTAGAATCACATTTTCTCCAAGAATTACGTGTCTGGCATCCTTTAAACTGAGATTTACAAGCACAAAGATCAGTGAGATGTTGACTGATGAAGGGCCAAACAGAGAATGATATTTGGCGCCAATTTCGGGACGACTGCGTCACTGCGCATGCGCAGTAGAGTCGTACTATGGAGGTCCTTTAGGACATGATTTCTTTTTGTTTTGGATGCAAATTTTGGGGATTGGGGGGCAAAATTTGTGTTTGGCCCTGGTTTTTGTGGAGTTAGCACCAGCTAAGTCTGGGTCATTGGTACAGTATAAAAATATAAACTTAATAGATTATATTAATACAAATATTAGTACTGTGTGTATACAATAGAAATTTAATTGCCTCGTAATATATTTATTTATTTATTGATGGTTAAGGTCACATATTTATGCACAATGGCTAATCATGACCGTGACAGTTTTACGGGTGGAGGAAGCCGGAGTACCCAGAGAGAACCACCGAGCAACAACGAGCAGCTGCCAGCTCCCCAACATCGTAACTCGCGTTAGATTGGTTGGAGTCATGCGCACCACCGACGTGCAGTATGCCTTAGTACACAGCGTCATCGTGCCCCCACGCGGACAATGGAGATGAAGTGTCTTGCCCAAGGACACAACGCGGTTGCCGCAGGTGGGATTCGAACCGAGGACCTCTCGGTTTGCAGCCTGCACCTCTACCTACTGAGCCACCGCGCTCCCATTGCCTCGTAATGATTATTATGTTATGAATAAGTTGGTTGAACAAAATCAGTTTTAGAACCCTTCACATATAAATGTCCACACTATTTTTTACAAAATTTATACTTTTGTGAATTTCCGTGAATCAAAGGAGACTACTTGCTTTGCATATCTCGCAACATTGCCACTGGGATTTCCAGTTTTGTGAAACTTGATTGAATATGCTTTTATTGATTTTCATTTCTTTTATTGACAGTTTGTGTGTAAATTTGTTTTCACTTTGTAATAAATATACCTAATTGAATAAGTCGACTTCTTGTTTTTTATTTGGAAAAAGTAGGAATGAATTCGCCCAATGACTCTTGAGTTTCTCCAGTAGTTTCTGCCCTGCTCTTCAAAATCCACGTGGGTCATGTTTGTCAACAAAATTTTGTTTTCCGCTCATCGTTTGTGACTACGCAGTATCACTCAGTATACTTGATGCTGAAGTTCGGGACTTGATATTTGGATGACTTCCTTTTTACTTCGTATTTTCGTACTTACAGGTAGGACCTTTCTCATACTTATCCATTCCACAGTCGCGATATGCGGGACTTGATATTTGGATGATTTGGTATGTGGACAATATATCTGTATTTTCAAATCCACCGCCGGTAATAATCAGCATGGGGGCAATTTGAGATGGGAAGTTGTGAAGAATAAAACAAACGCCAACAAAATCATTCTTTTCTTTATTTCCCTTTATTAAAATTACTTACCATCCAAATACCAGCGATATCCTTTCCTTTTTACTTGGAATTTTCGTACTTACTGGTACCATTGACCTTTCTCATACTTACCCATCCCACGGTCGATCCACAACACTGAAAAATGGGACCAGGTGTCCCAAAATAAGAACAGAAAAGAAAATTAATTTTGGCGAAATTTTTTGGAGTCCCAAAATTTAAAGTGGCCCAATATTTAGCGTAAATACGGTACTTTAAATTTTTTCATATTTTTATACTGTAAACCAATGGCCCAGACTTAGCTGAATAGTAAAAAGGCTGGAGGGCCAAGGACATAAAGGAAAATCCAATAAACGCAATTATATATACAGGAATATCCCCTCAAGGAGAAAAGGAGAGAAAGGATTTACATATGTCTTTCTTATTTATTAGAAATAAGAAAGACACAAAACCAACCAGATAATTGAGCATTATATCATCTATAATTCTCTATTAACAGCCAGTATAACCCATTATACTAATTTAATAAAGGAAGCCAATAAATAAAGATAGTCAAGAGAAAGAGACTCTTCATACTCATTTAAAAGAGTCAGAGGATTGTATATTAATATATTAATATGACATGTGACATATACAAATGCTTCACACCGAGCTACACTTTAAAAATATTACATAAATGAGATGTATATTAACTTTACACTTTGAAACAATTCCAGTACTGACTCAGAATTACTGACATCAGAGGAGGAATTCCCTTGCTTTTCACTATAAAGCCAGTGATATAAGGGGAAACTGCCCCCCCCCCCCCCCCCCCCCCTGCTCTGGGGGTCAAATCACCACAGAACGAAGAGGGCAGCAGGACAGAGTCACTGCTGGAACAGAAAACCTACATAACTATAGCTGTAATCGTTTAGTGGACAACATTCTGAGCAACAGATAACGGACCTAAACATCTAAGGTTGCCTCAAATAGACTAGAATATATTTCTAAGATAAAACTTTGTAAAGGTAGAAGGCTGTGTCCAGTAAGCAGCCTTCATGAGGTCAGTAATGGCAATACTGTTAGAATAAGCCCAAGAAGTGGACAGTGCTCTAACTTCATGCGCTGAAATCTTAAGCACCGACTGCTGATTAGAAGATAAACTTTCATAAGCAGAGCGAATTGCTAATTGAATCCATCTAGCAATAGAATGAACAGAAATGTCCCTTCTACTGGGAAATAATGATAAAAAGAAGAGTTTTCTTCCTTTTCTGATAAACTCTGATCTGCACTTATAAATGTGCATATCTCTTATTGGACACAGCAAATGTCTACGGCTATCTGATGACGGAAGAGCCTTAATGATAATAGGCTCAGGATATTTATTAGCCCGATTCTTAGCCAAAAATCCCACATTAGTAGTTAAAGTAAAAGTATTACCAACACTATGATAATGATAATCATTTATAGATAAAGCAGCATGAATTTCACTAACTCTTCTTGTGGAAGCAAAGGCTAAAAGAAAAGCTGTTTTATATGTCAAGAATTTGAACTCCACAGCATCCAACGGTTCAAGTGGAGCTTCTTTAAGCTTCAACAGAACCCAAGCTAAATTCCACTTAGGAATTAACCTAAGGTTCTAGGCCTATTGATCGAAAAGTTTTTAACCAACTTTGATAAAGAAACATTAGATCCAATTTCTAAGCTATCATGATGAGCATAAGTGTCTGAATGCATAGACCTATAACCGTTAATAGTGACTGGCTGGAGTTTGAGAACATCAAACAAGTAGACCAGAAAGTTTGCAATGCCTGGAATGGATGGATCATAAACGTCTATCGACTGATCCTTACACCAGAAAAAGAAAACCTTCCACTTTGCCGCATAGTTTAGCGAAGAGGCTTCCACTGCTCATCCTGTAAAGCACTTCCCATGCAAGAAGGACCGCACAACGGAAATACGTGAAGGTTGAGATGGGTTGTGATGCAGTGTGCGAGATTTCCCCTGAAAGAGAAGGTCCGCCATTGGAGGAAGCTTCCGGGGAACGTCCCATAAGACACCTGAGTAGATTTATCCATGGTTTCTGAGACGACAGAGATGCTACCAGCAGTATCTTGCACTGCGATTGCTTGATCTTTAACAAGATCGACTGAATTAACGGAGTTGGAGGATATGCATATCCTATCATTCCATCCCAAGAAATTGAGAGAGCGTCTACTGCGTATGCTCGAGGATCTGGGCATGGCGACACATATGTCTGCAATTGATTGTTGAGATCAGTCGCGTATAAGTTATTGGCCGATCCCATTGGTAGCAAATCTGCCTGAATACTCGCTTGTTGAGAGCACATTCCGAAGGCAACATGCGACCTTTACGAGAGAGCGAGTCTGCTAGAATGTTCAGATGACCCGGTATATGACGGACCAATAGATGAACGTGATGTTCCAAGACATACAGAACAATTCTCTCTGTTAGTTTGTATAACGGAATCGAATGTGTGCCTCCTTGGTTCCGAATATATGCTACTACTGTCGAGTTGTCCGACAGTATTTGAAAATGTGAATTCTGTATTATGTTCTTCCAATGACGAAGCGTTAGCCATATTGACATCATTTCTTTGATGTTTATATGTTTGTCCAGGAACACAGGGTCCCATAGGCCTTGACACTTCGAGTCTGTTGGGCTCAGGGTTGCCACCAACCTGCTCGACTCACATTTGTCATAATCGTAAAAAAACGGATCTGGCAGCTGCAGCGGAACTCCCTCAGTTAACCACTGAATGTCTGCCCAAATCTGAACTTTTGGTTTTACCTGGTCTGTTAAAACAATACTGGTCTCGAGCGAATGCGTCTTCAAACTAAAGTTCTGAGTAAAGAATATCTGGAGTGGACGTGTGCGTAAGCTACCCATCGGAATGAGATCCGCATCCATTCCGCACAGCCCCATCAGTCGCATAAATTCCCTCGCTGTTAATGAGTCGGAGTGTAGACAAAAGCGAGCATAAAAACTGACTAATTTCGATTTCACTCTGTGTAACGGAAGACAAACCAGATTGTTGTGAGTCTCGAAGCTCATTCCCAAGTGTATGAATGGCTTGGACGGAGCTAGATCTGACTTCTTTTCGTTTACAATGAAACCGAGACGCCGGAGCAATTGTAGCAGACTCTGAACATCGTTCTGAAGAACTGTTTTGTTGCCGTATCTCTGAAGAATGTCGTCCAAATAGGCCGACGTGACCACAGACGAATGAGTACGGAAATATGCCATTACCGAGTTCATTATTCGAGTGAATGCCCAGGGCGCTAGATTGAGTACAAAGCACATCGCTCGGAACTGATAAACGACACCTAGGATGGCAAACTGTAGGTACTTTCTGAATGTTGGATTTACCATGACATGAAAGTACACATCCTTTAGATCTATGCTAGATACATAGTCGTTCACCCGAAAGCTCGCTCTTACTGATCGAATGGTCTCCATATAAAATTTTGGAGCCACGATTAGTTTGTTTATCCAGCATTTTTGGCATACAATAAGTAAATTTTGACATAAGTTAAGTACTTATGACCCAATAAGCCCTCATATCAAATTTGGTTCAAATCAGCCTCTCGATTTGGAAAATAGAAATTTTGGGCAGGGCGAAAAGTCTTGCCCCCTCCCATAACAAATATAGCTCCTCGAACTTCTCTTGAACAAATCTGAGTCTACACCTCAAAAGGAAGCTGCACACCAAATATCAAGTCTCTGCTACTGCTGGTTCATGAGAAAAAGATTTTTTAAGATTTAAGCACACTTTTTGGGGGTTGCCCTCCCGAGGGGCAGGGCAACTTGATCTGAACAAAATGAAAATGCGATGTCATAACAAACAATTATCTCAAATTTCACTTAAATCGGTTCAGTAGTTTTGGAGGAGAAGACGCAAACACCATGTTCGCGGATGACGGACAATGGACAACAGACGATGGACAGTGAGTGATCACTATAGCTCATCTGACTGAAAGTCAGGCAAGCTAAAAATTGAGAAAAATTCAATAGCTCCCATTTGGACATCACACCAAAGCTACATATGAAATTTGAAAAAGATTGGGTGAGAGATGCAGCCTGTAGGGTGAGCTAATGGAAATGTTGACAATTTATATGCCAAACCTAAAATGGTCATTGGCGGCCATGTTTTTTAACGAAATTCGGAAAAAATCAATAGCTCTCATTTAGACATTGCCCCAACGCTACATAAAAAATTTGGGACAGAGTGGGCGAGAGCTGCAACCTGTAGGATGTGGTAAAGGAATTGTTGGACAATTTATATCCAAAACCAAGATGGCCACTGGCAGACATTTTTTTCACCGAAATTTGAAAAAAGTTAAAAAATTTAAAGTAATTTATATATTTTTTATACTTACCAATGACCCAGACTTAGCTGGTGCTAACTCTAATATTCTAGGGCCAAACACAAATTTTGCCCCCCAATCCCCAAAATTTGCATCAAAATCCAAAAATTAGATGTCCTATGTGGTCCTCCATACTTTTATCCACTGCGCATGCACAGTAGTCAAGGAAGTCCGAAATTGAAGCCAAATCCTCATTCTTACAACCAGTGCCTGGTAAGTGTTATGTAATCAGCAGGGAGGTATGAGTTCCCAACTCATGGGAGGGCCATCCCCGTCTGGGTCATTGGTAAGTATAAAAAATATATAAATTACTATAAATTTGTTAACATTTTTATACTGTACCAATGACCAAGTCTTAGCTGAATAGAAAAAAAGGCTGGAAGGCCTAGGACATAAAGGAAAATTCAATAGGCTCAATTACATGTAACAGAATTATCCGCTCAAGGAAAAGAGGAGAACAGGTTTTACATGTATCTTTCTTGTTTGTATCAAGAAAGAAAGACACAATACCATTCCGCAATTGAGCACAATAAGATTAATGATCTCTATTAACATCCAGCATAACCCATTATACTAATCGTTTTAAAGGGAAGCCAATAAATAAAGATAGTCCAGAGAATGAGACTCTTTTTACTCATTTAAAAGTGTCAGAGGATTGTATATTAGCGCTTGTATGACACGTGACATATACAAATGCTTCACACCGAGCTACACTTTAAAAATATTACATAAATGAAGATAGACATTAGCTTTACACTTTAAAACCATCCCAGCACCGACTCGGAATTACTGACTCCAGAGGAGGTATTCCCTTGCTTTTCACTATAAAGCAGGTGATATAAGGGAACACCATTCTCCCCCCCCCCCCCTCCCTGCTCTGGGTCAAATACCCCAGAACGAAGAGGGCAGCAGGACAGAGTCACTACTGGAACAGAAAGCCTGCATAACTATAGTTGCAACTGTTTAGTGGAAGACATTCTGAGCAACAGATAACGGACCTAAACATCAAAGGTTGTTAGAAATGGACTCAATATTTCTGAGATAAAAATTCGTGAACGCGGAAGGCTGAGACCAATATGCAGCCTTCATCAAATCCGTAATAGCAACACTATTAACATAAGCCCAAGATGTAGACAGCGCTCTTACTTCATGCGCCGAAATCTTAAGCACAGACTGCTGAGTTGAAGATAATTTTTCATAAGCAGTATGGATAGTTAATTGAATCCATCTTGCAATAGAATGGACTGTAATGTCCTTTCTATTAGGCAGCAGGGACAGAAAGAATTGCTTACGTCCCTTTCTGATAAACTCAGATCTACGTTTGTAAATACGCATGACTCTAATTGGACAGAGCAAAGGCCTATGACCGTCTGAAGATGGCAGAGCCTTAATAACAATAGGTTCAGGACACTTATTACGAGCTTGATACTTAGCCAAAAATCCAACATTAGTAGTTAAAGTAATAGTATTACCAACACTACGATAGTGAGAATCATCAACTGATAGTGCATAAAGCTCACTAACTCTTCTGGCAGAAGAGAAATCTAAGAGAAAAGCTGTCTTATAAGATAAGAATTTGAAGTCCACTGTATCAAGAGGCTCAAATGGCACTTCTTTTAGCTTCAGAAGAACCCAAGCTAAATTCCACTTAGGAATTAACCTGAGGGTTATCGGTCTATTTATCAAAAAGTATTTCACTAACTTAGATAAAGAGACATTAGATCCAATCTGTAATCAATCATAATGAGCACAGGTATCCGATAGCATAGATCTATAACCCTTAATGGTTATTGGCTGCAGTTTGATCTCGTCAAACAAGTAGACCAGAAAATTAGCAATGTCTGGAATGGAGGAATCATAAATATCAATAGAATGGTCCCTACACCACCTATAGAAAACCTTCCACTTAGCAGCATAATTTAGCGAAGAGAAGGTCCTCCTACAGTTAGAAATTGCGTCCACTGCTCATCCTGTAAAATGCTTGCCAAGCAAGAAGGACCGCACAACGGAAATACGTGAAGATTGAGACCTTGCGCGTTGTGATGCAGTGTGCGCAAATTTCCCCTGCAAAAGAAGGTCCTCCTGTGGAGGAAGCTTCCACGGAATGTCCCACAACAGACACCTGAGTAGATTTATCCATGGTCTCTGGGGTGACAGAGATGCTACCAACAGAATCTTGCAGTGAGATTGCTTGATTTTTAGCAATATCTGCTGAATCAACGGAGCTGGAGGATACGCGTATCCTATCATTCCGTCCCAAGAGATCGAGAGAGCATCTACTGCAAACGCTCGAGGATCTGGGCATGGCGACACATACGTCTGCGAGTGATTGTTGAGATGTGTCGCAAATAAGTCTATCATTGGACGATCCCATTGATAGCAAATCTGATTGAATACTCGTTTGTTGAGAGTCCATTCTGACGGCAACATGTGACCTTTCCGAGAAAGGGAGTCTGCTAGAACATTCAGAAGACCCGGTATATGACGGACCGAGAGAAGAACTTGATGCTCTAGGACAAACAGAAGGATTCTTTCCGTTAAATTGAATAACGGAATGGAATGAGTGCCTCCCTGGTTCCGAATGTACGCTACTACTTCGAATTGTCGGACAGAATTTGAACATGCGAATTCTGAAGAAGTTCATCCATTGACGTAGCGCAAGCCATATTGACATCATCTCTTTGATGTTTATGTGCTTGTTTAGGAACTGCGGATCCCAAAGACCCTGGCACCTCGAATCTGTTGGGCTCAGAGTTGCACCACAACCTGTTTGACTCGCATCCGTCATTATCGTAAAACTCGGATCCGGCAGTTGCAGTGGTACTCCTAGAGTTAACCACTGAATATCTGCCCAAGTCTGAATCTCTTGTTTCACTTGATTCAACAAGACGATGTTCGATTCGAGCAAATGAGTCTTCACACTCAAATTCTGAGTAAAAAATTGAAAAATTTATAGTAATTTATATATTTTTTATACTTACCAATGACCCAGACTTAGCTGGTGCTAACTCCACAAAAACCAGGGCCAAACACAAATTTTGCCCCCCAATCCCCAAAATTTGCATCCAAAACAAAAAGAAATCATGTCCTAAAGGACCTCCATAGTACGACTCTACTGCGCATGCGCAGTGACGCAGTCGTCCCGAAATTGGCGCCAAATATCATTCTTACTGGCAGTGCCTGGTCAGCGCACTATGTACTCAGCGGGGAGGCAATAGTTCACAACTCAGGGAGGGCCATCCCCGTCTGGGTCATTGGTAAGTATAAAAAATATATAAATTACTATAAATTTTTTAACATTTTTATACTGTACCAATGACCCAGACTTAGCTGAATAGTAAACAGGCTGGAGGGCCTAGGACATAGAGGAAAATCCAATAAGCTCAATTATAAAATAAAGAGGTAACCCCTTAAGGAGAAAAGGAGTATTAGGCTTTACATGTATCTTTCTTATTTAATATTTAAATTAGAAAGATACACTACCCTTAATAATTGAGCACAATAACATTCATGTTCTCTATTAACATCCAGTATAACCCTTATACTAATTATTTTTAAAGCAAGCCAATAAATAAAGTAGTCCAGAGAATTGAGACTCTTTATAATCATTTAAAAGTGTCCGAGTATTGTATATTAAAGCCCGTTTGACACTTGACATATACAAATGCTTCACACCGAGCTACACTTTAAAAATAAGACATGAATGAAATTAAACATTAATATTACACTTTAAAACCATCCCGGAAGCGACTCAGAAATACTGTCTTGGAGGAGGCATTCCCTTGCTTTTCACTATAAAGCAGGTGACCTAAGGGAACACCCGCCCCCCCCCCCCCCCTTCCCCTTGCCCTGGGTCAAATAGCCCAGAGCGAAGAGGGCAGTCGGACGGAGTCACTGCCGGAACAGAAAGCCTGCATAACTATAGTTGCAACTGTTTAGTGGACGACATTCTGAGCAACAGATAACGGACCTAAACAATGCAGGTCTCCAGAAATGGACTCAATATTTCTGAGATAAAAATTAGTAAATGTAGATGGCTGAGACCAATAAGCAGCCTTCATTAAATCTGTAATAGCAACACTATTAGCATAAGCCCAGGAAGTAGAAAGAGCTCTTACTTCATGAGCAGAAATCTTAAGCACAGACTGCTGAGAAGAAGATAAATCTTCATACGCAGTACGGATAGTTAACTGAATCCATCTAGCAATAGAATGGACTGAAATGTCCTTTCTATTAGGCATCAAAGACAGAAAGAAACGTTTCCGTCCCTTTCTGATGAACTGAGATCTCTGTTTATAGATACGTAGTGCTCTAACAGGACAGAGTAAAGGCCTACGCCCGTCTGAAGACGGAAGAGCCTTAATAACAAAAGGTTCCGGATATTTATTAGGAGCCTGATTCTTAGCTAAAAAACCGACATTAGTAGTGAAGGTGATAGTGTTCCCAACACTACGATAATGAGAATCATCCACCGATAGTGCATGAAGCTCACTGACTCTTCTGGCAGAAGAGAAAGCTAAGAGAAAAGCTGTCTTATAAGATAAGAATTTGAAATCTACTGTCCCAAGAGGTTCAAATGGCTTTTCCTTCAATTTAAGGAGAACCCAAGCTAAATTCCACTTAGGAATTAATCTAAGAGTTCTGGGTCTATTTATCGAAAAGTTTCTAACCAATTTCGATAAAGAGACATTAGATCCAATTTGTAAACTATCATGATGTGCATAGGTATCAGATAACATAGATCTATAACCCTTTATAGTAACAGGTTGCAGTTTGATTTCGTCAAACAAGTATACTAGAAAGTTAGCAATGTCTGGTATAGAGGGATCAAATATATCAACAGAATGATCCCTACACCAACGACGGAAAACCTTCCACTTAGCCGCATAGTTTAGCGAAGAGGAGGTCCTCCTACAGTTAGAAATCGCGTCCACTGCTCGTCCTGTAAAGTGCTTGCCATGCAAGAAGGACCGCACAACGGAAAAACGTGAAGGTTGAGACCTTGCGGGTTGTGATGTAGTTGGCGCGATTTCCCCTGCCAAAGAAGATCCTCTCGTGGAGGGAGCTTCCGCGGTAGGTCCCACAACAGACACCTGAGTAGATTTATCCACGGTCTCTGTGGCGACAGAGATGCTACCAACAGAATCTTGCATTGAGATTGTTTTATCTTTAGCAATACTTGTTGAATTAACGGCGCTGGAGGATACGCATATCCTATCATTCCGTCCCAAGGGATCGATAGAGCGTCTACTGCAAATGCTCTTGGATCCGGACACGGGGACACATACGTTTGCAACTGATTGTTGAGATGTGTCGCAAATAAGTCTATCATTGGCCGTTCCCATTGGTAGCAAATCTGATTGAATACTTGTTTGTTGAGAGTCCACGCCGACGGCAACAAGCGACCCTTTCGTGAAAGGGAGTCTGCTAGCACATTCAGACGACCCGGTATGTGACGGACCGAAAGAAGAACGTGATGTTCCAACGCAAACAGAAGGATTCTTTCCGTTAGATTGAACAACGGAACTGAATGAGTGCCTCCCTGATTCCGTATATACGCCACTACTGTCGTATTGTCGGATAGGATTTGGACATGAGCATCGTGAATAATGTCCATCCAGTGACGTAACGCAAGCCAAATTGACATCATTTCCTTGATGTTTATGTGCTTGCACAGGAATTGCGGATCCCAAAGACCCTGGCATCTCGAATCCGTTGGGATTAATGATGCACCCCAACCTGTTTGACTGGCATCCGTCATAATGGTAAAACTCGGATCCGGCAACTGCAGCGGAACTCCTTGAGTTAACCACTGAATGTTTGCCCAAGTCTGAATCTCTTGTTTCACTTGATCTGACAAGAGAACGTCTACATCGAGCTAATGAATTTTCACACTCCAATTCTGAGTCAGGAAAATTTGAAGAGGCCGTGTGCGTAGCCGTCCCATCGGAATGAGATCCGCGGCGGCTCCGCACAGACCTATCAGTCTCATAAATTCTCTCGCCGTGACTTTGTCTGTATTCAGACAATAGCGAGCGTAACAACTGACTAATTTCGCTCTGGTTAACGGCAGACGAACGAGATTGTTGTGCGTCTCGAAGCTCATTCCCAGATGAGTGAATGACTTGGACGGCACCAGATCCGACTTCTCCTCGTTTACTATGAAACCGAGACGTCGGAGCAATAGAAGAAGATTCTGAACATCGTTCTGAAGCGTTAACTCGTTGCCGTACCTCTGAAGAATGTCGTCCAGGTAGGCCGACGTTACCGCAGACGAATGAGCTCGGAAGTAGATCATTACCGAGTTCATTACCCGAGTGAAAGCCCAGGGTGCTAGATTCAATCCGAAGCACATGGCCCGGAACTGATACACCACTCCTAGGACTGCGAAGCGTAGATACTTTCGGAATGTCGGATGTACAATGACGTGAAAGTACGCATCTTTGAGATCTATGCTCGATGCATAATCGTTCACCCGAATACTCGCTCTGACCGATCGAATCGTCTCCATATAAAACTTCGGAGCGACGATCAGCTTGTTTATCCAGCTCAAATCTATGACTGGACGGAACGAGCCGTCTGGTTTCGGAACCAGAAACAGATGGCTGTAGAATCCCAGCGATTCCTGGTTTTCTACGACCTCTACCGCATTCTTCATTAAAAGAGACTGCACCTCTGATAGCAGAGCGTCTCTTTTCTGAGGGTTTGACGGAAGATGAGTCCACTTTGGACTTCGAGTTAATGGAGGCTTTCGTTTGAAGGATATCTTTAGACCTTCCGAAGTCACTCCTCTCACCCACGGGTCGTCCATAATCGACGCCCACTCTTGAGAAAAACTCAACAACCTTCCGCCAACCGGAACGCGATAGAGGTTTAAGCCATCACCTCCTGGATCTGCGAGGCCTGCGGTAGGAGAAACCACGTCTTCCACGACCCGCACCTCGCCTCGTCGACCTCGGGGCGTCCGACCGATTGTCCCGGCTTGAAGGACGTCCCGAACGAGAGTCACTATCCTGACGATCTCTCGAATAAGAGCTAGAGGACGCACCGGAACCTCTATAGGAACCTCTCTTGGGCGGATAAGACCCAGAAGTGCCCACCTTATTCGTGTCTGCTGTATCCGACCTTTTAGGAGCGGATCTAAACAACAGAGAATCACTAGCTTTCTTTTTAATATTATCATAAATAGCGGAAAACTTGCCGTCAAAGAGAAGATCTCCTGAGACCGAAGCGACTCTAAGAGAGTTCTTCACCTTAGAATCCACTAGTGTGGATGTAGACAGGGCTGCGTCACGTCTAACCAACTCCAGATTTGCCACTGAAAGGGCGGAGTTACACGTGGAATAAGCTACTGCCCTTGAAAGAAGTCTTAAGGAGGATTGTATATCCTGAAACTCTTCCCCTTGAAGACGCAGTGATAACGCCTTAGTAAGGTGATCTGCGTAAGATAAGGCATCTAAATTGGCTCTGTTAGACGCAATAGCTGTTTCCAACACTGCGGTTGGAACAGAAGCTGACGACGGTAATGATAGCTCTAAGTCTTCCGCCTCGTCGTCCATACGCAGAGGAACTCTCGGTATACCCTGACCTGCCGTGTCGAATTTATTCCTTGCATTAATGAAAGGCAGGTTGAGAGTATTTGCGGACAAGAAGCCTGCTTTCCCCGTCCTGGAAGCAAGTTTAAAAATAGCGTCGTTCAATAATTCAAATGTTCTTGCAACATTATTGGACTGCGACGGAAACTCGGGAGCGATGTCCCTGAACCGCTCGAAAAAATCAGAGTCCAATGACGCTATAATTCTCCTGTCCGGAAGCGCAGCAGTCTGGCCCGACGGAACAACTTGAGGAAGAAAGTGCCGGATGAAGTCCACGGCAGCTTTGTGTTGTTCCGAAAGGGATAGCTCCAATTCATCCGTATCCCTTTCACCATCCGGTCGGACCTCCCGATGTTCCCGGTCGTCCGCCCCCGATGCTTCGGCGGAGCGTACCGACCCAGCGCCGTCGGATAATTCTCGATCCGACACCGTTTCTGTCGGCTGCTGGGATGCTGCGATAAGCTGTGCTATCTGCACTAGAATGTCCGACGTCGAGACCTGCGGAGGAGCGGTCTTTCGCTGCTTCGCCGAGGGCAGCTCCGCATCAGATGGCTCCCGCATACTTTTCCTATGCGAACGTCCGGAGTCCATCGGTCTCGAATCCCTGGCTGCCGGATGGTGTGACCTGGTCGCCGAAGAATCCTTCATCGGCGAAGCTGGCAAAATATCGGAGGTCACGCAGCCAAGGTGCGGTCGTGTGCGCCGACGAGAAGAGGAAGCCTTAACAGTCTCTGCGGACTGCTTATACAACGGAGCGTCCCGAGCGACGGACGTATGCTCCGCTAAAGACACATTTTGTACCACAACATCTGGTCCCAGATGTTGTTGTACGAGAGAGGGGCCTCTCTCGCTCGCGGACCGGCTGGACCTGGACGAGCTAGGAACCGGACTAAAAGGCTTCCTCCGTTCTCGTTCACTATCCGCCGTCACTGGGTGTGCATCTATTATTTTTATAGTGCTCGCATCACCCAAAATTTCCTCTTGGACCGCATCGGACGAACCTGGCTGCCGAACCATTCAGTGAATGGACGCTACACCGGGCGAGCTAGCGGACGACATTTGTCTAATCTCCATGAGCACTTTTGCCGCTAGCTCTGTATTTATTTGTGACGACGGACGCACACTTGAAGAAGATAACATGGAAACATCACCCTGTTCTGGTTCCTCTGAAATAGAAACTGAGAGAGTAGAGTGACCTTGTGGAGAAAGAGCCGGCATCGCTCTTTCTCCAGAAACAACATATCGTGACACACGTTTCCAATGTTTCTCATCCCAATGTTCACATACAGGACAGGGATTAATGCGAGAACACTGACTACAATTAATGCAATAATCATGAAAGTCAGAGGAAGATTTCTTCCTATTACAATTTGAACAAATTCCCTTCATTGTGAAAGAACAACAATAAGTCCTAGTTACTCGCAAAAACCCCTGACACAAAGATACATAATAACATGATCCATTAATAAATGAAAAAACAATTGCAAAACAAAATAATTTTGAAAAAATATTTTTTTAGAGAAGCCCAAGTTGCTGAAAAGTAACGTTGAGCCCCGATGGATCCGATGGCAAAGTGTGGTCAAAAATTTTAAAATTATATAAAATAATTAATGAGACACTTTCGGATAATATAAATGTATCTTATAATGAGATAAACTACCTCAAAGGCAAACAGCCCCCCTCAAAAAAGGCTGTTGCCAATGAAAACAAACAGTGTAAACACAGAAGAAAACATGACTCCAGGCACTGAAAAAACTGGCCCGGAATCAGTCATCAATTACACTCTATCTGATGCAAAACAGAGACTCCCAGGGGAGAATCTGCAGAACATCAGATGGAAGATGCAGAACACAAACGTTATACACCCATGGGTGAAAACGTAACTATGGGGAAAATAACAGAAAACATTCTGTAACCAAGCAACTCTCCCAGGGAATTTTTAGAAATGAAACTTCTCAAAAATATGCCAAAAGCATGGGAGAATTGCAAGGGGGGACTTTAGAAGGTTAGGGGAGAGGAAACACTGAATAAGCAGTGCAACAATTAGCAAGAATGACAACAAGAGGCGTTTGCCTCGAAAATAGGCAACTTAACATAATTTCAACAAAAAATTTTAAGTACAGCCCTGATTATTTTTTGCCACTTCTTTTTTCCTCTCCTCCTTCTATCCTCCTTAGAATCACATTTTCTCCAAGAATTACGTGTCTGGCATCCTTTAAACTGAGATTTACAAGCACAAAGATCAGTGAGATGTTGACTGATGAAGGGCCAAACAGAGAATGATATTTGGCGCCAATTTCGGGACGACTGCGTCACTGCGCATGCGCAGTAGAGTCGTACTATGGAGGTCCTTTAGGACATGATTTCTTTTTGTTTTGGATGCAAATTTTGGGGATTGGGGGGCAAAATTTGTGTTTGGCCCTGGTTTTTGTGGAGTTAGCACCAGCTAAGTCTGGGTCATTGGTACAGTATAAAAATATATCTGTAGTGGACGAGTGCGCAGCCGCCCCACCAGAATAAGATCTGCAGCAGCTCCGCACAAACCTGTCAGTCGCATGAATTCTCTTGCTGTTACTACATCTGAGTGAAGACAAAAGCGAGCATAACAACTGACTAATTTTGCTCTTGTTAACGGCAGACGAACGAGATTGTTGTGCGTCTTGATGCTCATTCCCTGGTGGGTGATTGACTAGGACGGCACTAGATCTGACTTCTTTTTGTTTATTATGAAACCGAGACATCGGAGCAGTTGAAGCAGACTCTGAACATCGTTCTGAAGTGTTACCTCGTTGCCGTACCTCTGAAGAATGTCGTCCAGGTAGGCCGACGTTACTACAGACGAATGAGCTCGGAAATGAGTCATTACCGAGTTCATTATTCGAGTGAATGCCCGGGGCGCTAGAATCAGACCAAAGCACATTGCTCGGAACTGATAAATGACTCCTAGGGCAGCGAAGCGAAGATACTTTTGGAATGCTGGATGTACCATGACGTGAAAGTATGCTTCTTTGAGATCTATGCTCGCAGCATAATCGTTCACTCGAATGCTCGCTCTGACCGATTGGATGGTCTCCATATAAAATTTTGGAGCCACAATCAGCTTGTTTAACTAGCTCAGATCTATGATTGGACGAAACAAGCCGTCTGGTTTTGGAACCAGAGACAGGTGACTGTAGAAACCTGGTGATTCCTTGTTTTCTACGACCTCTATAGCGTTCTTGTCCAGAAGAGATTGAACTTCTGATAGAAGCGATTCTCTCTTCTGAAATCTGACGGAAGCTGAGTCCAACGTGGACTTCGAGTTAACAGAGGTTTTTCCTTGAAGGACAGTTTTAGACCTTCGGAAATCATCCCTTGCACCCATGGGTTGTCCGTTATTGACAACCAATTGGTTAAGAATCTCGACAGCCTTCCGCCGACAGGAACGCAATAGAGGTTACACCATCACCTCCTGGCCCTGTGAGGCCTGCGAGAGGAGAAACCACGTCCTCCACGACCCTCACCTCGTCCCGTCGCCCTAGGGGCATCTGACCGGTTATCTCGGCCAGTATAACGGCCCCTACCTGAGTCGCTACTTTGACGGTCTCTGGAGTAAGACGTAGAGGCTTTCTTAGATCCTCTATAGGAACTTCCCTTGGACGTATTTGCCCCTGAAGTACCTGCCTTACTCTTCTCTGCTGAGTCCGACTTTTTTGAAGCGGATTTAAAAAGCAGAGGGTCCGAAGCTTTCTTAGTAATCTGATCATAGAGAATAGAAAGCTTTCCGTCAAAGAGAAGCTCTCTGGAGAATGGAGCGACTCGAAGAGAGTTTTTCACCTTACTGTCCACTCTTGTGGACACGGCCAGGGCAGCATCACGTCTGACTAAATCCAGATTTGCCACTGAAAGGGCGGAGTTATACGTAGAATATGCTATAGCCCGCGAAAGAACTCTTAAGGAAGTTTGAACATCCTGGAATTCTTTCCCTTCGAGACGTAATGATAATGCTCTAGTAAGGTGATCTGCGTAAGATAATGCGTCTAAATTAATTCAATTAGACGAGATTGTCGTCTCCAGTATACTGGAGTTAATAGACATGGACGCCGGCAATGACAACTCCAAGTCTTCAGCCTGGTTGTCCAAATGCAGAGGAACTCTCTGCACGCCTTGTCCTGCCGTTTCTAATCTATGTCACGCATTGATGAAAGGCAGCTGTATAGCGCTAGGCGATAAGAAACCGGATTTGCCAGTCTTAGAGGCTAGCTTGAATATAGCATCATTCAAAAGTTCAAATGTCCGTGTGACATTTCTGGACTGGGGCGGAAACTCAGGGACAGTGTCCCTAATCTGGCCAAAAAAGTCTGTGTCCAGTGACGCTATCGGTCTCTTATCTGGTAATGCAGCATTTTGGTCCGGAGGAACAACATCTGAAAGGTGTTGTCGGATGAAATCTCCAGCCACCTTATGTTGTTCGGAAAGGGAAAATTCCAGCTCCGCTGATTCCCTTTTATCATCCGACTGGACCATACGAGATTCTCGGTCGTCCCTTTCTGACTCTGCAGGGACGCGAACCGACCCAGCTTCCTCAGACAATTCCTGTTCCGGAAAAGTTTCTGATGGCAGCTGGGATGCTGCAATGAGTTGAGCTATCTGTGATAGCAAGTCCGTCACGGAGGCCTGTGGAGTGCGGTCTTACGTGATTTAGCCACTGGGAGCTCCTGGGACGTTACTTCCTGCATACTTCTTTTATGCAAACGTCCCGACTGGTGAGGCCTCGTGTCCTTGGCTACCGGATGGCGTGACCTGATCGACGTGGAATCCCTGGTCGGTGAAGCAGGCTGGATATCCGAAGTCATGTAGCCAAGTTGCGGTCGTGTGTCCTCCTGTGAGGATGAGGAAGCCAATAGACTAGTCAGGCCGGACTGTCTATACGACAGAGCGTCCCGAGCAGGAGGAGTGGACGTATGCTCCGACTGACGAACATTACGTACAACAACATCTGGCCCCAGATGTTGTTGTAAGAGAGAGGGGCCTCTCTCGCTTGCAGTCTGGGCAGACTTGGACAAGCTAGGCACCGGACTGATTGGCTTCCTCCGTACTATCCTCGGATCCGTCGTCGCTGGGTGTGCATGATCCATGTTTATAGTGCTCGCAACACCCGATCTCTTTTCCTGGACCGCAATGGGAGAACCCGGCTTCACAACCATTTTGTGAATGATTGCTTCATCGGGTGAGCTAGCGGGCGACAATGCCATCGATCCTACGTGGGACCTCTTAGGCATTTGTGGAATTTCATTGAGAACTTTTTCCGCTAGCTCTTCATTTATCTGTGACAACGGAGGCACACTTTGTGAAGACATCACGGAAACATCACCCTGTTCTTGCTCCTCTGAAAAATAGACTGAAAAACTAGAGTGACCCTGTGGCAAGAGGGCCGGCATGGACCTCTCACCACCAACAATATACCGTGACACACGTCTCCATTGTTTGTCATTCCAATTGGCACACATAGAGCAAGAATTAGTGCGAGTACATTGACTACAATTAATATTAATACACTGAACATGAGAATCAGAGGAAGACTTCCTCAAATTACAATTTGAACAAACTTCTTTCATTTTGAAAAAAGTTAAACAGTCAACGTACTCGCACTAAACCTTGAAAACAAGATACATGATAATAATATAATCCATTACAAACATTTCGAAAAATAATAGGAAAGAAAAAATTTTCAAGTTGAGCCCAAGTTCCCAATGGGAATGATGAGCCCAAATGGATCCCCAAAAAGCCTAAGTGTGGACAAAAATTTTAAATCATGTCTAAAAATTAATGTTATCCTTACGGACAATATTATGCATCTGGCTAGGAGCAGAACTTAATAGATGACAAGGAATCACTGTCTGAAGTAACCGCTGTCAATGTAAACAAAAGTGAATAAAACTGGAAACAAGACTCCAGGCACTGAAATATGGCCCGAAATCACTAACCAATTTTAACACTATCCGATGTAAAACAGGGGCTTCCTGAGAAGAAACTGCAGTACATCTGATGGTAGATGCATGACTGAAATGCCTAACCACCCTAGGGTGAGGACATAACCATGGGGAAAAACAGAATAATCATTCTGTTACCAAGACAAAACTCCCAAGAAATTTCATTGTAAAATAATTACAAAAATTATGCCAAAAGCATGGGAGAATAGCAAGGGGGGTATTATGGAAAGGGAGAGAGGAAACACTGAACAATGAAAATTTCATAGCAAGAATGAAAATATCAGGCCCATGCCCCGAAATTAGGGAACATGAAATAATTTTTCATAAAAGTTAAAAAATTTATAGTAATTTATATATTTTTTATACTTACCAATGACCCAGACTTAGCTGGTGCTAACTCTAAAATATCTAGGGCCAAATGCAAATTTTACCCCCCAATCCCCAAAATTTGCATCTAAAACCGAAAATTACATGTCCTATATGGTCCTCCATAATTTTACTCCACTGCGCATGCGCAGTGTCAAGGAGGTCTCGAAATTGGCGCAATTATCATTCTTACAACCAGTGCCTGGTAAGCGTTATGTACTCAGCGGGGAGGTATGAGTTCCTAACTCATGGGAGGGCCATCCCCATCTGGGTCATTGGTAAGAATAAAAAATATATAAATTACTATAAATTTTTTAACATTTTTATACTGTACCAATGACCCAGACTTAGCTGAATAGTAAAAAGGTTGGAGGGCCTAGGACATAAAGGAAAATCCAATAGACTCAATTACATATAACAGAACTATCCCCCGAAGGATAAAATGAGAGATAGGCTTTACATGTATCTTTCTTATTTCTATCAAAGTTACCAAGCCAAAACTCCCAAGAAATTTCATTGTAAAATAATTACAAAAATTATGCCAAAAGCATGGGAGAATAGCAAGGGGGGTATTAAGGAAAGGGAGAGAGGAAACACTGAACAATGAAAATTTCATAGCAAGAATGAAAATATCAGGCCCATGCCCCGAAATTAGGGAACATGAAATAATTTTTCATAAAAGTTAAAAAATTTATAGTAATTTATATATTTTTTATACTTACCAATGACCCAGACTTAGCTGGTGCTAACTCTAAAATATCTAGGGCCAAATGCAAATTTTACCCCCCAATCCCCAAAATTTGCATCTAAAACCGAAAATTACATGTCCTATATGGTCCTCCATAATTTTACTCCACTGCGCATGCGCAGTGTCAAGGAGGTCTCGAAATTGGCGCAATTATCATTCTTACAACCAGTGCCTGGTAAGCGTTATGTACTCAGCGGGGAGGTATGAGTTCCTAACTCTTGGGAGGGCCATCCCCATCTGGGTCATTGGTAAGAATAAAAAATATATAAATTACTATAAATTTTTTAACATTTTTATACTGTACCAATGACCCAGACTTAGCTGAATAGTAAAAAGGTTGGAGGGCCTAGGACATAAAGGAAAATCCAATAGACTCAATTACATATAACAGAACTATCCCCCGAAGGATAAAATGAGAGATAGGCTTTACATGTATCTTTCTTATTTCTATCAAAAAGAAAGACACAACACCATTCTGAATTGAGCGCAATAACATCAATGATCTCTATTAACATTCAGTATAACCCTTTATACTAATATTTTTTAAAGGAAAGCCAATAAATAAGGAAGTCCCGCAAAATGAGACTCTATATACTCATATAAAAGTGTCCGAGGATTGAATATTAACGCCCGATTAATACGTGATATATACAAAAGTCTCACACCGAGCAACCCTTAAAAAATATTACATAAATGAGTAAACATTAGCTTTACTTTAAAACCATCCCGGTACCGACTCGGAATTATTGACTCCAGGGGAGGTATTCCCTTGCTTTAAACTATAAAGCAGGTGACCTAAGGGAACACCCCCCCCCCCCCCCCCCCTTCCCCTTGCCCTGGATCAAATACTTCAGAGCGAAGAGGGAAGCAGGACAGAGTCACTGCTGGAACCGAAAGCCTACATATGTATAGTTGCCACTGTTTAGTGGACGACATTCTGAGTGAAAAATAACGGACCTAAACAATGCAGATCTGCAGAAAAGGACTCAATATTTCTCAGATACAAATTCGAGAAAGTGGAGGGCTAAGAACAATATGCAGCCCTCATTAGATCTGTAATAGCAACATTATTAGCGTAAGCCCTTGATGTAGAAAGAACTCTTACTTCATGAGCTTAAAACTAAAGCACAGGCTGCTGATTGAAGATATTATCATAAGCAGTACTGATAGTAAATTGAATCCATCTGACCATAGAATGGACCGAAATGTGGAGGAAGCTTCCACGGCATGTCCCACAACAGATGCCTGAGTAGATTCATCCACGGTTTTTGTGGAGGTAGAAATGCTACCAACAGAATTTTGCATTGAGATATATAACTCTGAATATCTGCTGAATCAACGGCGCTGGAAGATACGCATATCCTATTATTCCGTCTCACGAGATCGATAGAGCATCTACTGCAAACTCTCGAAGATCCAAACATTGTGACACATACTTCTTCAACTGATTGTTGAGATGCGTCACGAAAAAGTCGATCATATGCCGCTCTCCTTGGTAGCAAATCTGATTGAATACTCGTTTGTTGAAATTTCATTCTGGCGTCAACAAGCGGCCCCTCCATGAAGGGAGTCCGCTAATACGTTCAGACGACTCCGAATATGATGGACCGATAGGAGAACTTGATGTTCTAGTACAAACAGAAAGATTCCTTCCCATAACATGAATAACAGAATGGAATAATTGTCTCCCTAGTTCCGAAAATACGCTAATACCGTCGAATTGTCGGACAGCATTAGCACATGAGCATTCTGAATAACGTTCATCCAATAACGTAGCACAAGCCAAAATGACATCATTCTTGATGTTAATGTGCTTAATTAGGAACTACGGATCCCAAAGACCCTGGCCCTTCAAATCCGTTGGGCTCAATGATACGACCCAACCTGTTTGACTGGCATCCGTCAAGACTGTAAAATTCGGATCCGGCAATTGCAGTGGAACTCCCTGAGTTAACCCTGAAAACCTGCCCAAGTATGAATCTCTTATTCACTTGATTGACAAGAAGATGTCCGTATCGAGCGAAAAAATCTTCACCCTCCAATTCTGGATCAGAAGAAATTGGAGAGGACAAGTGCGTAACTGCCCCATCGGAATAAAATCGTGGTAGCTCCGCACCAACGTATCAGTCTCATGAGATCTCTCGCTGAGACCTTGTCTGAGCGAAGACAATAGTGAGCATAACAACTGATTAATTTCGCTCTGGGTAACGGCAGACGAATGAGAATGTTGTGCGTTTCGAAGCTCATCCCCCGGTGGGTGAATGACTTGGATGATACCAGATCCGACTTCTCGTTTACTTATGAAACCGAGACGTCGGAGCAATAGAAGCAGATTCTGCACATCGTTCTGAAGCATTAACTCATTGCCGTACGTCTAAAGAATGTCGTCCAGGTAGGCCGACGTTATCGCAGACGAATGAGCTCGGAAATGAGTAGTTACCGAGTTAGTTATTTGAGTGAAAGCCCAGGAGGCTAGATTCAGACCGAAGCACATTGCTCGGAACTGATACATGACTCCTATGATGAAGAAGCGAAGATACTTTCTGTACGCCTGATGTACCATGACGTGAAAGTACGCATCTTGAGATCTATGCATGTAGCATAGTCGTACACCCGAATACTCGCTCTGACCGATCGGATGGACTCCATATATAAACTTGGAGCCACGATCAGCTTGTTCATCCAGCTCAGAATTATGAGTGGATGGAACGAGCCGTCTCGTTTTGGAACCAGAAAAGGATGGTTGTAGAAACCTGGAAATTCCTGGATTTCTACGATCTCTATCACGATCATTCCAGAAGAGACTTGACTTCTGATGGAAGCGAGCCTCTTTCCTGCGGACTTGACGGAAGCTGAGTCCATCTTGGACTTCGAGTTACCGGAGGTTTTCGTTTGAAGGACCATTTAGTCCTTCCGAAATCACCCCTCGAATCCAAGGGACGTCCGTAATCTACTCCCAATTAATTGAGAAACTCGACAGTCTTCCGCTCACTAGTACACGATAGAGGTTAATACCATTACCTCCTGGTCCTGCGAGGCTTGCGGAAGGAGAAGCCAGGTCCTCACAGCCCGCACCTTGCCCCATCGACCTGGAGGCCTCTGACCGGATGTCTCGGCCAGAATTATGGCCCCTACTTGAGTCGCTACCCTGACGGTCTCTAGAGTAAGACCTAGAGGATGCATAGGAACCTCTATAGGAACTTCCCTTGGACGTATTAGTCCCAGAAGTGCCTGTCCTACTCTTCTCTGCTGAATCCGACTATATGGAAGCGGATTTGAATAGCAGAGAGTCTCAAGCTTTCTTAGTTATCTGATCATGGACTGCAGAAAGCTTGCCGTCAAAGAAAACTCTCCGGAAGACCGGAGTGACTCTGAGAGAGTTTTTCACCTTAATATCCACATGCGTGGATGAAGCCAGTGCTGCGTCACGTCTAACCAACTCCATATTGCCACTAAAAGGGCGGAGTTTTACGTGAGGCCCTTGAAAGAACTCTTAAGGAGGTTGTACATCCTAGAATTCTTTTTCCTTTGAGACATAATGATAACGTTCTGGTAAGGTGATCTGCATACGATGATGCGTCTAAGCTGACGCTGCTAGATGATATTGTTGTTTCCAACATCATGGTTGGAATTAACATAGACGATGGTATAAACAATACTAGGTCCTGACCTGGTCGTCTAGACGCAGAGAACTCTCAGAATGCTCTGTCCTGCCATTACAAAATATTCCATAAATTGATGAAAGGCAGATGTAGAGCATTTGCCGATAAGAAACCTGACCTGCCCATTTAGGTAGCAAGTTATATAAATGTAGCGTCATTCAACAGATCAAATGTCCGTGAGACATATCTGGACTATGTTGGAAACTGAGGAATGATGTCCCTAAACCGATAAGAATTCTGAGTCCAGTGGTGCTATCAGTCTCTTATCCGGCAACGCAGCAATTTTTGGTTCTGGAGGAACAACGTCAGAAGATAATGCCGGATGCACTCTACGGCAATTATGTTGTTCCGAAAGGGAAATTACAACTCATCCGTAACCCTTTCGCCATCCTGTCGGATCACTTGTAATTCTTGGTCGTCCGTGCCTGAAGCTGCAGCGGAACGTACCAACCCAGCTTCCTCGGATAATTCTTAATCCGACAAGAGTTACTGTCAGGTGCTGGGATAATTTGTGCTACCTGCGATAGCACGTCCGTAACGAAGGCCTATGGAGCTGCGGTCTCACAGAATTTAGCCGCTAGAAGCTCCTTGGACGTTGATTCGTGCATATTTCTAATATGCGAACGTCCGGAGTATGAAGGCCTCGTATCCTTGGCTACCGGATGGCGTGACCTGGTCGCCGTAGAATCCCTGGTCGGCGATGTTGGTTGAATACGACTGGTCACGTAGCCAAGGTGCAGTCGCGTGTGCTGCCGTGAGGATGAGGAAGCCAAAAGAGCAGTCTCTCTGGACTGTCTATATAATGGAGCGTCCCGAGCGGTGAACGTATGCTCCGACTGAGGAACGTTTTGTACCACATCTGTGCCCAGATGTTGTAGTACGAGAGAGGGACCTCTCTTGCTCGCAGCCCGGATGGACCTGGACAAGCTAGGAACCGGACTAATAGGCTTCCTGCATACCATCCTCATATCCCGTCGTCACTTGGGTGTGCACATAATATTTTATAGTGCTCGCAACGGATGAACCCGGGTGGTGAGCCATTCGGTGAATGGTTGCGACACCAGGCGAGCTAGCGGACGTCAAACCCTTCGATCGAACTAGCGAACTCCCGGGTAATTGACGTATGCATGAGCACTTTTCCGCTAGCTCTTCATTTGACTGTGACGACTAAAGCACACTTTACGAAGACATCACGGTAACAACACCTTGTTCATGTTACTCTATGAGACCTGTGGAGCCGCGGTCCTACGTGAATAATCTGCTGTAAGCTCCCGGGACGTTCATACCTGCATTTATATAATATGCGAACGTCCCAACTGGAAAGGTCTCGTATCCCTGGCTAGCAGATGGAGTGACCTGGGCGACAAGTATTCCTTGGTCGGCGAAGCAGGAGCACCAGGGACGTTCAATCCTGCATTTATATAATATGCGAACGTCCCCTGGAAATCTGTGGTCACATAGCCAAGGTGCGGTCGTGTGTGTTGACAAGGATGAGAAAGCCATTATAACAGCCGCGTCGGACTGTCATGTGACAGAGCCCCCCGAGCAGGAGGAATGGACGTAAGCTCCGACTAAGTGAACAAACATACAACAACATCGCGGTGCAGATGCTGATGCAAGAGAGACCTGGACAAGGGTGGACCTGGACGAGCTAGCTACCTGACTGACAGGCTTCCTCCGTACTATCATCGGATCCGTCGTTGCTGGGTGTGGTGTGCACATCTGATGTTTTATAGTGCTCGCGATCAATGCCTTTGATCACACTAGCGAACTCCTGCAATTGTCGTAATACCTTGAGCACTTCCTGCTAACCCTAATATTGCAACGATGGAGACACACTTGTTGAAGACATCACAGAAACATCACTCTGAATTCTGAAAAAGAAACTGATAATATAGAGTGACCCTACGGAGAGAGGACCGTAATGGACCCCTCACCGCTAACAAAATACCGTGACACACGTCTCCAACGTTGTCATATCAATCAACACACACAGAGCAAGAATTAGTGCGACTACACTGACTATAAGAAAAACAATGAACCTGTGAATTAGAGGAAGATATCCTCGCATTACAATTGAAGAATATTTTTTCAACATGAAAAAATATACAGTCATATTACTCGCACTAACCCTTGAAATAAATATACATAATATATTATAATCCATTATAACATTTCAAAAGAAAATAATTTCAAAAAAAAAAATTTTTTTGAAAAAATTTTCAGAAGAGCCCATGTTCCCAATGGGAACAGTAAGCCCCAAATGGATCTCAAAAAAGCCGAATTGTGGACAAAAATTTTAAAATCATTTCAAAAAATTAATGTAACACAGACAATATTAATGTATCTTGCTATGAACTGAACTAAGCAGAGGACAAGTAATCACTATAAGAAGTAACCGTTGTCAACATAAACAAAAAGTGTAAACAAACCGGAAACATGACTCCAGGCACTGATAAACATGGCCCGAAATCAGTTACCAATTTAAACACTATCTGATGCAAAACAGAGACTTCCAGAGAAGAAACTGCAGAACTTCAGATGGTAGATGCAGACCAAAACGCCTAACCACCCAAGGGCGAGGACGTAAACATGGGGAAAACAAACAGAAAATAATTCTGTTTCCAAGCCAAAACTCCCCAAAATTTTAAGTAATAAACATTACAAAAAATAAGCCAAAAGCATGGGAGAATAGTTAGGGGGGAATAGAGGGAAGGGAGAGAGGAAACACTGATTAAACAATGGAACATTCATAGCAAGAATGACCACAACAAGGTCATGCCTCGAAATAGGTAACATGAATAATTTCGTAAAATAATTATTATAAGTTACAGCCCTGCTGAACATTTGTTTCCACTGTCTTTTCCTCTCCTTCTATTTCCTCCTTTTATCCACCATTTCTCTCATAATTATGTGCCTGGCATCCTTAAAACTGAGATTTACAAGCACAAATAACAGTGAAGTGTAACTGTATTGAGGGCCAAACAAAGAATGATAATTGCGCCAATTTCCTGACCTCCTTGATACTACGCATGCGCAGTGGAGTAAAAGTATGGAGGACCATATAGGAGATATTCTCTCATCCTTCTATTTCATCCTTAGATCCACCATTTCTCTCATGATTATGTGTCTGGCATAATTTAAACTGAGATTTTAAGCACAGATATCAGTGTGATGTTACTGATTGAAGGGCCAAACAAAGAATGAGGATTTGGCTCCAATTTTGGACTTCCTTGACTACTGCGCATGCACAGTGGATAAAAGTATGGAGGACCACAAAGGACATCTAATCTTTGGATTTTGATGCAAATTTTGGGTATGGGGGGGGGGGGGGGGCAAATTGGTTTTTGATCCTAGAATATTAGAGTTAGCACCAGCTAAGTCTGGGTCATTGGATTGGTACAGTATAAAAATATCGATAGCTGCCATGTAGACATTGCCCCAAAGCCACATATGAAATTTGGAAATGATTGGTGAGAGCTGTGGCCTGTAGGGTGTGCTAAAGGAATTGTGGATGGACAGACATATGGATGGGCGGTTGATGGATCACAACCCATCCCAATAACTCATACTTGACGTTGTCAAGTTGAGCTAAAAATGAAATCCCTTCATAAATGCAAGCTGTAGACTGTGCTAAAAGAATCTAGGTAACGTGCCCTGTGGTTGACACGGTTGACTAAACCCGACCAAAATAGATATTATACAGAGTCAACCAACCAAGTTACAATGAAATCCCTTCATAAATACGATCTGTAGACTGTGCCGAAGGTTTTTAGGGTTTCAGACACGTGCAGCCATCATGGTTGACCAATCGTGACAAAAAAGGGGACGTTCTCATCTGGACATTATACAAAGTCATCCTACCGAGTTACAAATCATGGTTGATCAATAGCAAACAAAAGGGGACGTTCTCATCTAGACATTATAGAGTCATCCTACCACGTTACAATGAAATCCCTTCATAAATATGACCTGTAGACTGTGCTAAAGGTTTTGGGGTTTCAGGCTCATGTAGTCATCATAGGTGACCGATCGCGATCAACAGGCGATGTTTTCATCTAGACATGACATCAAACCTACACATGAAATTTCCTAATGATCGGACCAGAAACAATTGAGCCGATTCCAATGTCGCCCATATTTATACAATTTTATTCACAAACTGTCAGGATATTTCAGGTCCTGTTAGCCTTGTATAATTTGCTGCTGCTATGTTAGGTACAGGGTTAAATTGATTCACGCAAAACCTAGCAGACGTGCAGCAAGAATCTACATGGATTCTTACTGGTTTTGTTGCGCGAATCTTTGAATGAATCAATTCTCGGATTCTCGTCGAAATGTAAGTCCTGAAGTGTGACAGGCTTTTTCCAACAAGGGGTTGTAAGCTATGTTTTGGATGCAAGAATTGAAAAAAAATAAGCAAAGATATAAAGGGAATCCAGATATGAGATTCTAGCACTGAACTAGGTAGGAAGTAATGGAAAACTTGTGCTGTGGAGGAGGAGATGTTACCTGGAAACAGAGAGATTTATTTATTTATTTTTTGGTGTTTAAGGTCACATACTTATGCACAATGGCTAATCGTGACGGTGACAGATTTACAGGTGGAGGAAGCCGGAGTACCCGGAGAGAACCACAGAGCATCGACGAGCAACTGCCAGCTCGACATTCTAACTCTGTTCAAGCTCCGCTCGAGCAGGGTTACAGAGGTTGAAGACATGTGCACCATCGATGTGCAGTACGCCTTAGTACACGGCGTCATCGTGCCCCCATGTAGTCAACCAGGATAAAGGGCCTTGCCCAAGGACACAATGCGGGTCGTCACAGATGGTGATCAAACTCGGGACCTCTAGCACAGAAGTCCAACAGTCTACCATTGAGCCACCGCGCTCCCAAAAACAGAGAAATAAATATTCACTCACGTATTCCCAAGAGCCACTTCACATAGCAAAAGAATACCAATTGGATCTGCTTTAGATGTACGACAATAATTGGCACTTTTAGAAACCATATCTGCAAAGTACACACCTTTACCAAACATATAACCCGTCTGAAATAAAAAAAAACATAAAAATTATATAAATTGTATTACATCTGGGAGTTACATTTTTAGAACCTTGGAAGTTGTTTCTGGCAAGTCTTGGCTGCCTATATAAGCAGCTAGATTTGCCTAGAAACAACTGCAAAGCCAAAGACTTCTAAAGTGTAGCAAAATGTATAAAAATCTCCAGGTCTTTAACCCTTAAGGGCCGAGACAAATTTCTTGAATACCCACAAGACCACCACCTGCCTATTGCCAGGGGCTAAGCAGTGACTTCTAGTCAAGTCTTGGCTGCCCATTTAAGCAGTCAAGACTTGACTAGAAACCATTGCCAAGGTAATATGTCTTTTTTCAGAAGGATCTCCACATGATTGTATTTTGAGTGTATCTGTTCTGAGGACATAAAAGTTGGAAATGGGCCTTTAAGTGTTAAGGACTAAGAGGAATCCATTATGTTATTGTAACAACGGTATCGACCAACTTCTTGAACATTCATTATTAGACCATTGTTAATGTTTACAAATTAAACTGTTCCCATAACCCTATGCCGAATTTACTATGTAAGACCAAAAAAACTGTTGTCAAATAATACAAGATTTTTCAAGGTCTTCAAGGATTGTGCAAACCCTGAAATTCAGTGTGAATATATACCATTCTGGCACTATTTAGGACTCCATCACTTTTTGACATATCAATAACATAATCTTGCTTTAAAACTACTGGTAGGCCATTAAAAAATCTTAAATCAGCATCTCCCTCAAAAAAAAACCCAAAAGGTTTGTATCAAAGATGCTAAGGAAGAGTTGTGGCTAAAAATGACTCTGTTCTGGCACCTAGAACTAGCAGAAGGAAACAATTTGAGAGACATGGGATAAATTCGGTAAAAATCCGATGATGTTTGTTTGAGTTATTGTGCTGGCACCGCACCGAGTCAGAAATTCAAATATGAAAAAAATCAAAGCAGCATAACTACTGAAAAAAAATTTGGGCTGGACTGTTTTTTAACGCATCCAAGACATTCTTAAGTAGAACCCACAGACCAAATATGGTAAAAATTGGATAACATTTGTTTCCAAGTTATTGTGCCGACATGGCCCACAATCTAAAGGGCACAACTCCTGAAAAAAAATTCGAGCAGGACAGGTTTTCTAACTTATCCAAGACATTCTTCAGTCGACACCAACAGATCAAATTTGGTAAAAATAAGCAGATAACATTTAGTTATTGGGGGAAGTGGGGAGAGGGGTTTGAGGGGCTCAACCCCTCCAAAATATTTAAATACCCCTCCCAATAGTGACGGTAAATGGCATGTCTAAATAAAGTAACTGTGAGGCTTTTGAAACCTTTTTCAAAGTTCTGCAATGTTTCGGCTTTATATATACTATTCAAAAAAAGTAGGGGATATCCAAACTGATGTTGATATTTTTGGAAAATGGTATTGGATACACGTGATTGGACACATCAAAATGTTACCAAGTTTAGTGTGGATCATGAATGTCACCGGCCCACGAAAACTTTGTGCAGGTTTTTCGCACGAGCACCGTGTTAATATCTGTGGGGTACATTTCGAAATTTTTCATTTGCACTGGACGGGCTTTTTCGGAGGTCTCATCGTTCTTTTCTTGGAATAAACTCATTCATCAATAGTTTCTGGTCGAAAAGTAACTTTTGAGGTATGAGAAGACTAACATGTGACAAACATTTACGTGCCATTGGCATGTTGGAAGCTGGCAACAGACAGACTGCAGTGGCTCAAATTCTCAAAGTTACTCAATCGGTGATCAGGAGGTTTGTGGTCACACTACCGTCCAGAGAGGCAATGTTGATGACAGACGGTCAGGTCGTCCAAGGGCGACAACTACTAACCAGGATTGTTTCATCCAAACCACAGCATTACGTAATCGCCATCAAAGTGCCTCAGAAATAGGGCAGCAGCTGCACTCAGCGACAGATGTGCGGAGTCAGTTGTCACACTTATCCGAAATCGCCCGCACAGCTGGAATTTGTACGCTCAATTACCTTGAATAATTCCAAGTTTGACTGAATATCACATCACAGCAAGGCGTAATTGGTGTGGAGCACGACAGCGCTGGGACAATCGTCGGTGGAGCATGTCATGTTTTCCGATGAATCGAGGTTCACTTTTGACTTCCACGACAGGCGTAACAGAGTGTGGCGGCAGCAGAACGAACGATACCATGTAACGTAACCATTAGGCTGAATGATCGTTTTGCTGGTGGTTCAGTTATGGTGTGGGGAGGTATAACCATGACAAGCAGAACAGCTTACATGTCACCCAAGAAAGTGTCACAGGGGCAGTACTATCCCTGACATGTTAGCAGCTCATGTGGTGCCATTTGCACGACGTCATGGCCGTCGATTCATTTTCCAAGATTGACAATGCAAGAGCACACAGGGCCCGTGTTGCTACAGAGTTCCTCCAGGAGCAGAACATCACCATCACTACACTGCCTTGGCCAGCACGAAGCCCAGACCTTTCCCCAATTGAGCATGTCTGGGATATGCTTGGCAGGCACCTACGACAATGCTAACAGACCCCTACCAATGTCCAGGAACTTGCCGCTGCACTGCGGGAAAGAATGGAATAACATCAGTCAAGCTGATATTGGACGTTCGGTGAGGAGTATGCCACGTCGGATCCACGCTTGTTTCGCGAACCGAGGAGATTTTACAAGGTATTGAGGTCTTGGACTGAATGTGGTAAATTCTCTGACTGACAGGTCAATGCGTGGAATGTGTGCTTGTCAGACACCCAACTATCGCTGAAATCATTCACCAGATGCCACAGTGCAATGCCTCAACTGCCTTTTTGATGAAAATGTAAATATATTTCTTTCAAATATCCCCTACTTTTTTTGAATAGTATAGTTTGCTTTAGTGCCTGCAATATTGCTTACAGCCTAACGGTCAAACCAAACAATGCAACAGATAAATAAGTGTTTAACTCTTAATCTGCTGAGTATTTTAAAATTATTTTTCACCAAATCTTGTCGTGGCTGCTGATAAGCAGCCATGACTAGATTTGATGAAAAAATCATCGAAATTTAACTGCAGAAATCAGTAGTCAAAAAGTCCATTCAATTTACCAGGGGAAATTTGATTAAAACATGCCAAGATTATTCTTATTTCAGTGGCAAGAGATTTTGTGTCCTGGGCAGAAATATCTGCCAGCAGCATGCAAGGAGTAAAAAATTTAAATTTTATAGTAAATTTCCTTTCTTATTATACCTACCACAATTGTTTACTACAGGCTTGCACTACAGTGGAAGTCCCTAACTCGGATAATATACTCTCTATTTTTGTCTTTCCCAAGCATTTGGGAAACAAAAGTGGTGCAAAAGCACCAAGAAAAAATAAGCCAAAACTGGGTCGAGAGCAACCGGCATAGACCCAGTACGGGACGCTCTCTCCCAAGTACAACTCCACGACTTCCGTTGCCAGTGTGCATATACATCGCTAATGACTCATTCTTTTTGAGTCCACCAAAGTTAGAGTTATGTGATCAGCGGGGAGGAAGGATTCTTACCCGTATAAGAAGACGGGAGGGCCTCCATGTAAACAATTGTGGTAGGTATAATAAGAAAGGAAATTTACTATAAAATTTAAATTTCTTATCAACCTACTCACAATTGTTTACTACAGGCTGAATAGACAATAGGCAGGAGGGAATCCCATAACCAACCCACACATAATCCCAGAGCACTGGAACCGTGAAGCAGAAGGAAGAGGTCCCGAGGCTTATCAACCATAATGTCACAATCATTGGTAAAAGACAATGAAAGGAGACATATGGGTCTGTGTGACACACAGACAGAAAAGGGCAGTAACAGCGCTGAAACTGACCTTCAAAAAGCCTAATAGCTAGGGCAGAAACAGCCTGAGCAGAAGAAAGAGGACCCAAGGCAAAAAGGTCCTCCGCCTGCTCCTGCAACTGACGCAGATAGAAGGTGGGGAAAGTAGAGGCATTTTTCCAGTAGGCTGCCTGCATAACATCCGACAACTTGACGGAGTTAGAATAAGCCCAAGAGGTAGACAATGCACGCACCTCGTGGGCAGAAATATGCTTGGTAATACAATCGCCAGCTGCTAAACGACCATAAGCCATACGAATAGCAAGACAAATCCATCGAGAAATGGATTGAGGAGAGATTGTCGACCAGGAATAAGAGACAGAAAAAAAGTTTCCTGCCTTTCCGTATGAATCGTGTCCGATTGAGATAAATGCAAATAGCACGGACTGGACAGAGCAAAAGGCGATTACCCTCAACGGAAGGAAGAGCCGGATACAGATAGGAGGAGGAGTAGTATCTGGTAACTGATTCTTGGCCAGAAAAGAGCAATCAGTGGTAAAAGTAACACTGTCGGGAGAGCTCCTAAAAAAAGGCTGGGTCAACCGAGAGGGCGTGAAGCTCACTAACCCGTCTGGCAGAAGCAAACGCCATCAGAAAAGCTGTCTTATATGTGAGAAAATGCATATCCACCTGGGATAAAGGTTCGAACGGCGCCCCCCCCCCCCCCCCCCCCCCCCCCCAGGCAAAGCAGCACCCATGAAAGATTCCATCGTGGGGGAAGCTGCAAAGTCCGAGGCCTTTTCAAAGAAAAGTGCCGAACAAGCTTGGAGAGCATGGAACTGTAACCCTTGATGGTAACAGGCTGGAGACCACGAGAAACAAACAGATATACCAGAAACTCCGCAATCTGTGAAATCGAAGGATTGGCATAATCAACAGAGTGATCAGCACACCATCGACAGAAGACCTTCCACTTAGCTGCATAAGCTAAACCAGTGGAGTGCCTCCTTGAAGAAGAAATGCACTCCACTGCTCGTCTCGAAAAACCTCTACAGAGGAGACAGGACCTGACAAAAGATATGCGTGAAGGCACAATGAAGTCGGGTCGACGTGAAACCTCCTCGGGTGACCTTGGCAAAGAAGGTCGCGACATAGAGGGAGACGTGCCGGAACGCGTGAAGGCACAATGAAGTCGGGTCGACGTGAAACCTCCCTGGGTGACCTTGGCAAAGAAGGTCGCGACGTAGAGGGAGACGTGCCGGAACAGCCGCCATCAGCGAGCGGAGCTGATTGATCCACACCCGCTGAGGCGACAGGGGAGCGATCAGAATGATTCGACAACTGCAGGTTCGAATTTTGGCTAGAACCTGAGGCAGAATCGGAACCGGAGGGAAGGCGTAGCTGACTAGACCGTTCCAATCGAGTGACAGAGCGTCCACGGCAAAAGCCAGAGGATCTGAACACGGGGACACGAAAGTGTCCACCTGATGGTTCCAACGAGTCGCAAAGAGATCGATGTGGGGACGTCCCCAGAGATCGGAAAGCGACTGGAACACTGCCCTGTGGAGCATCCACTCGGTGGAGATAACCCTGCCCCGTCAGGACAGGGAGTCGGCTAGGGCGTTCAGACAACCGGGAATGTGACAAACAACCACCCCGGCGTGGACATCCTGAGAGAGCAGTAGAAGATCCCGAGCCAATTCATACATTGGAACCAAGTGCGTGCCACCCTGGTTCCGAATGTAAGCAACCACTGTCGAATTGTCGGACAACAGAGGGACCTGGCGATTCGACAGGTGAGGGATCCACTGCCTGAAACTCAGAAGAAGAGCAAGAAGCTCCTTCTGGTTGATGTGTAGAGCTGCCTTATCCTGGTCCCACATCCCAGGAAGGGAAAGACCTAGAGGATCCAACATCGCACCCCATCCGAGATCGCAGGCATCTGCCGTCAGAACGTGATCGGACGTGGGTAAGTCCAATGGAACACCCTGCGTAAGCCACTGGACATCTGTCCAGGGGAGAAGGTGAGGATTAAGAGATTCCGGAAACTGAAGCACCAGATCCAGAGAATCTACATTCGGTCTCCAACGACTGAGCAGAAAGTGTTGGAGAGGTCTGACACACAGCCGACCTAGAGGAATGAGATCCGTCACCAAACCGCAGAGACCGATCAGCCAGAGAATACTCCGTGCTGTCACGGATGTGGACTGGGACAGAGTCAGAGCAAAAACTGAGAGAATCACAGCCTTGGCCTGGGGAACCGCTACCAAACTGAATTGGGTGCGGAAAGCCATCCCCAGATGACAAAACGACTGAGAAGGGACCAGGTGCGACTTCTCCTTGTTGACTCTGAATCCTAGCGACGTGAGCAAGCTCAACAGAGTAGCGACATCCGACTTCAGTAAGGCAGCATTGGAATGCCTCTGGAGGATATCGTCCAGATATGCCGAAGTAGTCACCCTGGAATGTGTGCGATGGAAAGCTATCACATGCGACATCAGTCTGGTGAAGGCCCAAGGAGCCAGGTTGAGGCCGAAAGGCATGGCCTTGAACTGATAAACTCGCCCCAGAAAAGCGAACCTGAGATACTTCCGTGATGCCCGATGCATCGGAACATGAAAGTAAGCGTCTCGCAGGTCGATGCTGGCGGCGAAATCTCCATGGTGAATTGAACGTCGGACCGAACTGAATGTCTCCATGTTGAACTTGGGAGCAATGATAGCCTGGTTCGGGATACTCAGATCGATAACCGGCTCGGAGTCGGCCGTCCTTCTTCGGCACCAAGAACAGGCGGGAATAGAAACCCACTGACTGAATGTTCTTGATGACCTCGATCGCCCCCTTTGCCAGAAGATTGTCTATCTCCGTGGACAAAAGCTCCCGACGTAAAACGTCTGAAGGAACTGTGGTTGGAAGAGGCACCCTGGACAGAGTGGGGTGCCTTCGGAAGGATATTCGCAGCCCGGACCGAACAACATCTAACACCCACGGATCGGTCGGATGTGATGGTGGCCCAATGGTCTGCGAACTCTGCTATCCTTCCTCCAACCTGGGATGAGTTGAGGTGAGGACCTTCATTTCAAGCCACGACGAGGCCTACGAGAGGAGAAACCACCTCCTCTATTGAATGAAGAATCCTGAGACTTCCCTCTAGTCTGCAGACGCTTACCCTTACCCCTTGAGTAAGAAGTAGAAGCGGTAGCAGAAAGATCAGCCTTATGCTTCGCAGAGGAAGCAGAAGGGTACTTGTTAGGCTTGGAACGGTCTCTGCCTCCCCTAGAAGGCTGATCAAGCTGACGAAACAGCAGCTGATCATTGGAATGATGTAGGACGTCATCCGGACCGTCGATACAGAACCATGGAGAAGTTGCGGACCTGCCAAAGAAGCAGATCGAAGAGCAGCGCGCTGCTCCTCAGGAAGGGATCAGCCTGTGTCCAGCACAGCGTCCCTTCGAACTAATTCCAGATTAGCCGTGTTACAGGCATGCGTGTGAGTAAGATGCATGAGCGCCTTGGACAGCACACGCAAAGGAGCCTGTACCTCGTCAAACTTATCTGGAGGCAGATAAGCAGCTAAAGCCGAGACGACGTGATCTGAGAGAGAAAGCATGCCAAGCACCTCTCTAGATAAGCCCAACGTGGACTCCAGAGTCGTCATTGGAATGACGGCAGACTTGGGCTTGGAAAGCCCGAGGGAATTGAAGTCCTGATCCAGAACCGTCAAAGTCTGGCAGACTGACGGATTGGCGGAATCGCAGGAATGATAATGCACAGGAGACAAAAAGGTGTCAACCCTGGTGAAGAACGGGGCCTTCATAGCCTTGGAACTCAACTTGGAGTCCAATGCTGAAAATGCTTCAACCACCTGTACCGACTGGCAAGGTCGAAGGCGCCCAGAAGCAGGTTGCTCCATAGGCTGTAGGCGCGCAACCGATGATCGCGGCCTGGCTGACACTGTTGGCTGGTTAGATGGTTTGAGATCAGGCAGAAACCCAAACACAAAATCAAGAGCTGCCCCCAAGTCCGAAGACTGCTGGCCATCGACATCAAGCATGTCCGACTCCTCCCCTGAGTCGGAAGACACATAGCCCATCGTGGGCAAACCAGCCGCCGCCTCCCATGGTGTCGGAACACCAGGGGGATCAGAAAGCGGCCTGTTTCCAATCCTGGGAGGCGGCACCATAGGGGGTGCCTGGAAACCACTCGCTGCCTCGCTGGAAGCAACAGGAAGGCTCTTTGACAGAACCTGAGTAAGGAGAGGGCGTCCCTAAGCTCACTGCCCGAACTGGACGGTTCGACAGGGGAGCGAACCGGCAAAGTGGCTTCACCTCTGACCCTCTTAACCAGCGAAGGGTCACGATCCTCCAAAACACCCGACGCGGGACGACTGGCGGCAGCCGAAACGTCTGAAGGCAGACATGTATAGGGGTAAGAAGCACCCCGAGGATCAACATAGCGAGAACT
The DNA here is from genome assembly GCA_031216915.1 of Pictodentalium vernedei. Classification (NCBI taxonomy): domain Eukaryota; kingdom Metazoa; phylum Mollusca; class Scaphopoda; order Dentaliida; family Dentaliidae; genus Pictodentalium; species Pictodentalium vernedei. Next base: position 372,823,423 of record CM062292.1, read on the forward strand.
CATGAGAGGCACCGCGGACCTCTGCGGGGTAGAAGGTCCAAGCTGCACAAAAGGCGTTGGTCCCCCCAAAACTGGTCGTGAGGCCAGAATGAGTGGATGGAAACGCCACAGAGTTCATAGTGTCCCCACTAAGAACATCCGAATCCAATGACACAACTGTGGTGCTCGACGGCATAGAGACCACAGTGGAGGGTTCGGCTGGCAGCCCCTTCCAACTTCGCCGAGTTGAAGTCAGGGAAGGCTGAGGCCAATATCCCACGTCTACACTACCAGACATCCCTGCAGGGAAAAGCCGAGGCCGGTTGAAACTGACGACGAAGCAGACAGACCAGCAGTAATAGTAGATACGTCGGGAGTCGTTGAGGTTGGTGGAATTGTGGAGAGAGCACCCCTGCTCGGCTCTGAAGGAGGAGTCACAACCCTAGTGACAGCCTCAGATGTCGACTGGAGGGGGAACGTAGTCCCGGAACCAGGCATCTTTTCACCAGAACACTTAATGGCTCCTGCAGTATCCGCTATAGTTAAAGACTGCACATCCCCCACGGAGGAGGAATAACTCTCACCAGACATGGTCGGCTCGGGAGCCCCCGAACGACCACGTTCTCCTTTCCCGCGGACGTGGGAGGTACGGCCACAAGAACGCACTACATGGTTCACTGACGCCCAGAAAGTGGATGACCAAGACCCACAGGGCCGATCAGCCGAACACCCATTACATGAGAAGCAAGAAGCATGTGAATCGTCCACATGCTTTGGAAGCAGACATTGCCCACAAGGAATAGTCCTGGGCATGATAGAGGTGAGAGGAGCAAAGAAGGTGAAATCAGATGAGAACAGAAAAACACCCCCAAAGAAGAGAGAAAGGTGACAGAAATTTAGACCCCAGACGGTCGACCGGGAACCACACAACAGAATGACCACTCTCAAAGTAGAAAAGAAAAACAACAGAAGCGGTACCCCGCTGACACCTAACTCTAATACAATTAGAAAAATGAGCAATTTAAACATTTACAACAATTATGAAAATAATTTAAGTCCGAACCGCATGGCACACGAAATTCGCGCGCGACTCGGAGAAAGAACATATAAAATACATTATGGATAATAATTGTAAGAGAATATAATAAATAAACTGTTCCTGAGAATACAAAAGGATACTTGGATCCACTATGAAGCAGGAAACATCAATCAACGAGTTGGATGAACACTGATACGAGTGCAGAACATCTCGTCACATGGCGGACGAAAAAAAGAATGAGTCATTAGCGATGTATATGCACACTGGCAACGGAAGTCGTGGAGTTGTACTTGGGAGAGAGCGTCCCGTACTGGGTCTGCACCGGTTGCTCTCGACCCAGTTTTGGCTTATTTTTTCTTGGTGTTTTTGCACCACTTTTCTTTCCCAAATTGCTTGGGAAAGACAAAAATAGAGAGTATATTATCGGAGTTAGGGACTTCCACTGTAGTGCAAGCCTGTAGTAAACAATTGTGAGTAGGTTGATAAGAAAAAAAAGAGTTTGCCAGAGAAAAGCAATCTGCGGTGACAGGGTCATATATAACACCGTCAACACCGATTGGTTTTCACTGTCAAACTCTGTAAGAGCATGTACTTAAAGCTCAAAATCTATCTTCATCTTTGTTACATTTCATATAAAACATCACCTTCTTGGGTAAAGTTTAGCACAAGGAGAATGATTTATAATGGGGAAGATATACAACAGGAGGCTGTAAACTAAGATTATAAGGTGGAAAATCCTGAGAAGTATATGATGCCGAGAAGGCAAAAATATCGGCACCTTTTTCACCTATCAGGCCACAAAATGGAGGATCTATATTTGCAGTTGTGGCCAAATTACATAGAGCTAGCCACTTTCCACGAGTGGGCAATATTTCCAAAGATCCCAGACACTAATTATTAGAGATGAGCGGTTTACAAATTTCATGTCGGTTCCGGTTTCATTCAAAGAGTCCAGTTTTTGGTTTCTGTTTTCATTGTACTAACATAACAATACATTGTATTTGCATATCAGATGTATTTGGTGCCAGTCACTCTCACATAGACTCCCTTTCCAGGCCAACACATCTGTGTAATAGCCTGTACCAGTACTCTGATTTCCTGAGCACAATGTATTTGCATACATTATCTCAAGAGTTTCAAGTTTGAGAAAAATTATTTATTTTTGCCTTGAGCCTGTTGTAAAATTAGTCCCCCAACCCCCCCTCCCCAATACCTGTTTTTAGGGTAACCCAACACATCCTAAAAATTAGGCTGACCATAAAAATTTTATCGAGTAAATGTTGCTCATATAGGTCATTGTAACCCTAAATTTTCATCCAACTTCAACTGTGATTTTGATGCTGGCTTTGGAGTTCAAGCTTTCAAAATTATGTGTAGAAATAAATATCTTTGTCATTATAAATGAGGAACAAGTGACAAGTTCCAGTTCTGCAAAGGAAATGCGTAAGAAGTAATTTTCTCACCTATTTTTGCGGTAAATGCCACGGTCGAACGCAATACCAATTAGTGCAGCTGTTCTGAACAAGAGGCCCCAAGTGGCCTGAGGGCGCTCACCTGACATGGTAGCCTAAATATCAACCCAGAGAATTGATTTCAACAAGTTGCAGCTGCTCCTCCTAAGAAAAGCTTATACCAAATATCCAAAGATTCTGACCAGTGGATCTAAAAAAAAAGATTTTTAAAGAATATTCCTCATATTGAACTAAGTTATAATTCAGGCTCCCACAGGGAGCCCATATATGAACCCAGGGACTTGGCTTTAACAAACTTGAATCTCACCCCCTAAGGATTCTGCACACCAAATATCAAAACATTCCGACTGCTGGATCTGAAGAAGAAGATTTTTAAAGAAAAGTCCTCATTTTGAACTAAGTTACAATTCGAGCTCCCACAGTGAGTCCAAATATGGACCTAGGGACATGGCTGAAGAAGAAGATTTTTAAAGAAAAGTCCTCATTTTGAACTAAGTTACAACTCGAGCTCCCACAGTGAGTCCAAATATGGACCTAGGGACATGGCTTGAACAAACTTGAATCTCACCCCCTAAGGATGCTGCATACCAAATATCAAAACATTCTGAGTGCTGGATCTGAAGAAGATTTTTAAAGAAAATTCCTCATTTTGAACTAAGTTATAATTCGGGCTACCACAAAGAGCCCAAATATGAACCCAGGGACTTGGCTTGAACAAACTTGAATCTCACCCCCCTAAGCATGGTGCATACCCAATATCAGAAGATTCTGCCTGCTGGATCTGGAGAAGAAGATTTTTTAAGAAATTTGCCTGAAATGCACTAAGTTCGAATTCGAGCTTCTATAGTGAGCCCAAATATGAAACTAGGAAGCCCATTTGAACAAACTTGAATCAGATCCACCCCACAATGTTGCATACCAAATATCAAAAGATTCTGCCTGCTGGATCTGGAGAAGAAGATTTTTTAATAAATTTGCCCAAAATGCACTAAGTGCGAATTCGGGCTTCTATATTAAGCCCAAATATGAATCCAGGGGGCCGATTTGAACATACTTGAATCAGATCCACCCCGCAATATTGCATGCCAAATATCAAAAGATTCTGCCTGCTGGATCTAGAGAAGAAGATTTTTGAAGAAATTTACCCGAAATGCACTAAGTTTGAATTCGAGCTTCTATAGTGAGCCCAAATATGAATCCAGGGGGCCGATTTGAACAAACTTGAATCAGATCCACCCCGCAATGTTGCATACCAAATATCAAAAGATTCTGCCTGCTGGATCTGGAGATGATTTTTTAAGAAATTTGCCTGAAATGCACTAAGTTCGAATTCGAGCTTCTATAGTAAGCCCAAATATGAATCTAGGGAGCCGATTTGAACAAATTTGCATCAGATCCATCCCACAATGTTGCATACCAAATATCAAAAGATTCTGCCTGCTGGATCTGGAGAAGAAAATTTTTTAAGAAATTTGCCTGAAATGCACTAAGTTCGATTTCGAGCTTCTAGAGTGAGCCCAAATATGAATCTAGGAAGCCGATTTGAACAAACTTGAATCAGATCCATCCCACAATGTTGCATACCGAATATCAAAAGATTCTGCCTGCTGGATCTGGAGAAGAAGATTTTTTAATAAATTTGCTTGAAATGCACTAAGTTCAAATTTGGGCTCCTATACTGAGCCCAAATATAAACCCAGGGGGCCGATTTGAACAAACTTGAATCAGATCCACCCCACAATGTTGCTTACCAATTATGAAAAGATTCTGCCTGCTGGATCTGGAGAAGAAGATTTTTTAAGAAATTTGCATGAAATGCACTAAGTTCAAATTCGAGCTTCTATAGTGAGCCCAAATATGAATCTAGGAAGCCGATTTAAACAAACTTGAATCAGATCCACGCCACAATGTTGCATACCAAATATCAAAAGATTCTGCCTGCTGGATCTGGAGAAGAAGATTTTTTAAGAAATTTGCATCAATGGACTAAGTTCGAAATCGGGCTCCTATACTGAGCCCAAATATGAACCCAGGGGGGGCCGATTTGAACAAACTTGAATCAGATCCACCCTACAATGTTGCATACCAAATATTAAAAGATTCTGCCTGCTGGATCTGGAGAAGAAGATTTTTTAAGAAATTTGCCTGAAATGTACTAAGTTCGAAATCGGGCTCCTATACTGAGCCCAAATATTAACCCAGGGAGCCGATTTGAACAAACTTGAATCAGATCCACCTTACAATGTTGCATACCAAATATCAAAAGATTCTGCCTGCTGGATCTGGAGAAGAAGATTTTTTAATAAATTTGCCCGAAATGCACTAAGTGCGAATTCGGGCTTCTATATTAAGCCCAAATATGAATCCAGGGGGCCGATTTGAACAAACTTGAATCAGATCCACCCCGCAATGTTGCATGCCAAATATCAAAAGATTCTGCCTGCTGGATCTGGAGAAGAAGATTTTTGAAGAAATTTACCCGAAATGCACTAAGTTTGAATTCGAGCTTCTATAGTGAGCCCAAATATGAATCCAGGGGGCCGATTTGAACAAACTTGAATCAGATCCACCCCGCAATGTTGCATACCAAATATCAAAAGATTCTGCCTGCTGGATCTGGAGAAGATGATTTTTTAAGAAATTTGCCTGAAATGCACTAAGTTCGAATTCAAGCTTCTATAGTAAGCCCAAATATGAATCTAGGGAGCCGATTTGAACAAATTTGCATCAGATCCATCCCACAATGTTGCATACCAAATATCAAAAGATTCTGCCTGCTGGATCTGGAGAAGAAAATTTTTAAAGAAATTTGCCTGAAATGCACTAAGTTCGAATTCGAGCTTCTATAGTGAGCCCAAATATGAAACTAGGAAGCCCATTTGAACAAACTTGAATCAGATCCACCCCACAATGTTGCATACCAAATATCAAAAGATTCTGCCTGCTGGATCTGGAGAAGAAGATTTTTTAATAAATTTGCCCGAAATGCACTAAGTGCGAATTCGGGCTTCTATATTAAGCCCAAATATGAATCCAGGGGGCCGATTTGAACAAACTTGAATCAGATCCACCCCGCAATATTGCATGCCAAATATCAAAAGATTCTGCCTGCTGGATCTAGAGAAGAAGATTTTTGAAGAAATTTACCCGAAATGCACTAAGTTTGAATTCGAGCTTCTATAGTGAGCCCAAATATGAATCCAGGGGGCCGATTTGAACAAACTTGAATCAGATCCACCCCGCAATGTTGCATACCAAATATCAAAAGATTCTGCCTGCTGGATCTGGAGATGATTTTTTAAGAAATTTGCCTGAAATGCACTAAGTTCGAATTCGAGCTTCTATAGTAAGCCCAAATATGAATCTAGGGAGCCGATTTGAACAAATTTGCATCAGATCCATCCCACAATGTTGCATACCAAATATCAAAAGATTCTGCCTGCTGGATCTGGAGAAGAAAATTTTTTAAGAAATTTGCCTGAAATGCACTAAGTTCGATTTCGAGCTTCTAGAGTGAGCCCAAATATGAATCTAGGAAGCCGATTTGAACAAACTTGAATCAGATCCATCCCACAATGTTGCATACCAAATATCAAAAGATTCTGCCTGCTGGATCTGGAGAAGAAGATTTTTTAATAAATTTGCTTGAAATGCACTAAGTTCAAATTTGGGCTCCTATACTGAGCCCAAATATAAACCCAGGGGGCCGATTTGAACAAACTTGAATCAGATCCACCCCACAATGTTGCTTACCAAATATGAAAAGATTCTGCCTGCTGGATCTGGAGAAGAAGATTTTTTAAGAAATTTGCATGAAATGCACTAAGTTCAAATTCGAGCTTCTATAGTGAGCCCAAATATGAATCTAGGAAGCCGATTTAAACAAACTTGAATCAGATCCACTCCACAATGTTGCATACCAAATATCAAAAGATTCTGCCTGCTGGATCTGGAGAAGAAGATTTTTTAAGAAATTTGCCTAAATGCACTAAGTTCGAAATCGGGCTCCTATACTGAGCCCAAATATGAACCCAGGGGGGCCGATTTGAACAAACTTGAATCAGATCCACCCTACAATGTTGCATACCAAATATTAAAAGATTCTGCCTGCTGGATCTGGAGAAGAAGATTTTTTAAGAAATTTGCCTGAAATGCACTAAGTTCGAAATCGGGCTCCTATACTGAGCCCAAATATTAACCCAGGGAGCCGATTTGAACAAACTTGAATCAGATCCATCCCACAATGTTGCATACCAAATATCAAAAGATTCTGCCTGCTGGATCTGGAGAAGAAGATTTTTTAATAAATTTGCCCGAAATGCACTAAGTGCGAATTCGGGCTTCTATATTAAGCCCAAATATGAATCCAGGGAGCCGATTTGAACAAACTTGAATCAGATCCACCCCGCAATGTTGCATGCCAAATATCAAAAGATTCAGCCTGCTGGATCTGGAGAAGAAGATTTTTGAAGAAATTTACCCGAAATGCACTAAGTTTGAATTCGAGCTTCTATAGTGAGCCCAAATATGAATCCAGGGGGCCGATTTGAACAAACTTGAATCAGATCCACCCCGCAATGTTGCATACCAAATATCAAAAGATTCTGCCTGCTGGATCTGGAGAAGATGATTTTTTAAGAAATTTGCCTGAAATGCACTAAGTTCGAATTCGAGCTTCTATAGTAAGCCCAAATATGAATCTAGGGGTCCGATTTGAACAAATTTGCATCAGATCCATCCCACAATGTTGCATACCAAATATCAAAAGATTCTGCCTGCTGGATCTGGAGAAGAAAATTTTTTAAGAAATTTGCCTGAAATGCACTAAGTTCGAATTCGAGCTTCTATAGTGAGCCCAAATATGAATCTAGGAAGCCGATTTGAACAAACTTGAATCAGATCCATCCCACAATGTTGCATACCAAATATCAAAAGATTCTGCCTGCTGGATCTGGAGAAGAAGATTTTTTAATAAATTTGCTTGAAATGAACTAAGTTCAAATTTGGGCTCCTATACTGAGCCCAAATATAAACCCAGGGGGCCGATTTGAACAAACTTGAATCAGATCCACCCCACAATGTTGCTTACCAAATATGAAAAGATTCTGCCTGCTGGATCTGGAGAAGAAGATTTTTTAAGAAATTTGCATGAAATGCACTAAGTTCAAATTCGAGCTTCTATAGTGAGCCCAAATATGAATCTAGGAAGCCGATTTAAACACACTTGAATCAGGTCCACCCCACAATGTTGCATACCAAATATCAAAAGATTCTGCCTGCTGGATCTGGAGAAGAAGATTTTTTAAGAAATTTGCCTAAATGCACTAAGTTCGAAATCGGGCTCCTATACTGAGCCCAAATATGAACCCAGGGGGCCGATTTGAACAAACTTGAATCAGATCCACCCTACAATGTTGCATACCAAATATTAAAAGATTCTGCCTGCTGGATCTGGAGAAGAAGATTTTTTAAGAAATTTGCCTGAAATGCACTAAGTTCGAAATCGGGCTCCTATACTGAGCCCAAATATTAACCCAGGGAGCCGATTTGAACAAACTTGAATCAGATCCACCCTACAATGTTGCTTACCAAATATGAAAAGATTCTGCCTGCTGGATCTGGAGAAGAAGATTTTTTAAGAAATTTGCCTGAAATGCACTAAGTTCGAATTCGAGCTCCTATAGTGAGCCCAAATATGAATCTAGGGAGCCGATTTGAACAAAATTGAATCAGATCCACCCTACAATGTTGCATGCCAAATATCAAAAGATTCTGCCTGCTGGATCTGGAGAAGAAGATTTTCAAAGAAATTTGCCTGAAATGCAGTAAGTTCAAATTTGGGCTCCTATACTGAGCCCAAATATAAACCCAGGGGGCCGATTTGAACAAACTTGAATCAGATCCACCCCACAATGTTGCATACCAAATATCAAAAGATTCTGCCTGCTGGATCTAGAGAAGAAGATTTTTGAAGAAATTTACCCGAAATGCACTAAGTTTGAATTCGAGCTTCTATAGTGAGCCCAAATATGAATCCAGAGGGCCGATTTGAACAAACTTGAATCAGATCCACCCCGCAATGTTGTATACCAAATATCAAAAGATTCTGCCTGCTGGATCTGGAGATGATTTTTTAAGAAATTTGCCTGAAATGCACTAAGTTCGAATTCGAGCTTCTATAGTAAGCCCAAATATGAATCTAGGGAGCCGATTTGAACAAATTTGCATCAGATCCATCCCACAATGTTGCATACCAAATATCAAAAGATTCTGCCTGCTGGATCTGGAGAAGAAAATTTTTTAAGAAATTTGCCTGAAATGCACTAAGTTCGATTTCGAGCTTCTAGAGTGAGCCCAAATATGAATCTAGGAAGCCGATTTGAACAAACTTGAATCAGATCCATCCCACAATGTTGCATACCAAATATCAAAAGATTCTGCCTGCTGGATCTGGAGAAGAAGATTTTTTAATAAATTTGCTTGAAATGCACTAAGTTCAAATTTGGGCTCCTATACTGAGCCCAAATATAAACCCAGGGGGCCGATTTGAACAAACTTGAATCAGATCCACCCCACAATGTTGCTTACCAAATATGAAAAGATTCTGCCTGCTGGATCTGGAGAAGAAGATTTTTTAAGAAATTTGCATGAAATGCACTAAGTTCAAATTCGAGCTTCTATAGTGAGCCCAAATATGAATCTAGGAAGCCGATTTAAACAAACTTGAATCAGATCCACTCCACAATGTTGCATACCAAATATCAAAAGATTCTGCCTGCTGGATCTGGAGAAGAAGATTTTTTAAGAAATTTGCCTAAATGCACTAAGTTCGAAATCGGGCTCCTATACTGAGCCCAAATATGAACCCAGGGGGGGCCGATTTGAACAAACTTGAATCAGATCCACCCTACAATGTTGCATACCAAATATTAAAAGATTCTGCCTGCTGGATCTGGAGAAGAAGATTTTTTAAGAAATTTGCCTGAAATGCACTAAGTTCGAAATCGGGCTCCTATACTGAGCCCAAATATTAACCCAGGGAGCCGATTTGAACAAACTTGAATCAGATCCACCTTACAATGTTGCATACCAAATATCAAAAGATTCTGCCTGCTGGATCTGGAGAAGAAGATTTTTTAATAAATTTGCCCGAAATGCACTAAGTGTGAATTCGGGCTTCTATATTAAGCCCAAATATGAATCCAGGGGGCCGATTTGAACAAACTTGAATCAGATCCACCCCGCAATGTTGCATGCCAAATATCAAAAGATTCTGCCTGCTGGATCTGGACAAGAAGATTTTTGAAGAAATTTACCCGAAATGCACTAAGTTTGAATTCGAGCTTCTATAGTGAGCCCAAATATGAATCCAGGGGGCCGATTTGAACAAACTTGAATCAGATCCACCCCGCAATGTTGCATACCAAATATCAAAAGATTCTGCCTGCTGGATCTGGAGAAGATGATTTTTTAAGAAATTTGCCTGAAATGCACTAAGTTCGAATTCGAGCTTCTATAGTAAGCCCAAATATGAATCTAGGGGGCCGATTTGAACAAATTTGCATCAGATCCATCCCACAATGTTGCATACCAAATATCAAAAGATTCTGCCTGCTGAATCTGGAGAAGAAATTTTTTTAAGAAATTTGCCTAAAATGCACTAAGTTCGAATTCGAGCTTCTATAGTGAGCCCAAATATGAATCTAGGAAGCCGATTTGAACAAACTTGAATCAGATCCATCCCACAATGTTGCATACCAAATATCAAAAGATTCTGCCTGCTGGATCTGGAGAAGAAGATTTTTTAATAAATTTGCTTGAAATGAACTAAGTTCAAATTTGGGCTCCTATACTGAGCCCAAATATAAACCCAGGGGGCCGATTTGAACAAACTTGAATCAGATCCACCCCACAATGTTGCTTACCAAATATGAAAAGATTCTGCCTGCTGGATCTGAAGAAGAAGATTTTTTAAGAAATTTGCATGAAATGCACTAAGTTCAAATTCGAGCTTCTATAGTGAGCCCAAATATGAATCTAGGAAGCCGATTTAAACACACTTGAATCAGGTCCACCCCACAATGTTGCATACCAAATATCAAAAGATTCTGCCTGCTGGATCTGGAGAAGAAGATTTTTTAAGAAATTTGCCTAAATGCACTAAGTTCGAAATCGGGCTCCTATACTGAGCCCAAATATGAACCCAGGGGGCCGATTTGAACAAACTTGAATCAGATCCACCCTACAATGTTGCACACCAAATATTAAAAGATTCTGCCTGCTGGATCTGGAGAAGAAGATTTTTTAAGAAATTTGCCTGAAATGCACTAAGTTCGAAATCGGGCTCCTATACTGAGCCCAAATATTAACCCAGGGAGCCGATTTGAACAAACTTGAATCAGATCCACCCCACAATGTTGCTTACCAAATATGAAAAGATTCTGCCTGCTGGATCTGGAGAAGAAGATTTTTTAAGAAATTTGCCTGAAATGCACTAAGTTTCAATTCGGGCTTCTATAGTAAGCCCAAATATGAATCCAGGGGGCCGATTTGAACAAACTTGAATCAGATCTACCCCGCAACGTTGCATACCAAATATCAAAAGATTCTGCCTGCTGGATCTGGAGAAGAAGATTTTTGAAGAAATTTGCCTGAAATGCACTAAGTTTGAATTCGAGCTCCTATAGTGAGCCCAAATATGAATCTAGGGAGCCGATTTGAACAAACTTGAATCAGATCCACCCTACAATGTTGCATGCCAAATATCAAAAGATTCTGCCTCTTGGATCTGGAGAAGAAGATTTTCAAAGAAATTTGCCAGAAATGCAGTAAGTTCAAATTTGGGCTCCTATACTGAGCCCAAATATAAACCCAGGGGGCCGATTTGAACAAACTTGAATCAGATCCACCCCACAATGTTGCATACCAAATATCAAAAGATTCTGCCTGCTGGATCTGGAGAAGAAGATTTTTTAAGAAATTTGCCTGAAATGCACTAAGTTCGAAATCGGGCTCCTATACTGAGCCCAAATATGAACCCAGGGGGGGGCCGATTTGAACAAACTTGAATCAGATCCACCCTACAATGTTGCATACCAAATATCAAAAGATTCTGCCTGCTGGATCTGGAGAAGAAGATTTTTTAATGTTTTTCCCATTGCCTACAGTGTTAAAAAGTGCTGACTCAGCACTTTTTCAAAGTTCCGAAACTGTACCCTATGATAAAACCGATGGCAATTTTTTTTTACCAATCCTTTCTGTTCGTCCTAAGGAAGCTGCACACCAAATAAAAATTCTCAATGCCGTGCAGTTTTGGAGATATGGGCGTTTTAAATTTTTTCTATTTTTAGCTCCTGCGGTTCCCACGGGGCTGCGGGAAATTTTTTTTTTGCATAAATCAAGTACTCATGACCCAATAAGCCCTCACATAAAATTTGGTTCAAATCAGCCTCTCGGTTTGGAAAATAGAAATTTTGGGCGGGGCAAAAAATTTTGCCCCTCCCATAACGACGCCAAGTATAGCCTCACAAACTTCTCTTGAACAAATCTGAGTCTACACCTCAAAAGGAAGCTGCACACCATATATCAAGTCTCTGCTACTGCTGGTTCATGAGAAGAAGATTTACAAAGATTTTGGTGCCCCTTGGGGGCGTGGCACCACCCAGGAGGAGGGGCAACTTCATTTGAACAAATCTGAATTGGCATTAGGTAATAAACATTTAGCCAACATTTGAATAAAATTGGGCTAGTGGTTTAGGAGGAGAAGTCGATAATGTAAAGTTAACGCCGGACGGACGACGACGGACGACGGACAGAAAGTGATTAGTAAAGCTCCCCTTGAGCTTCGCTCAGGTGAGCTAAAAAAGGGTATCGTGATTCTGTTGTTTGAAAACAAGGTTAACTTTAGCTTGTTTCTCTCTTTATTCTGAGAAGTGAAGACCTAATTAGAGTTTTTCAACATTAAAGTTGAAAACTGCGACAATGGGTTTTCTGTAATTGTTGCGGTTTCAATAACAAAACTGAAACTGAACCAAATTTTCTGTTAATCGCCCCATCTCTACTAATTATAGAAATAATCATCAAAAATTTAATTAATGAAACACCGGGTACAACCCGGTGCTTCATTAATTAAAATTTTGATGATGATGATTTTTATTACCTGGTAAACATGCGTATGGACATCACTGCCCATGTGTGGATTACGACCAGTCCATGGCGACTATACAGTAGATAACTCTCAATGACTGGTGTACATGTAATAATGAATGAATATGAAAAGAAATTGTTACTAAAGCAATGCACATACCACAGGAGCTTCTGGAGGTGCAATCCTGAGACCCTGAGAAAGAATTCCAGCATAGTTGGTGACTCTTGAACCATGCCACAATAATTTCTTGTTATGAAGATCTTTAAATGGTCGATATCGGGCAGCCTCTCCTTCTCTTGCTATAGTAAATATCTGGCAATGAAAAGGAAGAATTATGTGAAGATACAAGCATTATGAATGTAATATATTACAGTTGGAAGACTATTCTAAACTTGAGATAACATTTATACCCCAATAAACAAAATAAAGATGGTCAAAAATACCGATTTCAAGGTTCAACAAGGGACCAGAAGGACTCACCTCACAAAAGCCCATTAATGCTTCACAAAGAGAATTAAAGAATAAAAAGTAGAACAACATCAAGGTGGCTATGCCCAATCATCATAGATACCCATATCCCAATTCACCCACTAGTGCAGCATCACACCATCTATCTCAATAGGACACTAATGTCCTCCGCTTTACTATAAACTCTCATGAAGGCAAACTAAAATTCTAAAATGAAAGTGCCAATGACACTGCAGCTCAACTTGTCAAAGAAGAGACTGAACTATATAGAAAGCTCCAGTAATGATAAGTCACTAAATTAAGTTTCTACAAAAACACCCCTATCACACCAAAGATACATACGAAAAAGATCAGGTGAGGGATGCAACCTGTATGGTGTACTAATGGAAATGTTTACAATTTATGTCAAATCCTATTTTGGTAATGGTGGCCATGTTTTTCAACAAAATTCAGAAAAATTTGATAGCTCCCATGAAGACATTACCCCAAAGCCACATATGAAATCTGAAAAATAGGCCGATGAAATCGCCAGATGTGTACCCATACGCGCAACTAGTACACCACCCTGGATGCTGACATTGGTATGGGTACATATAGAAATGGATTGGAGGAGTACCTAATTTGATGGATAAAGAGTTAATATCTCCAGATCAAATTATTAGATTGACATAAAAAACTATACAGCACAGCACATCAGTAACCTGAATACATATATAAAGTAACCTGATAATCGGATTAATATTTATTGAGTTATCGCATACCGAAGAAATGGATTGGAGGAGTTCTCAATTTGAAGGATAAAGGGTTAATATCTCAGGATCAAAATAACAGATTTACACCAAAAACTATACAGCTCGGCACATCAGTAACCTGAATACATATATGAAGTAACATGACAAACGGATTGATATTTTTTTGTGTTATCGAATGCCAAAGGGATTGGAGGAATTTTCAATTTGAAGGATAAAGGGTTAATATCTCAGGATCAAAATAACAGATTTACACCAAACGCTATACAGCTTGGCACATCAGTAACCTAAACACAAATATAAAGTAACTTGACAATCCAAGCAATATTTTTCAAGTTATCGAATGCCAAAGGGATTGGAGGAATTTTCAATTTGAAGGATAAAGGGTTAATATCTCAGGATTAAATTATCAGATTTACACCAAAAAACTATACAGCTCGGCACATCAGTAACCTAACACAAATATAAAGTAACTTGACAATCCAATCAATATTTTTCAAGTTATCGAATGCCAAAGGGAATGGAGGAATTTTTCCATTTGAAGGATAAAGGGTTAATATCTCAGGATCAAATCATCAGATTTACACCAAAAACTATACAGCTCAGAAAATCAGTAACCTGAACACAAATATAAAGTAACTAGACAATCCAAGCAATATTTTTCAAGTTATTGAATGCCAAAGGGATTGGAGAAATTTTCAATTTGAAGGATTAAGGGTTAATATCTCAGGATCAAAATAACACATTTACACCAAAAACCATACAGCTCGGAACATCAGTAACCTGAAGATATATATAAAGTAACATGACGGTTGGATTGCTATTTTTTGAGTTATCGCATGCCAAAGGAATTGGTAGAATTCTCAATTTGAAGGATAAAGAGTTAATAATCTCAGGATCAAATTATCAGATTTACACCAAAAACTATACAGCTCGGCACATCAGTAACCTGAACAAATATAAAGTAACTTGACAATCCAAGCAATATTTTTCAAGTTATCGAATGCCAAAGAAATGGATACGGACGCCGGACGAATGGACAAAGGATAGACGAATGACGGATGGCCACCCCAGATGCCGGCATTATGTGTACCATACATAGTATGGGTACACATAAAAAATTGGGTGAGAGATGTGGCCTATAGAGTGTGCTAATGGAATTGTTCACAATTTATATGTCAAATCCAGGATGGCTGCAAGTGGCCAAGTTTTTCAAAAAAATTCAGAAAAATTTGATAGCTTCCATCTACCTATGACACCAAAACTATATGAAATTTGAAAAAAATTGGGTGAGAAATGTGACCTGTAGAAAGTGCTACAGGACTTGTTGACAATTTACTTTGCAAATCCAAGATGGTTCTGGAAGCCATGTTTTTCAACAAAATTCAGACAATTCTGATAGCTCCCATCTAGACATCACACCAAAGCTACATATAAAATTTAAAAAACAATGGGTGAGAGATGTGGCCTGTATGGTGTGCCAATGGAATTGTTGAAAATATGTGTGACAAATTTAAGATGGCCACTGGTGGTCATGTTTTTCAACAAAATTTAGAAAAATGATAAATTTAAAGTAATTTGTATATTTTTTACACTTACCAATGGCCCAGACTTAGCTGGTGCAACCTCAATATTATTAAGGGCCAAACACAAATTTTGAACCACAAACAATCCCCAAAATTTGCAAACAATACCGAAAATTAAAAGTTCTATCTACTTCTTTTAGTACTTGCGCATGCGCAATACCCAGGAAGAGACTGAAATTGGCACCAACATCATTCTTCCTAGCTGTGCCTACTGAAGTAATAACTCAGCAGGGAGTATGAGTGCCTACTCATGGGAGGGCCATTGGTAAGTATAAAAAATATACAAATTACTTAAAATTTATATTTTTATACCAAAACCAATGGACCAGACTTAGCTGAATCATAAAAAGGCGGAGGGCCTAGGACTTAAAGAATTAGCAGACCAAAATACAGCTCCTTAGCTTACATTAGAACTCCTAAGGTGAAAAGGAGATTAAAATTTTTAAGGAATTACCGATATGTCTCTCTATACAACAATAAAGAAGACATACCACCGAAATAGGGAGCAATATGCAAGTAATTCCCTATTACTTAGCATATTTGATTGGGTGTAACGAACCAACAATTTTAAGGCTAGTCCAGAATAATACACTTAAAATTAGGAAAAGCATGTCCGTGAGTGAGAGACTAACGCCTACAAAAAACATGCCATATATAACGTAACAAGCTGTACATAAGAACAGAATAATCTAACAGGTCCATTCATAGTGACACACTTATTATAAGGCCAGAAGAGGTAAAGAGAAAATCCCCCCCCCCCCCTTTTTTATGGAATAATCTTCAAAACAAAGATAGAAGCGGTCTAGAATCAGTGAAAAAGCGGTATCGAATAATATATATATTCGCCAAAAAAGGCACCCGACTATTGTTATTAATTTAATGGTGCTTAATGCCACATCAGCAGCTAAGGCTATATCTTGACGATCCTGGTTATTAAAATCGCAAGCTTCTATATGTATGCCATATCCGGAATACATAGATAGGTCGAAAACCAGTGATATTAATATGTACAACCTAAAACTTGTCCAACTGAATCCTAATGGAAAGATTATCTGATAGAACTTATACCCTTCTGAGACAACCAACAGGTGCCAATTAATTCCAATAATGAATCTCCAAATTGTAACCGCTCAGTATGAGAATAGGTTATTCACCATAGGGGTGTTTGGTCATAAATGAAGTGGGGTTTGAATGTTTGTTTTTTCAGTGAAACGTGAAAATTATAACACAGGACGAAATGCCTCGTGGATGAAACGTCTCAGGATGAAACGTCTCCGGGACAAATCAAATGTCGAAGTGCCAACTTTCACAGATTTATTTTACCCCCCCCCAAAAAAATCCTTTCACAACCTGCCTAATAAAATTGTGAATCGCAATTTTTCCCCATTATATTCAAAATTATCACAACCCATTTGAACGGGCAGTTCATCCATAAATCATATTTTTCGGAAATCTGAAAATGAAATACAAAACGAATCAGTCGGATGTTTGCGTGTTTTTATTAACCCATTCGACCGCACATACCTGCCTATATGCGATTTATTTTCAACTATGACTGTTACTTTTATATCAAGCAACGGTTACTATTAGTTATCCAATTATCCTGCATCTCAAATGCATTTATTTAAATTAACTGGGAAACTCGTAACTGTTTCAAATAACAGTACACAAATTCCCAATGACGGCCATTTACAATACAAATGTTACTAAAAATAAATGCCAGGAGACTGTGTTCCATTCAACACAGCACCTGACTTTGCAGACTTTCTGAGGGTTGGTGCGAATCAAAGGTGGTGCGAATCGACCATTCCCCTTTGTGACTGTTTGTTGTCAGACTGAAAGACACCTTCCTTCTTGCTGTCATTATGACTTACCTTTTACAGAATAAAACACTTTCTGTCGTGAATATTGCTAAAACCCACCCACTTTATTAAAGCATGATGTAGAAAAAGCTTGAAGTGTGTTAATTTAAAATTTGCGAACGCATCGATATCGATTTACCGAAATGAGCACAATATCTCAAATTTATTTTGAAGATTTTTTGGTGTCATAAAAAGGTTGCATGCGCACCAAAAATAACCATGCACGCAGGCCTGAGAAACAGAGGTTCTTTTTTTATGGCCTAATATATGCATATTATGCATGAAATCCACATAACCCCGCATGTACCCTCGCCTGAATACAGCCTGTATCAATGACATGACCGAGCGATACAAAATATAACCAGGAAACTGAAGGAATAAAACAATGTTAATGCGATTAACCTGGGGAATACACTCATACGTCGTAAAGAAAACAGACACCTCTGAGCGAAACTTCGCAGAGTGGACTAATTGCCACATTTGGAGAATGTCACCCAGATAACGGACATACCTGCCACACAGGTACAAGAAGGCTAGCAATATCAAACGAATGTGCTCATGAAAGAATTCGTAATCCAAAAAACAGTTACTGTTCAGGAATCATATACTCATCTGAATTAAAGCTTGGAACAGTGACAAAATCCTTTTTCACAATATGAAAAAGAAACTTCACTCATCATTCCCCAAGCTATACTGCTGCTGCTATTCTCAATAAAGATTAATGCAGCAAAAAAGCCTATAGTTAGTCAAAGCAAGCATAATCACATTAACCCGGCACGACTCACTTTAGTGTTAGTTAACTATAATAGTATAGAAACCGTAGGGCTCCCTCATGTCTGACCCACCTCCAAATGGACAAATTCACGAAAATTCAATCAGAGAGTCAATTGGGTGAATGGTACTTTACTTTGCATAAAATCACTCAAAATCTGAAGAAACTATGTGGAACCAAATAAAAAAAAAAAAAAAAAAAATTACTCCCCCCACCCCCCCCCCCCATGTCAACTGGGCCAATTTTTTTTTTTTTAACATAAAATCACATTAGATCCTTCAAAACTAATTTTAAGTTTAAAACAAGTGCACCGCCAGCGGTGGATCAATATACGAATGCCTATGAAGAAATTGTGCTTGTGAAGAAATTTTTAGTTGAACAAAAGGTCAATAATTCCTTCAAAAGTAATTGTACATTCCTGGCTTACGACCCATTAAACTTGAGTATATTGTTTTCAAGTTATATTCAAGGTGGAGAATCAAAAGTCGCCGAAACTCCCAGATGGTTGCCATGGCGGCCATATTGGACATGCCAGAATACTGGTTATCGAAAGGAACAATCCTCTAGTCATGACTTATCAACCATAAAAAAAAACAATATCTGTTGGATGTATTGTTTTCAAGTTATAGCATGGACAAATAAAAGTTAACGGATGGACGGACATTGATGCTGGTTATTGAAAGGAACCATCCTCTGGTGATGACTAATCAACCACAAAAAAAAACAGGATCTGTTGGATGTATTGTTTTCAAGTTATCGTGTGGGCAAACAAAAGTTAACGGACAGATGGACAGACAGAGACAGACGGATGGACATTGATGCTGGTTAAAGAAAGGAACCATCCTTTAGTCATGACTAATCAACGATAAAAAAACCACTATCTGTTGGATTATCAAATGGACAATCAAAAGTCCCTGAAAATCCAAGATGGCTGCCATGGTAGCCATATTGGACATGCCAGAATGCTGGATATCGAAAAGTAACCATCCTCTAGTCATGATTAATCAACCATAAAAAAGTATCATCTGTTGGATTTATAGTTTTCAAGTTATTGTGTGGACAATAAAAAGTCCCCGAAAATCCAAGATGGCTGCCATGGTGGCCATACTGGATATGCCAGAATGCTGGTTATCAAAAGGAACCATCCTCTAGTCATGACTAATCAACCATAAAAAAACAGTATCTGTTGAATGTATTGTTTTTAAGTTATCGCGTGGGCAAACAAAAATTAACGGACAGACTGAGACAGATGGATGGACATTGATGCTGGTTATGGAAAGGAACCATCCTCTAGTCATGACTAAACAACCATCAACCATGAAAAAACAGTATCTGTTGGATGTATTGTTTTCAAGTTATTGCGTGGACAAACAAAAGCTAACGGCCAGACAGACATTGCCATACCATAATACGGCCTGCTCATATGAGCGGCCGTATAAAAACAGTTCCCCTAATGGACTCCCACCTCCCCCCAAACCCAGTGTCAATTGACTGAAAATTTTATTTTGCATAAAATCACTTGAAACCCACTAAAACCCATTTTAAAGCGAAGAAAATGAAAGTGTCAATGACACTGTAGCTCAACTTGTGTAAGACATGTACATGTATAGTATGTGACACAGCAATGACACATTTCTAGGTAATGACTTGATAACAAAGGTACATGTAAAGTATTGTAAAGGTCTGTACATAAATACGGACCATAGCCTGCAACAAATGTACAGGTAAAGTATTGTAAAGGTGGGTGACAGTTAGATGCTAAACTAGAAATGAAATCTCCATGGGATTAATGTTACAATGGGGATCCTTGTATGGTGCATCATAAGCCAAGTGTTAGCAACTGTTTTGGCCTGTTTGATTCAAACCCTTCTACGGTTGATTCATACTAATTAATAAATATTTGTCCAGTCCTTCTTAAAATATAGGTATTTGAATTTTTCATCTTCAGCTCATAGGGTTCCCACAGGTAAAGAGGTTTTATTTTTCTCATTGGAAACAGAAAACTTGGTTGTGCTAATAATGTTTACCCTCCCCAAACAACACCAAATATTAACACAGCCGAGCCCCAAAACACTCGTTAACGTCCCATGATGATAACAAACATAGTCCTAGAAGTTCTGTACAAGAAACTGATTGCACCTAATTTTGGTATAAAATGGCAGCCGGCAGCCATCTTGAATTTTTCAGATTGCACCCAAAAACACTTGGTCTCGCCCAAGGTTATTGATAACAAAGGTACCCAAGAAGTTTCATGAAGATCGGTTCATAAATACAGCCTCTAGCCCGAGCCATATTGACATGTGCACTTACTGTGTATAAGTAGCGCTGAATAAATCAAAGTTCATCTAATTTGCATAATTTCTGCACAAGACAAAAACCCATATTATATGTAATGTATTCCATGTCACAAAACATTCATACAAAAATTTATTCAAATCAGAACTTTCATACAGAAATTCTGTGCAAAAAACTGATTGCACTAATTTCTGTACAAAATAGCTGCCGGCAGCCATCTTGAATTTTGGACTCCACCCCAAAACACTCGTTCTTGCCCCACGGTGATAACAAAGGTACCCAAGAAGTTTCGTAAAAATCGGTTCATAAATACGGTCTCTAGCCCAAGTCGTATAGAAGTTCTGTACAAAAAACTGATTGTACCTAATTTTGGACCACACCCAAAAACACTTGTTCTCATCCCAAGGTGATAACAAAGGTACCCAAGAAGTTTTGTGGAGATTGGTTCATAAATACAGCCACTAGCCCGAGCCGTATTGTCATATGCACTTACTGTGTATAAGTGGCACTGAATAAATCAAAGTTCATCCAATTTACATAATTTCAGCACAAGAAAAAAACCCATATTATATGTGATGTATTCTATGTTACTAAACATTCAAACAAAAATTTATTCAAATCAGAACTTTCATACAGAAGTTTTGTACAAAAAACTGATTACACTAATTTCGGTACAAAATGGCTGCTGACGGCCATCTTGAATTTTGGTCCGCACACCAAAACACTCGTTCTCGTCCCACGGTGATAACAAAGGTACCCAAGAAATTTCATAAAGATTGGTTCATAAATACGGCCTCCAGCCCGACCCGTATTGAATTGTTGACGCCGGACAGACGGGCCATGGCATAACCTCAAATCTGACGATGTCAAAGTTGAGCTAAAAAGTTAAAAAATTTATAGTAATTTCTATATTTTTATACTGTACCAATGACCCAGACATAGCTGGTGCTAACTCTTAAAATATAGGGCCAAACACAAATTTTGCCCCCCAATCCCCAAAATTTGCATCTAAAACTAAAGAAAACATGTCCTGAAAGGCCCTCCACACTTCGCCCCTACTGCGCATGCGCAGTGTCAAGGACGTTCCGAAATTGGCGCCATTAATCATTCTAAGTTTGGCCCTTCATCAGTTAACATCTGACTGATCTTTGTGCTTATAAATCTCAGTTTAAATGATGCCAGACACATAAATATTAGTGAAATGGTGATTCTAAGGAGGATAGAGATGGAGGAGAGGAAAAGAATGTGTGACAGAATATTATCATGGCTGTAACTTAAAATTTTTTAATGAAATTATGTTAAGTTACCTATTTTCAAGGCAGCAGCCATTTTGTTGTCATTCTGATTATTTAGTTACACTGTTTTTTTAAGTGTTTTCCTCTCTCCCTGTCCTTTAAGTTCCCCCTTGCTATTCTCCCATGCTTTTGGCATAGTTTTTTGTAATAATTATTACTAAATTTTCTTGGGAGTTTTAGCTGAATAACAGAATGAATTCTGTTCTTTCCCCATGTTTACGTCTTCACCTAGGGGTGGTTAGGCGTTGTGTTCTGCATCTACCATCTGATGTTCTGCAGTTTCTTCCCTGGAAGTCTCTGTTTTGCATCAGATAGTGTATTTTTGGTAACTGATTTCGGGCCTGGGTGCCTGGAGTCTTATTTTAGTGTTTTTACACTCATTGTTTACATTTTCAACAGCCCTCTGTGTGAGGGGGGGATTTCTAAAAAATAATATCTTGATGTTATTTTAATCATAACTAGATACATTATTATTGTTCGTAAGTGTTGAATAAATTGTTTAAAATATTTTTAAAATTTTTGTCCACACTTAGGCTTGGGATCCATTGGGGCTCAACGTTACTTTTCAGAAACTTGGGCTGTTCTGAAAAAATATTTTTTCAAAATATTTTGATTTCAATTATTTTTTCTATATCAATGGATCATATTATTATTATGTATTTTGATTGCCAGGGGTTAGTGCGAGTACCAGGACTTGTTTTCTTTTCACATTGAAAGGATATTGATCAATTGTTTTAAGAGGAAGTCTTCCTCTGACTTTATTATCATTCTATATGTGGTCAGTGTACTCGCATTAACTTCTGTTCTGTATCGTATGATTTCGATGACAATATGGGAAGCGTATGTCACGGTATGTTGTTGGGGATTTGGACACTCCGGTCCTTTCCCCGCAGGGTCACTCTACTTTATCAATTTCTATTTCAGACGATCAAGATTAGGGTGATGTATCTGTGATGTCTTCCAACAGTGTGCCTCCGTCGTCACAATTAATGAAGGGCTAGCGGAAAAGTGCTCATGTAAATACGCCAATTGCCTAAGAGGACCCTAGTAGGTTCGACGGCCTTTGACGTCCGCTAGCTCGCCCGGTGTAGCGTCCATTCACCGAATGGTTCGGCAGCCGGGTTCGTCCGTTGCGGTCTAGAAGGAATTTTGGGGTGATGCGAGCACTATAAACTAACCTAATGCACACCCAGTGATGGCGGATCGGAGGGAGAACGCAGGAAGCCTTTTAGTCCGGTTCATAGCTCGTTCCGGTCCATCCGGACGGCAAGCGAGAGAGGCCCCTCTCTCGTTCAACAACATCTGGCCCCAGATGTTGTGGTACAAAATGTGTCGTAAGCGGAGCATACGTCCGTCGCTCGGGACGCTCCGTTGTATAGGCAGTCCGCTGAGACTGCTAAGGCTTCCTCTTCTCGTCAGCGCACACGACCGCACCTTGGCTGCGTGACCGCCGATATATTACCAGCTTCGCCGATCAAGGATTCTTCGGCGACCAGGTCACACCATCCGGTAGCCAGGGACACGAGGCCTGCAGACTCCGGTCGTTCGCATAGGAAGTGTGCGGGAGTCAACGTACACGGAGCTTCCGGCGGCAATGCATCGTAAGACCGCTACTGCACAGACCTCGGGAACGGACGTGCTTTCCTTAATAGCACAGTTTATCGCAGCATCCCAGCATCAACTGAATCTGTCGCATATATTTTATCCGACGATGCTGGGTCGGGACGCTCCGCAGAAGCGGGTACGGACGTCCGAAAGTTTCATCCGGTCCGACGGGATACCGAAAGGGATTCGGAGGATTTCGAGCTTTCCCTTTCGGAACAACATATGCTGTTGTGTATGTCATCTGACTTGGTCTTCTCCAGCTTCTTTCGTCGGACCAGAATGCTGCGATGCCGGATAAGAAACTGATAGCGTCGGTGGACTTAGAAATTTTTGGTTCGGTTCAGGGACATCGTCCCTCAGTTCTGACATAGTCCAATAATGTCACACAAACTTTTGAATTATTGAACGACGCTATATATATTATTATTTTATGCTTGCTAACCAAGCATTTCTGGTTTCTTCTTCGAAGAGTTATGGAGATGTCTTTCAAAAGTGTGCCTCTGTCGTCATAGTTAATGAAGAGTTAGCGGCAATAAGTGCTCATGGAATATGTCTATCGCCTACGGAGTGACATTCGCTAGCTCACCCGGTGTAGCGTACATTCATCGAATGGTTCGGCTGCCGGGTTCGTCCGTTGCGGTCTAGGAAGGAGATTTGGGTGATGCGAGCACTTTAATTACTTTAGTACTCACCCAGTGACGGCAGATTGAGGTCAGATCGGAGGAAGCCTGTTAGTCCGGTTCCTGGCTGGTCCAGGTCCGTCCGGGCTGTGAGCGAGAGAGGTCCCTCTCTCGTCCAACAACATAGGGGACCGCATGTTGTGGTTCAGATATTTTACATTCGGAGCAAATGTCCGTTGGTCGGGACGCTCCGTTATATTGACAGTCCGAGAGACTGTCTTTAATGCTTCCTCATCCTCACACCAGGGCACACGACCGCACATTGGCTACGTGACCTCGAGTATCCGATCAGTTTCGGCATTCAGTGATTCCACGGCGAATAGGTCGCGCCATCCGGTAGCCAAGGGACACGAGGCCTATACACTCCGTTCGCTCGCATATTGGTAGTATGCACGGGGTAGCGATCACGGAGCTTCCAGCGGCAATGCATCGTAAGACCGCTTCTCCTCAGGCCTCAGTGACGGACGTGCTATCCGAGTTAGCACAGTTGTTTCGAGGCATCCCAGCAATTGACAGTTTCTCGGTCGAATCAGGAATTATCCGACGGCGCTGGGTCGGTGCGGTCCGCGGTTGCATCAGGTACGGACGACCGAACGCTTTATAGGGTCCGACAGGATGGCGAAAGGGATTCGAAAGATTTCGAGTTTTCCCTTTAGTAGTATCGGAAGATGCCTTTCATATCTTTTGGCATTATCTTCCAGTGATTATTATTTCGGACTTCATTGCTGCGATCTTGGATAAGAGACTTATAGCGTCATTGGACTCGGATTTTTCGATCGGTTCGGGGACATTGTCCCTGACTTACCGACGTAGTCCAATATTGTCATTACAACATGTGTTTTATTTTTTGACGCTATATATATATATACAAGCCTGCTACTAAGCATGATAGTTTAGTTTCTTGTCCGCGTTGCTCATTTCTGCCTTTTTATCATTTATACAAATAGTTTATTTTGGCAGAGCAGGGCATACCGAGAGTTCATATGCGTCTAGACGGTGTGTTTAAAAACTGCATATATTCTTTTTCGCCGTTTATGTCTTTTCCAATTTCAATGTTGGGAACGACATTATGTATAGTAGACTTAACTTAGACGCTTTATTCTACGTAATCCGCCTTACTGCGGCGCTATCATTAC
This sequence comes from Pictodentalium vernedei, assembly GCA_031216915.1. Lineage (NCBI taxonomy): Eukaryota > Metazoa > Mollusca > Scaphopoda > Dentaliida > Dentaliidae > Pictodentalium > Pictodentalium vernedei. Next base: position 372,848,508 of record CM062292.1, read on the forward strand.
GTTTTCAAGAAAAGATTTACGGGATATTATTCTCAATGTAATTTCTTTTGAGGGCAGTAGTTTGTTCACGTATAACTCCGCCCTTCAGTGGCTGATTGGAGTTAGTTAGACGTGACGCAGCCCTAGCTACATCCACTCGCGTGGATAGTAAGGTTAAGAACTCTCTCAGAGTCGCTTCGTTCTCGGAGGAGCTTCTCTTCGACGGCAACTTTTCGGCAATCCATGAATTGCTCGATTTACACGTTCTCTTGTCTATCTAGTGTTACAAGAGATTCAGACTGGGGCAAACATTCGGTGGTTGACTCAGAGAGTGCCGCCGCAGTTGCCGGACCCGAGTGTGGCTGTTATGACGGTTACCAGTCATACAGATTGGGATATAATACTGATCCCTACGGATTCGAAGTGCCAGGGTCTTTGGGTTCCGCAGTCTTTTAGCAATCAGTTTTCTTCCGCGGAATAATGTTTTTTAGGCTTGCTTTATGTCATTGCATGAACATTATTCAGAAATGCATGCCCAAATTCCTGTCCTTTAATTCGACAGTAGTGGCGTATCTCCGGAACCAGGGAGGCACTCTTTCGTTTCCGTTATTCAATTTAATGGAAAGAATCCGTCTGTTGGTTATAGTACACCAAGTTCAGTTTTGGTCCGTCATATTCCGGGTCGTCTGATTGTTTTATCGGACTCCCGTTCTCTTACGGGTCGCTTGTTGCTGTCAGAATGGACTCTCAACAAACAAGTATTCAATCAGATTTGCTATCTATGGGAGCGCCCAGTGATGATTTATTTATGACACAGCTTGCTAATCAATTGCAGACGTATGTGTTGGCTTGTCCAGATCTCTGAGCTAATATTCTTAACGCTCTATTGATCTATAGGACGGAATGATAGGATACGCGTATCCTCCGGCGCTGTTGTTTTAGCAGGTATTGCTAAGATAAACAACCACTATACATTTCTGTTGATAGCATCTCTATCTTCACAGAGATCATGAGTAATTTTCTCTCTTGTCTACTGTGGGTTTTAACGTGAAATCTTCCTCTATGTGAGGATCTTTTTCACTGGGTAAATCGTGTCATCTTTATCACAACCTGCAAGGTCGCAACCTTCATGTATTCCATTGTGTGGTCCGTATTGCATTGTAAGCTCTGTACTGGACGAGCTTTGGACGCGATTTCTTACTATAGGAGATCCTCTTCTTCGCTATTCTATGCGGCTAAAGTGGAGGCTCTTCCGTCGTGGTGTAGGGATCATTATGTTCATATTGTTGATCCCTCCATACTACTCATTGCTATTTTTTAGTATACTTGTTTCACAAGATCTACTGCAGCCTGTTATTATTTAGGTTATAGGTTTATGTTACCTCATACCTATGCACTCTACGATAGTTTACAACTGAGTCTTTTGTCTCTTTATCTAAGTCAGTTAGTAACTTTTTGATAAATAGACTTAGAATCTTTAGATTAAATTCCTATACGGATTTTAACTTCGGTTCTTATTTAGCTAAGTAATCATTTGAGCCTCTGGAAACAGTAGTTTTCAAATTCTGACCTTTTAGACAGTAATTCTGTTGGTTTCTCTTTTACTGTAGAGTCAGTGAGTTTCATGCACTATCGATGGATGATTTTCACTTTCATAGTTTCGGAATCAATACTTCCGTTACTATTTAGGTTGGATTGTTGCATAAGAGTTAGGCTCCTATTATCCAGAACCTATTATTTTAAGGTCCTTCCGTCTTCGTATGGGCATAGGCCTTTACTCTTTCCGGGTACAGTTTATGTATTTATAAACAGATTTCTGTTTATTACTATGGGCGTAAGCTTCTTCTGTCTTTGATGCCCAGTAGAAGGACGTTACGCTCCATTTTATTGTTAATGGATTCTATTAACTATCGGTACTGCTTATGGTATATCATTGACTTAGCAGTTGTGCTTAAGATTTCGGCTCATGAAGTAAGAGTTCCTCTACTTCTTGGGCTTACATTAATAGTGTCGCTATTATAGATTTTTGAAGGCCGCTCATTGCGCTCAGCCATCCACATTCATGAATTTTATCTCAGAAATATCGAGTCCATTTCTGGAGGCCTCTATTGTTAGGTCTATTATCTACTGCTCAGAATGTCATTCACTTAACAGTTGCTACTATAGCTAGGTAGGCTGTCTGTTTCGGCAGTGTCTCCGTTCGGCTGCCCTCTTCGCTCTGGGCTATTTGACCCAGGGCAAGAAAAAGGGGGGGGGGGGGGGGGGGGGGGAGGGTGTTCCCTTGGGTCACCTGTTTTACTATGAAAACAAGGGGATACCTCCTCCGGAGTTAGTAATTCTGAGCTGTTATTGGGATGGTTGTTTAGTGAGAAGTTTAGGTTTTTAAAATTCATTCAAGTCTTAGTTTTTAAAGTATAGCTTTTGATTATTGCATATGTCAACGGACATGATTATGCAATCCTCAGACACTTTTAGGAGTATAAGAGTCTCTATTCTCTAGACTTACTTTATTTATTGTCTCTTTATCTAAGTCAGTTAGTAACTTTTTGATAAATAGACTTAGAATCTTTAGATTAAATTCCTATACGGATTTTAACTTCGGTTCTTATTTAGCTAAGTAATCATTTGAGCCTCTGGAAACAGTAGTTTTCAAATTCTGACCTTTTAGACAGTAATTCTGTTGGTTTCTCTTTTACTGTAGAGTCAGTGAGTTTCATGCACTATCGATGGATGATTTTCACTTTCATAGTTTCGGAATCAATACTTCCGTTACTATTTAGGTTGGATTGTTGCATAAGAGTTAGGCTCCTATTATCCAGAACCTATTATTTTAAGGTCCTTCCGTCTTCGTATGGGCATAGGCCTTTACTCTTTCCGGGTACAGTTTATGTATTTATAAACAGATTTCTGTTTATTACTATGGGCGTAAGCTTCTTCTGTCTTTGATGCCCAGTAGAAGGACGTTACGCTCCATTTTATTGTTAATGGATTCTATTAACTATCGGTACTGCTTATGGTATATCATTGACTTAGCAGTTGTGCTTAAGATTTCGGCTCATGAAGTAAGAGTTCCTCTACTTCTTGGGCTTACATTAATAGTGTCGCTATTATAGATTTTTGAAGGCCGCTCATTGCGCTCAGCCATCCACATTCATGAATTTTATCTCAGAAATATCGAGTCCATTTCTGGAGGCCTCTATTGTTAGGTCTATTATCTACTGCTCAGAATGTCATTCACTTAACAGTTGCTACTATAGCTAGGTAGGCTGTCTGTTTCGGCAGTGTCTCCGTTCGGCTGCCCTCTTCGCTCTGGGCTATTTGACCCAGGGCAAGAAAAAGGGGGGGGGGGGGGGGAGGGTGTTCCCTTGGGTCACCTGTTTTACTATGAAAACAAGGGGATACCTCCTCCGGAGTTAGTAATTCTGAGCTGTTATTGGGATGGTTGTTTAGTGAGAAGTTTAGGTTTTTAAAATTCATTCAAGTCTTAGTTTTTAAAGTATAGCTTTTGATTATTGCATATGTCAACGGACATGATTATGCAATCCTCAGACACTTTTAGGAGTATAAGAGTCTCTATTCTCTAGACTTACTTTATTTATTGGCTTACTTTAAAAATTATTAGTATAAGGATTATATTGGATATTAATAGAGTACATGGATGTATGAAGCTCAATTTTGGAAGGTGTTGTATCTTTCTAATTTATCATAAATAAGAAACATACATGTAAGGCCTATTACTTCTTTTCCCTACTGGGGATGACTGTATTTTATTTTATTGAGCGTATTCCATTTTGCTCTATGTCCTTGGCCCTCCAGCCTTTTTACTATTCAGCTATGTCTGGGTCATTGGTACAGTATAAAAATGTTAAAAAATTTATAGTAATTTATATATTTTTTATACTTACCAATGACCCAGACGGGGATGGCCCTCCCAGGAGTTGGGAACTCTTGCCTCCCCGCTGAGTACATAGCGCTTACCAGGCACTGGTTATTAGAATGATTAATGGCGCCAATTTCGGAACGTCCTTGACACTGCGCATGCGCAGTAGGGGCGAAGTGTGGAGGGCCTTTCAGGACATGTTTTCTTTAGTTTTAGATGCAAATTTTGGGGATTGGGGGGCAAAATTTGTGTTTGGACCTGGACAAGCCAGGAATCGGACTAACAGGCTTCCTCTGATCTGTCCTCAATCTGCCGTCACTGGGTGAGTACTAAAGTAATTAAAGTGCTCGCATCACCCAAATCTCCTTCCTAGACCGCAACGGACGAACCCGGCAGCCGAACCATTTGATGAATGTACGCTACACCGGGTGAGCTAGCGAATGTCACTCCGTAGGCGACAGACATATTCCATGAGCACTTATTGCCGCTAGCTCCTCATTAACTATGACGACAGAGGCACACTTTTGAAAGACATCTCCGTAACTCTGCGAACAAGAAACCAGAAATGCTTGGATATAGCAAGCATAAAATAATAATATATATAGCGTCGTTCAATAATTCAAAAGTTTGTGTGACATTATTGGACTATGTCGGAACTGAGGGACGATGTCCCTGAACCGAACCAAAAATTTCTAAGTCCACCGACGCTATCAGTTTCTTATCCGGCATCGCAGCATTCTGGTCCGACGAAAGAAGCTGTAGAAGACCAAGTCAGATGACATACACAACAGCATATGTTGTTCCGAAAGGAAAAGCTCGAAAATCCTCCAAATCCCTTTCGGTATCCCGTCGGACCGGATGAAACTTTCGGACGTCCGTACCCGCTTCCGCGGAGCGTCCCGACCCACCATCGTAGGATAAAATATATGCGACAGATTCAGTTGATGCTGGGATGCTGCGATAAACTGTGCTATTAAGGAAAGCATGTCCGTTCCCGAGGCCTGTGCAGTAGCGGTCTTACGATGCATTGCCGCCGGAAGCTCCGTGTACGTTGACTCCCGCACACTTCCTATGCGAACGTCCGGAGTCTGCAGGCCTCGTGTCCCTGGCTACCGGATGGTGTGACCTGGTCGCCGAAGAATCCTTGATCGGCGAAGCTGGTAATATATCGGCGGTCACGCAGCCAAGCAGCGGTCGTGTGCGCTGACGAGAAGAGGAAGCCTTAGCAGTCTCCACGGACTGCCTATACAACGGAGCGTCCCGAGCGACGGACGTATGCTCCGCTTGCGACACATTTTGTACCACAACATCTGGGGCCAGATGTTGTTGAACGAGAGAGGGGCCTCTCTCGCTTGCCGTCCGGATGGACCGGAACGAGCTATGAACCGGACTAAATGGCTTCCTCCGTTCTCCCTCCGATCCGCCGTCACTGGGTGTGCATTAGGTTAATTTATAGTGCTCGCATCACCCCAAAATTCCTTCTAGACCGCAACGGACGAACCCAGCTGCCGAACCATTCGGTGAATGGACGCTACACCGGGCGAGCTAGCGGACGTCAAAGGCCGTCGAACCTACTAGGGTCCTCTTAGGCAATTGGCGTATTTACATGAGCACTTTTCCACTAGCCCTTCATTAATTGTGACGACAGAGGCACACTGTTGGAAGACATCACAGATACATCACCCTAATCTTGATCGTCTGAAATAGAAATTGATAAAGTAGAGTGACCCTGCGGGGAAAGGACCGGAGTGTCCAATTCCCCAATAACATACCGTGACATACGCTTCCCATATTGTCATCGAAATCATACGATACAGAACAGGAGTTAATGCGAGAACACTGACCACATATAGAATGATTATAAAGTCAGAGGAAGACTTCCTCTTAATACAAATGATCAATATCCTTTCAATGTGAAAAGAAAACAAGTCCTGGTACTCGCACTAACCCCTGGCAATCAAAATACATAATAATAATATGATCCATTAATACAGAAAAAATAATTGAAATCAAAATATTTTGAAAAAATATTTTTTCAGAACAGCCCATGTTTCTGAAAAGTAACGTTGAGCCCCAATGGATCCCAAGCCTAAGTGTGGACAAAAATTTTAAAAATATTTTAAACAATTTATTCAACACTTACGAACAATAATAATGTATCTAGTTATGATTAAAATAACATCATGATATTATTTTCCAGAAATCCCCCCCTCACACAGAGGGCTGTTGTAAATGTAAACAATGAGTGTAAAAACACTAAAATAAGACTCCAGGCACCCAGGCCCAAAATCAGTTACCAAAAATACACTATCTGATGCAAAACAGAGACTTCCAGGGAAGAAACTGCAGAACATCAGATGGTAGATGCAGAACACAATGCCTAACCACCCGTAGGTGAAGACGTAAACATGGGGAAAAGAACAGAATTCATTCTGTTATTCAGCTAAAACTCCCAAGAAAATTTAGTAATAATAATTACAAAAACTAAGCCAAAAGCATGGGAGAATAGCAAGGGGGGACTTAAAGGACAGGGAGAGAGGAAAACACTTAAAAAACAGTGTAACTAAATAATCAGAATGACAACAAAATGGCTGCTGCCTCGAAAGTTAAAAAATTTATAGTAATTTATATATTTTTTATACTTACCAATGACCCAGACTTAGCTGGTGCTAACTCTAACAAAACCAGGGCCAAACACAAATTTTGCCCCCCAATCCCCAAAATTTGCAACCAAAACAAAAAGAAATCATGTCCTAAAGGACCTCCATACTACGCCTCTACTGCGCATGCGCAGTGACGCAGACGTCCCGAAATTGGCGCCAATTATCATTCTTACTGGCAGTGCCTGGTCAGCGCTATGTACTCAGCGGGGAGGCAAGAGTTCCCAACTCCAGGGAGGGCCATCCCCGTCTGGGTCATTGGTAAGTATAAAAAATATATAAATTACTATAAATTTTTTAACATTTTTATACTGTACCAATGACCCAGACTTAGCTGAATAGTAAACAGGCTGGAGGGCCTAGGACATAGAGGAAAATCCAATAAGCTCAACTATATAGTAAAGAGGTAACCCCTTAAGGAGAAAAGGAGTATTAGGCTTTACATGTATCTTTCTTATTTAATATTAAATTAGAAAGATACACTACCCTTAATAATTGAGCACAATAACATTCATGTTCTCTATTAACATCCAGTATAACCCTTATACTAATTATTTTTAAAGCAAGCCAATAAATAAAGTAGTCCAGAGAATTGAGACTCTTTATAGTCATTTAAAAGTGTCCGAGTATTGTATATTAAAGCCCGTTTGACACTTGACATATACAAATGCTTCACACCAAGCTACACTTTAAAAATAAGACATGAATGAATTTAAACATTAATATTACACTTTAAAACCATCCCGGAAGCGACTCAGAAATACTGACTTGGAGGAGGCATTCCCTTGCTTTTCACTATAAAGCAGGTGACCTAAGGGAACACCCGCCCCCCCCCCCCCCTTCCCCTTGCCCTGGGACAAATAGCCCAGAGCGAAGAGGGCAGCCGGACGGAGTCACTGCCGGAACAGAAAGCCTGCATAACTATAGTTGCAACTGTTTAGTGGACGACATTCTGAGCAACAGATAACAGACCTAAACAATGCAGGTCTCCAGAAATGGACTCAATATTTCTGAGATAAAAATTTGTAAATGTGGATGGCTGAGACCAATAAGCAGCCTTCATTAAATCTGTAATAGCAACACTATTAGCATAAGCCCAGGAAGTAGAAAGAGCTCTTACTTCATGAGCAGAAATCTTAAGCACAGACTGCTGAGAAGATAAATCTTCATAAGCAGTACGGATAGTTAACTGAATCCATCTAGCAATAGAATGGACTGAAATATCCTTTCTATTAGGCATCAAAGACAGAAAGAAACGTTTCCGTCCCTTTCTGATAAACTGAGATCTCTGTTTATAGATACGTAATGCTCTAACAGGACAGAGTAAAGGCCTACGCCCGTCTGAAGACGGAAGAGCATTAATAACAATAGGTTCCGGATATTTATTAGGAGCCTGATTCTTAGCTAAAAAACCCACGTTAGTAGTGAAGGTGATAGTATTCCCAACACTACGATAATGAGAATCATCCACCGATAGTGCATGAAGCTCACTGACTCTTCTAGCAGAAGAGAAAGCTAAGAGAAAAGCTGTCTTATAAGATAAGAATTTGAAATCTATTGTCCCAAGAGGTTCAAATGGCTTTTCCTTCAATTTAAGAAGAACCCAAGCTAAATTCCACTTAGGAATTAATCTAAGAGTTCTGGGTCTATTTATCGAAAAGTTTCTAACCAACTTCAATAAAGAGACATTAGATCCAATTTGTAAACTATCATGATGTGCATAGGTATCAGATAACATAGATCTATAACCCTTTATAGTAACAGGCTGCAGTTTGATTTCGTCAAACAAGTATACTAGAAAGTTTGCAATGTCTGGTATAGAGGGATCGAATATATCTACAGAATGATCCCTACACCAACGACGAAAAACCTTCCGCTTAGCCGCATTGTTTAGCGAAGAGGAGGTCCTCCTACAGTTAGAAATCGCGTCCACTGCTCGTCCTGTAAAGTGCTTGCCATGCAAGAAGGACCGCACAACGGAAAAACGTGAAGGTTGAGACCTTGCGGGTTGTGATGGAGTTGGCGCGATTTCCCCTGCGAAAGAAGATCCTCCCGTGGAGGAAGCTTCCGCGGTAGGTCCCACAACAGACACCTGAGTAGATTTATCCACGGTCTCTGTGGCGACAGAGATGCTACCAACAGAATCTTGCATTGAGATTGTTTTATCTTTAGCAATACTTGTTGAATTAACGGCGCTGGAGGATACGCATATCCTATCATTCCGTCCCAAGGGATCGACAGAGCGTCTACTGCAAATGCTCTTGGATCCGGACATGGAGACACATACGTCTGCAACTGATTGTTGAGATGTGTCGCAAATAAGTCTATCATTGGCCGTTCCCATTGGTAGCAAATCTGATTGAATACTTGTTTGTTGAGAGTCCACTCCGACGGCAACAAGCGACCCTTTCGTGAAAGGGAGTCTGCTAGCACATTCACACGACCCGGTATGTGACGGACCGAAAGAAGAACGTGATGTTCTAACGCAAACAGAAGGATTCTTTCCGTTAGATTGAACAACGGAACTGAATGAGTGCCTCCCTGATTCTGTATATACGCCACTACTGTCGTATTGTCGGATAGGATTTGGACATGAGCATCGTGAATAATGTCCATCCAGTGACGTAACGCAAGCCAAATTGACATCATTTCCTTGATGTTTATGTGCTTGCACAGGAATTGCGGATCCCAAAGACCCTGGCATCTCGAATCCGTTGGGATTAATGATGCACCCCAACCTGTTTGACTGGCATCCGTCATAACGGTAAAACTCGGATCCGGCAACTGCAGCGGAACTCCCTGAGTTAACCACTGAATGTTTGCCCAAGTCTGAATCTCTTGTTTCACTTGATCTGACAAGAGAACGTCTACATCGAGCGAATGAATTTTCACACTCCAATTCTGAGTCAGGAAAATTTGAAGAGGACGTGTGCGTAACCGCCCCATCGGAATGAGATCCGCAGTGGCTCCGCACAGACCTATCAGTCTCATAAATTCTCTCGCCGTGACTTTGTCTGCGTGCAGACAATAGCGAGCGTAACAACTGACTAATTTCGCTCTGGTTAACGGCAGACGAACGAGATTGTTGTGCGTCTCGAAGCTCATTCCCAGATGACTGAATGACTTGGACGGCACCAGATCCGACTTCCCCTCGTTTCCTATAAAACCGAGACGTCGGAGCAATAGAAGAAGATTCTGAACATCGTTCTGAAGCGTTAACTCGTTGCCGTACCTCTGAAGAATGTCGTCCAGGTAGGCCGACGTTACCGCAGACGAATGAGCTCGGAAGTAGATCATTACCGAGTTCATTACCCGAGTGAAAGCCCAGGGTGCTAGATTCAATCCGAAGCACATCGCCCGGAATTGATACACCACTCCTAGGACTGCGAAGCGTAGATACTTTCGGAATGTCGGATGTACCATGACGTGAAAGTACGCATCTTTGAGATCTATGCTCGTTGCATAATCGTTCACCCGAATACTCGCTCTGACCGATCGAATCGTCTCCATATAAAACTTCGGAGCGACGATCAACTTGTTTATCCAGCTCAAATCTATGACTGGACGGAACGAGCCGTCTGGTTTCGGAACCAGAAATAGATGGCTGTAGAATCCCGGAGATTCCTGGTTTTCTACGACCTCTACCGCATTCTTCATTAAAAGAGACTGCACCTCTGATAACAGAGCGTCTCTTTTCTGCGGATTTGACGGAAGATGAGTCCACTTTGGACTTCGAGTTAATGGAGGCTTTCGTTTGAAGGATATCTTTAGACCTTCCGAAGTCACTCCTCTCACCCAAGGGTCGTCCGTAATCGACGCCCATTCTTGTGAAAAGCTCGACAACCTTCCGCCAACCGGAACGCGATAGAGGTTTAAGCCATCACCTCCTGGACCTGCGAGGCCTGCGGTAGGAGAAACCACGTCTTCCACGACCCGCACCTCGCCCCGTCGACCTCGGGGCGTCCGACCGATTGTCCCAGCCTGAAGGACGTCCCGAACGAGAGTTGCTATCCTGACGGTCTCTCGAATAAGACCAAGAGGACGCACCGGAACCTCTATAGGAACCTCTCTTGGGCGCATTAGACCCAGAAATGCCTGTCTTATTCGTGTCTGCTGTATCCGACTTCTTAGGAGCAGATTTGAACAACAGAGAATCCTTAGCTTTCTTTGTAATTTTATCATAAATAGCGGAAAGCTTGCCGTCAAAGAGAAGTTCTCCTGAGACCGAAGCGACTCTAAGAGAGTTCTTCACCTTAGAATCCACTAATGTGGATGTAGCTAGGGCTGCGTCACGTCTAACCAACTCCAGATTTGCCACTGAAAGGGCGGAGTTACACATGGAATAAGCTACTGCCCTTGAAAGAAGTCTTAAAGAGGATTGTATATCCTGAAACTCTTTCCCCTGAAGGCGCAGTGATAACGCCTTAGTAAGGTGATCTGCGTAAGATAAGGCATCTAAATTGGCTCTGTTAGACGCAATAGCTGTTTCCAACACCGCGATTGGAATAGAAGCTGACGACGGTAATGATAGCTCTAAGTCTTCCGCCTCGTCGTCCATACGCAGAGGAACTCTCGGTATACCCTGTCCTGCCGTATCGAATTTATTCCTTGCATTAATGAAAGGCAGGTTGAGAGTATTAGCGGACAAGAAACCTGCTTTCCCCGTCCTGGAAGCAAGTTTAAATATAGCGTCGTTCAATAATTCAAATGTTCTTGCAACATTATTGGACTGCGACGGAAACTCGGGAGCGATGTCCCTGAACCGCTCAAAAAATTCAGAGTCCAATGACGCTATAATTCTCTTGTCCGGAAGCGCAGCAGTCTGGCCCGACGGAACAACTTGAGGGAGAAAGTGCCGGATGAAGTCCACGGCAGCTTTATGTTGTTCCGAAAGGGATAGCTCCAAGTCATCCATATCCCTTTCACCATCCGGTCGGACCTCATGATGTTCCCGGTCGTCCGCCCCCGATGCTTCGGCGGAGCGTACCGACCCAGCGCCGTCGGATAATTCTCGATCCGACACCGTTTCTGTCGGTTGCTGGGATGCTGCGATAAGCTGTGCTATCTGCACAAGAATGTCCGGCGTCGAGACCTGCGGAGGCGCAGTCTTTCGCTGCTTCGCGAGGGCAGCTCCGCATCAGATGGCTCCCGCATACTTTTCCTATGCGAACGTCCGGAGTCCATCGGCCTCGAATCCCTGGCTGCCGGATGGTGTGACCTGGTCGCCGAAGAATCCTTGATCGGCGAAGCTGGTAATATATTGGCGGTCACGCAGCCAAGGTGCGGTCGTGTGCGCTGACGAGAAGAGGAAGCCTTAACAGTCTCTGCGGACTGCTTATACAACGGAGCGTCCCGAGCGACGGACGTATGCTCCGCTAAAGACACATTTTGTACCACAACATCTGGTCCCAGATGTTGTTGAACGAGAGAGGGGCCTCTCTCGCTCGCGGCCCGGCTGGACCTGGACGAGCTAGGAACCGGACTCAAAGGCTTCCTCCGTTCTCGCTTACTATCCGCCGTCACTGGGTGTGCATCTATTATGTTTATAGTGCTCGCATCACCCAACATTTCCTTTTGGACCGCATCGGACGAACCCGGCTGCCGAACCATTCGGTGAATGGACGCTACACCGGGCGAGCTAGCGGACGACATTTGTCTAATCTCCATGAGCACTTTTGCCACTAGCTCTGAATTCATTTGTGACGACGGACGCACACTTGAAGAAGATAACATGGAAACATCACCCTGTTCTGGTTCCTCTGAAATAGAAACTGAGAGAGTAGAGTGACCTTGCGGAGAAAGAGCCGGAATCGCTCTTTCTCCAGAAACAACATATCGTGACACACGTTTCCAATGTTTCTCATCCCAATGTTCACATATAGGACAGGGATTAATGCGAGAACACTGACTACAATTAATACAATGATCATGAAAGTCAGAGGAAGATTTCTTCTTATTACAATTTGAACAACGTCCCTTCATTGTGAAAGAACAACAATAAGTCCTAGTTACTCGCAAAAACCCCTGACACAAAGATACATAATAACATGATCCATTAATAAATGAAAAAACAATTGCAAAACAAAATAATTTTGAAAAAATATTTTTTCAGCGAAGCCCAAGTTGCTGAAAAGTAACGTTGAGCCCCGATGGATCCGATGGCAAAGTGTGGTCAAAAATTTTAAATTTATATTAAATAATTAATGAGACACTTTCGGATAATACAAATGTATCTTATAGTGAGATAAACTACAGCAAAGGCAAACAGCCCCCCTCAAAAAAGGCTGTTGCCAATGAAAACAAACAGTGTAAAAACACCAGAAAACATGACTCCAGGCACTGAAAAAACTGGCCCGGAATCAGTCATCAATTACACTCTGATGCAAAACAGAGACTCCCAGGGGAGAATCTGTAGAACATCAGATGGAAGATGCAGAACACAAACGTTATACACCCATGGGTGAAAACGTAACTATGGGGAAAATAACAGAAAACATTCTGTAACCAAGCAACTCTCCCAGGAAATTTTAGAAATGAAATTTCTCAAAAATATGCCAAAAGCATGGGAGAATTGCAAGGGGGGACTTTAGAAGGCTAGGGGAGAGGAAACACTGAATAAGCAATGCAACAATTAGCAAGAATGACAACAAGAGGCCCATGCCTCGAAAATAGGCAACTTAACATAATTTCATCAAAAATTTTTAAGTACAGCCCTGATTATTTTTTGTCACTTCTTTTTCCTCTCCTCCTTCTATCCTCCTTAGAATCACATTTTCTCCAAGAATTACGTGTCTGGCATCCTTTAAACTGAGATTTACAAGCACAAAGATCAGTGAGATGTTGACTGATGAAGGGCCAAACAGAGAATGATAATTGGCGCCAATTTCGGGACGTCTGCGTCACTGCGCATTTTCAATCTGCAAATTTCTTATTGAGATCTGTCAAACAAGATTGAATTGGTTAAAATTTGCAGCTTCAAAAATTGTTAATAAATTATATATGCAGTTTAGAGCCATAAATCTGCAAAACTCAGGCTTTACAAACCTCTGTTATTATATAGCAAATATGTTTTATGGAACACAGGAGAATACACTACTAATGCAAAGAAGGTTGGTGTTTTGTACCTTTTTGAAGCTTTCCCATGTCTGTGGTGCCTTAAGGTTGTCGGGCAGCCTATTCCAAAGAAAGGGACTCGTCCTGGAAAATGCATGATTGCCTGCCCTTGTAATATTGGTGTGCAAAGCAATAAATATCCATTTAATCTATCATCTAATGGCGAAGATATTTCACGTTTATGATTTTGAATCGACAGACAAATTCACGTAATCCAGTATATCTCTCAATTTCTTCAAGAGGTAGGGTACAATAACTGAAAGATAGAAAGATACCTACATCTAAAACATCCAGATCATATTGGTTGTGAGTAGATGCATGAGTGTTTTTGACATAATCTATCAATCTTTTGTATGTTTCATCTGATTTATCCATCGGCTGAAATGAAAATAAGGAATTTTATTACTTTCCAAAATGTGATTTACTGGAATTTCATGGTTTGATAATAAACAATAACTTAACAAATGAATTATGCAATCAACAATTGGGTCATGTATCGGTGCGCGCGAACGACGACGCTTTTCCATGGGTGTAATGGGGACTTCATTGTTTTTTTAAACCTTTACCTAACATGAAAAGCAGACGACACCTGCAAAAAAAATTCTTGAATAACTATTATTTTCAATTTTTGTCTGAAAAACACAGGTTATGACCCTCATTGGAACAAGCTTGACAAGCTCGTTCCAATTAGGTGTCATAACCCATGTTTTACAGACAAAAAATGAAAAAAAATAATGAAAATTAACTGGCGAGTTTTGAGAATAGCACTGGCCGTTTTTGGCCGTTACATTAGGTAAAGGGTTAAATAATATAATTATCATAATAATGGAAAGTAATAAATAGAGTAATCGCTTGCCAGGACTGGTTACGTGAAATAATTCATTCGAGGCGAGGGACTATAACAAAACACTTGTGTGCATTCGCACACTCATGTTTGTACAATGTCCCTCACCTCTCATGAATTATTTCACGTAATCAGTATAGGCAAACGATTACTCTCTATATCATTATAAATTCTTTTTCATCCACTGATTTATGACAAAGGAAAAATATACAAAACTGCAACTAATTTTTGACTAAAAACAGTTAATTTACAAGGGGATGCACAAATATGAAAATTTAGACAAACCCAAAACATTTATGCAAAAAAAAAAATTTGGATAACCCTCCAAATTTAGATAATCATTCACATGTATATTCGCTTTTGTGTTAATGTGTAATATATAGAGCTGCCATGGTTATCTGGATATCCAGTTTGCATCCGGCTGCAAAGAAACTCAACTGGTTAGAAAAGCCATCAACCGATAACCATACTCCTGATATTATGTCCGATAATATGAGTATCAAAAAACTTTGAAAACAGAAAATAAGTGACTGAAGAAGTGTACTCTGATGACATGATTGTTCCATGACCTGCATAACTTAATCAACCCCCAATAAAAAGCTGGACAAACTATAAACAATAGCCTCATTGAATATTAAATGAATCACGTGACCAAACGGTGCAATTTGTTTGGTCAGTATGTGCACTAGGTAATGCGAGTTGTAAAACTTCATTCAGTAGTAAATATCATTACGTGACGTTTTGTTTTGTGACCAATATTATTACTGCAACATCTATCCAAAACAATCACGTGTTGAAAAAGCATGATGAACTTCTGTAGATGTAAGTCAGCTGTCAGCGTTAATTTAAATGACAAAACAGTTTGCAGGTATTCGGTTCACATCTCATAACAGTGTTTTATTCAGTGTCATGCCATTCTCAGTAGTCTATTTCAGCATGTGATGTCATTTAGCTAATGCCCATAGTACTGCTTTGAGCATTAGTAGAAACGGATTATAGCGACTCGCTTTGTTTTGCTATCTACACTGTTGAATCACATGCTCTTTGTTTGTCGGCACGTCCTTTGAAATTGTGAAGTTACATGTTGAATTTCTTTGAGGAGCTAAATCAAAATGCCTGAACAATTTAGAAGAGGGAGAAATGGTTATCCAAATTTTTTTTCAGAAAACCACTAGATGAACGTAACAGACTTTCGTCCAATTTGTGCATCCCTAATGTACACAAAAATAGAAACATATCACAAATGAACTTTTGAGTGGTATGGCAAGACAAAGTTCTTTGTAGAATATGCTGGTCTCATTTTGTTACATTACATGCCATCATCAAAAACTGGGCAAAGTCGGGGGAGCTTGGATCTGACAGCTGCAATTATCCATACAGTATGAGTCACATCACCTGCGTTAACCCTTTACCCAATGCACAGGATATCAAAATTTAATATTTTAATTATCATTTTTTCAAAAAATTTCAACAAAACCATATCATGTGACCACCAGCCAGAAAATAAGCAGACTGTCATCTGCAAAATGAGGTCCCCAGAGGGTAAATGTGGTGATGTTACCCTGCACTGCAGGGTAGCATCACTAAATTTACCCTCGGAGAACATAAATCTGAATCAAGGTCACAAACCAAAACAGAAAGAGGTACCCAGAGGATAATTGGCCCACTGTATGGGATAGCATCAGCACATTCACCCTCTGGGGACCTCATTCTGCAAATGACAGATTGCTTATTTTCAGGCTTGGTGACCACTCACTGGAACGAGTTGAACAAGCTCGTTCCTATGAGGGAGGTTGGTTTTGTTTTAAGTTTCATACCAAAGTAACTCTGAATCATAGTTTGAGTAGAATGTAAATCTCGAGATTAATTCAGTGCTTTATTTCTGAGGTATAATGTCACACTTGTGCACCTACTGCATGCTTTACTTCTTATCAAGGTCCTCTTTTTAACATGCCGCTAAATGGCAGCAGAATATAAACGTATCTATCAATTGCAGTATTTTTTTTTGCTTTCAACATTTTCAAATGAATAGGAAGGTGTTCACAAAATTATTGAAAATCATTGGATATTTTGATTTGAAGGAAACCTGAATGTATAACAAAATCTGATGGACAAGAAGCACAAGCAAAGTTTCATTTGATGGATCTCTGGGTAACCCCTTTACCTAATGAATCGGCCACATCCACCAATATAATATGCAAATTCAGCAGTTGAAAATATATTATTTTTCAAAAAATTTCAACAAAATCATATCATGAGACCTCTCATTGGAACGAGCTTGACAAGCTCCAATGAGGGGTCTCATGACATGGTTTTGTTGAAATTTGTTTTAAAATTTGAAAAAATTATATTTAAAATAATAAATTTGATATTGGGTAAAGAGTTAAACTGGAGGTCCTTTAGTCCAAACTTTTCTCATGCTCGTGATGTCTGTTTTTTCCCCATAAATTTTCAAGTTATTGTGCAGCAGCAATAATTTCAGAAATGCACTCTCCCAACAGGTATCGCTGAATTAAATATTTGAATTAGAGTTACCCGCCTTGAAATGTTGCACTCGGAAATGATACAATCTCTAAAAATAACCAGCCTTGGAAAAATATATTGTTTCAATAAACATTTGAAACATTCTATTGACATCCTGCATTACTGTTGAATATTCCTGATAAAAAAGAGAGTGATTTGATGACTTTTGGACGTAAAAATTACAATTTACTTCTTGAGTGTTTTTGTACAGAATTCCCGGAGAAATATGTGCATGTGACCGGTACTTACCTTAGTGTCATTCTTTCTCTCTTATTTGTTGCATGACACCCTGTTTTTGGGTCAGAAAAGGTTGTCTGAAGGGCTATACATGACCAAGATATTTGAATGCCAAAATTAAAGTTATGTGATCATATTTTTTTTCGCATGAACGTTATAATGGTGCCTATGGGTAAATATTTAGTTCTGCGATACCAACAGTAAAGGTAAGAAACTTCCACTTTTTCAATATAACTGACCCCTAACATTTTAACTACATCAGAACACAAGATACAGCCACTTCGAAAAATTATAAATTCATAGTAATTTGTATATTTTTCATACTTACCAATGGCCCAGACTTAGCGGGTGCTAACTCTAAAACATCGAGGGCCAAAACAAATTTTGCCCCCCAATCCCCAAAATTTGCATGCAAAACTGAAAATTAGAAGTCCTATCTGGCCCTCCATACATTTACTCTCTGTGCATGCGCAGGTGCCAGGAAGTGACCAGAATTGGCGCCAACATCATTCTTTGTAAAAGAGAGTATTACATAATAATTCAGCAGGGAGGTATGAGTCCCACTCATGGGAGGGCCATCTCCGCCTGGGTCATTGGTAAGTATGAAAAATATACAAATTACGATGAATTTATATTTTTCCATTATAACCCAATGGCCCAGACTCAGCTGAATCGTAAAAAGGTGGAGGGCCCAGGAATTCCAAAATAGTAGATCAACATAGTTCCAATCTTGCAATCCATGATGAAAGGAAATTAAAATAATTAGGAATTGCATGTATGTCTCTCTATACAATAATAGAGGAGACATATTCTAAATAAGGAGCTCAATTTAAGTAATTCCTTATTCTAAGCATGAAGACAATGCTAATTAGGATGTAACGAGTTCCTAATTTTTAAGGCTAGTCCGGACTAAGCCCCCAAAATTAGGATGGCGTATCTGAGAATGAGAGAAAATCCCCCACAAACATACGCCACACAATAACACTTCAGCTGTATGCAGGATATAATTACGGATAAAACAGCTTCCTTCAGAGTTACATACCCATTAAGTCAGAGAAGAGGTAAAAATCCCCCCCCCCCCCCACCTTTCTTTTGAAGGAATCTTCAAAAGAAAGAGGGGAGAGCTCTGGAATCAATAAGAGCGGTACCAAAAACCAATAGAATAGGCACTCAGGTATTATTTCATGATTAATAAATGGTGCTTAATGCCACTTCAGAAGTTAAGGCTATAGCGACGATCCTGGTATTTAATATTGCCTGGTATATAACGTACACCGCAGACGGCATACACAGATACGTTGAAAACCGGTGATATAAAATATTACATACACATGTCCAATCGAGTCACACTGAACGATCCCTGAAGAGAAAACACACTTCCGAGGTAACCCACAGGCGGCCTCTGTACAATAAATTCCAGTAACAACACTCTCCAAAGTGTACTATCTGATATCTATGACAGTAAACACGTGAGAATATGCGATTTGGGTACTGACATAATAGAAACCTGGATCTAGAAATGGAAGTAGGTATGATTAACAGGCTCCGACATGGACCTCCCCCAAAATAGATTATAATTTCAAGGTCCACAAAATACAATAAAGCGTTAGCCTAATAATATAATGCGCGAGAGCATTAAAATCCAGCATGTAATCATCTGAATACCAGTTAACTGGTTATGCAGCCTCCGAGGTACTCAAAGAGTAGCAATTTAATTATGATGATTTTTTCATAAACGCTCGTATATAACAAATCAACAAATAATCACAGAAAACTAAACCAACTAAAAAGCAGATGTGCCCATGAGGTCGACATAGAACACGACCCAAATGCATAGTATGTATGTATTAAATTATACGAGGCTTGCGGGAAGAAAAGTACGTCTTACCCGGTAATTGCCTCTGAACACATAGGCAGTGTGTGTGTGTGTGTGTGCGCGTGTGGGTTTGTCTTACCAACTTGATGAGGTAATTAGACAAAAGAGTTTGCATGTTTTGCCTTACCGAGGTACAAAAGACAAAAGAAACCCTTTACCTCGGTTGTTTTCCCAGAACTGTACCGGCAAAACGAGGTAGAAACCGTTAGTCCACACAAAGGACAAACAATGGGGTACCTCGGTATGTAGGGTAGACAAGACTCTGTGTGTGTGTGTGTGTGTGTGTGTGTGTGTGTGAGTGTGTGTGTGTGTGTCTGCGTGTGTGTGTGTGTGTGGGGGGGGATTGGAAGTCGTATCGAAATCTCCTCACCTGCATTACTTAATCGTTCCTGTGCCATTCATCAAACAATATAGGAACCGCAATGGCTCCCTCATGTCTACCCGATTCCATTATGCCACTATGGGTGGAGAAGGATGTGAAGAACAAAACTTCTTCTGAAAAAGAAGGCCCTCTCTTGGAGGATGCTTCTGGGGTGGGTCCCATAACAGACACCAGAGAATACTGATCCAAGGTCTCTGTGATAACAGAGGTGCTACTAGTAGGATTCACAATAAGACTGTTTAATTTTAAACGTAATCTACTGAATCAAATGAATTGGAGGATACGCGTATCCTATCATTCATCCCCATGAATTCTGCAGAGCGTCAACCGCATGCATTCAATGGTCTGGGCATGGCGACACAAATGAAGGTAACTAATTGTTCCGGTGCATTGGAAACTAAACTATCATGGGGTGATCCCACAGATAGAAAAACTGTCCAAATACTCGCTTGTTGAGCATCCAATGCAAATGCAACAGGCAACCTTTCCGAGGAGCGAGTCTGCTAGTACGTTCAGATGACCCGGTATATGACGGATAGAGAGATAAACATGATGATACATGACGAAATAGAAAAATCTTCTCCGTTAGTTGGCATAACGGAAATGAATGGGTTCCTGATGTACGCTACCACTATCGAGTTGTCAGACAATATCTGAACATGCGTATCCGCTATAATGTGAATCCGTATCCACTATAATGTGAATCCATTGATGTAGCGCTAACAATATTGACATCATTCTTTGATGTTGATGTGCTTCTCCAGGAACCGAGTGTCCCAAGACCCCTGCATTTCGAGTCTGTCGGACTCAGGGTCGTGCCCCAAACTATTGACTCGTGTCCGTCATCATCGGGAAAGCCAGATCTGGCAGTTGCAGCGGAACTCTCTGAGTTAACCACTGAGTATCTGCCCAAATCTGGACCTTTGTTTACTAGATCCATTAAAACAATACTGGTCTTAAGCGAATACATCTTCACACTCCAGTTCTGGGTAAAGAATAACTGGAGGGGATGTGCGCGTAAGCGACCCATCGGAATAAGATCCACAGCCGCTCCGCACAACCTCATCAGTCACATAAAATCCCTCGCTGTTAATGCGTCTGAGTGCAGACAAAAGCGAGCATAACAACGGACTAATTTCACTCTGGGTAACGGCAGTCGAACCAGATTGTTGTGAGACATTACCGAGTTAATTACTCGAGTGAACGCCCAGGGCGCTAGATTCAGACCGAAGCACATCACTCGGAACTGAAATATTATCCTTTGGACGATGAACTGTAGGTACTTTCTGAATGCCGGATATACCAGGACATGAAAGAACGGATCCTTAGATCTATGCTTGCCGTATAGTCGATCACTCGAACGCTCGCTTTTACCGACTAAATGATTACCATAAATAAACTTTTAGAGCTATGATAAACTTGTTATCAGGCTCTAGTCTATTATCTGTCGGAACAAGCTCTCTGGCTTCTGTACGAGTAACAGGTGACTGTAGAATCCTAGAGAATCTTGATTCTCTTCGACCTCTATTACTTTCATTGTCAAGAGAACCTTTACCTCCGATTGGAGAGACTCTTATGCAAGGATTTGACGGAAGCTTTGTCCATCACGGACATCAAGTTAGTGGTGGTTTCTCTCGGAAAGATAGCCGTAGGCCATCTGAGACCACACTTCTCGCCTATTGGTCTTCCGTAATAGTTACCCAGTTTGATGCGAATCTTGATAACCATCCGTCAACTGCTAAGCAATAGAGGTCCTAACCCTCACCTGTAGTACCTGTGAGGCCTACGGAAGGAGAAACTACGTTCCCCTTACGAAGAGCCTCGAACCACCGGCTTAGGAGCGTCTGACCGGTAAGTCTCAATCAGACCTACGCCCCCTATCCATGTTGCTGTATTGACGATCCCTCAAGTAATTATAGAAGGGTTAACTATACCCTCGCCAGGAGTCCTTTTTAGACAATTTTCTGTCTACGACGTCCTCCCTTACTCTTTTCTGCTGTTGCGGGTCGATTAGACGCCAACTTAAGGAGCAAAGTATTGATGTTTTCTTTATAGCTTGGTCATAAACCAATGAAAGCTTATCGTCAAAAACTTAGTGTCCAGATACCGTAGCGACCTGTAGAGAGTTTTTCACCTTGTCATCTATTAAAGATGACGACACAAGGGCTCCGTCATGTCTGATTAACCCCAAATTAGCCACTGTTAAGACAGAGTTATACGTGATAAATATAATAGCCCTGGAAATTCCTTTCCGTAGAGACGCTGTGCCACAGTTCTTAGAGGTGATCTGCATAAGACAGTGAGTCTAAATTCACTCTGAATGAAGAAACTGCCGACTCAATTGAGTCCGAGAGAATACTGAGTGACGAAGGTAAGGCCACAACTACGTCCTTAGCCTGCTCATCCAAATGCAGAGGGACTCTCTATACATCTTCCCCGACCGTTATAAATGAACATAGTTCAACAATCGGTAAAAATACGGAAGATGATGACAAGAAACTGCCTTACTTCTTTCCACTGGAAAGTTGAATATGGCGTCGTCTAAATGGCCAAAGGTCTGCGACACCCGTCTAGTCTTAACCAGAAAAGACATGACCTCCTCTTTGTCAGGATGAAGTCAGCACCCAACAACGCTAGTGGTTTCTTCCTAGCAGTCGCAGCATTCTAATTCACTGGAACAAATTCAGGGTAGTGTTGATGTATTAAATCCATCGCAACCATGTGTTGTTCCGTTAGGGAAGGATAATCCTCCTACGTATCCCTTTCACCAACTGTCTGAATCAGTTGAAAATCACGGCCAGCGGCATCTGAACTTGCAGATGACTGGACCGACCCAGCACCATCCGGCAGCTCAGGTTCAGAGACTGCCGTTGGCTGCTTCTGCACTTGCTGGGATGCTGCGATGAGCTGCACAATCTGCGACAGCAAGTCTGTTATGGAGGCCTGAGGAGCAGCGGTCTACAGTTCCCGACCGCCGGCTGCACCCGGGATGGTGTGTCCGAGACTGCTCTTTTCGATAAATGAGGCTTCATCTCCTTAGCTACTGAATAGTGCTACTTTCGAGCAGTCGCAGCATTCTGATTCTCAGGAACGAAATCAGGGAAGTATTGATGCATTAGATCCATCGCCACCCTGTGTTGTTCCGAAAGGGAAGAAGGGTAATTCTCCTCCAAATCCCTTTCACCATCCGCCTGAACGTGCAGATGACTGGACCGACCCAGCACCATCTGACAACTCAGGTTCTGATTCTGCCGTCGGCTGCTTCTGCACTTGCTGGGATGCTGTGATGAGCTGCGCAATCTGCGACAGCAAGTCTGTTACAGAGGAGCAGTGGTCATCTGTTGCTTGGCTGCCAGCTGCTCCTGGGACAGTGTGTCTGAGATGGCTCTTTTCTGCGTACGTCCGATGAATGAGGCCTCGTCTCCTTGGCTACAGGATGGTGTGACTTCTTTGACGAAGAGTAGACTTTTCCCGGCGATGCAGGCTGGATATCAGAAGTAACGCAGCCAAGGTGCGGGCGTGTGAGCTTGGTAGATTCTGAAGAAGAAGCCGTAACTGTAGCCGACCCCGGCTATGAACTGAATGGAGCATCCTGGACGGGAGGCGTGGACGTATGCTCCGAATGACGCAAGTTCCGAACCACAACATCTGGCCCGAGATGTTGTTGTGAAAGGGAGCTGGCTCTCTCGTTCGCGGTCCTTCAGACCTTGCCAAGCTTCCCGCTGAACTTGCCGGCTTCTTCCTCTCCGTCGTTGCAGGGTGAGCCTGTTTTTATTTTATAGTGCTCACTCTATCCTTTCTAGTCTCCTCGACCGCAACAGACTCACCCAGTGTCACAGGAACGAGTTCACTTCACCAGTCGACAAAGTTGCCCTGCCTAATATTTAAGAGCACTTTTGCCGCTAGCTCTGTTTGACTATGTAAATGCAACGACGGAAGCACACTCTCTGACGCCGTCACGTAAACATAACCATGTTCTTGTTCCTCTGTAAATAGAAACTAAAAAACTAGAGCGACTTTTTGGCGAGGGACCGGCAGTGGCCTCTCGCCTCTAACAACAAACCGTGACACCCGTCTCCAACATTTGTCATCCCATCCGACATATGTTGAGCAAGAATTAGTGTGAGTACATTGACTACAAGCAAGGCAACCAACATGTAAATCGGAGGAAAGGCTTGCTTGCCTTGCATTTGAGCAATATGCTTTCATGATGAAGCAAAATAAGTTGATCGTACTCCCACCAACTCCACATTAAATATTAGAAAAAGATACATAACAAATAACATTCAAAATATAAATTGAAAAATAATTTAAACAAAAAAATTTTTGGAAAAATTTTTGAAAGACCCCAAGTCCTCAAAGGGAATGATGTGCCCAAATGTATCCCGATAGAGCCTAAGTGGTGACAAAAATTATTTTACTATCCAAAAAATTAATTGCTACACTACCGGAATATTTAATGTATCTTACAATAGACCTACCATAATAATAAATAGGAAACTACATATACAAATAAAGCGTTGTCAATGTAAACGTCAGAATGAAAACCGGAAACAAGACCCCAGGCAACACGGCCCTTAGTCAGTAACAGATTTTGATCTATCCGATGTAAAGCAAGATCTTCATCAGAAGAAAAAACGATGCATCGGATGAATGATGCATGACCAAAAGGCCTAAACACCCCTAGGGTGAGGACGTAACCATGGGGATATTTAGAATTAACATTCTGTGTAACGCATTAAACTCCCAAGAAATTTTATTAAAAAAAATTTCAATAAAACAAGCCAAAAAGCTTGGGAGTTTAACTGGGGGGCTTTAAGGAAGGATAGGGAAGGAACACTTAACAAACAGTGGAAAAATCATTAGCAATAATGATGACGTCGGGCCCATGCTCCGAAATTGGGGAACATGAAATAATTTAAAAGCACAGAAGTCAGTTTATTGTTATCTGACTGAGGGCCAAACAAAGAATGATGTTGGCGCCAATTCCGGTCACTTCCTGGCGTCGGCGCATGCGGGGAGAATAAATGTATGGAGGGCCAGATAGGACTTCTAAATTTTGGTTTTGCATGCAAAGTTTGGGGATTGGGGGGGGGGGGGGGGGAATTTGTGTTTGGACCTCGATATTTTAGAGTTAGCACCAGCTAAGTCTGGGCCATTGGGTTATAGTGGAAAAATCTCGAAATTTACATTCAAAGTACACTGACAGTTGATTCTAGACAAGTCTATAAAGGCAGCTAAGACCTGCATAGAAAGAACCTAATAGCCACAGGCTGTAGACTGCCAGTGTAGCAAAAAATTATTTTAAAAAATCTCCAATCCATTAAGGGTTAATTATTAAAAGAGAATAAAAGGCTGCTCGGCCGCACATCCCTCCTCCTCCCCCCCCCCCCACCCCCCCAAAAAAGAAGAATTTTTCAAAGTTGAAGAAGGGACATAACTGGCAAAAAATGTTGGACCAAACTCTGATTTGAACTTGACCTGTATTTTATGTTGATACACCTTCATACCAAATTTCATTTGATTTCGGCAACTATAACTAAAGTTGTCATTGGGAAACCAAAGTGAACAGACAGACAACAGCTACCAAACGGGGCTACTTTGCCAACCCCGGGGCTACTTTGCCAACCTGCCCAGAAAAGGATAAGTATGAATCTCACAACTATTATACAGTATATATTGATGATCATTCTTTTGATACTGTTTTATGGATATAAGAGTTAGCTCCCTTGCGCCAGAGGGCAGCTCAAGCTTCTCCAAAAGTCAAGGTCAGACAGTGTCCTAGTGGAAGTTAAAAGGCACCAATTTTGAAAACACCTCCAAATTTCAAGACTATCTCCTTGTGGAAGCCTAAACAAGAAGAATAGGTGAGTTGATTTTTATTACTTTTTATTTGTGTATTCATAGATATCTTCAGCTTTATTGAATCTCTCAAATTTTTTTTAAATTTGAAAAAAATGTTTCTCAGCATGGTATTCTGTGAAGTTGTGGGGCTACTTTGCCAGGTTGGCAAAGTAACCCCCAAAACTTCCTGAGTTTTAAATTCAACTATTATTGATATTTATTTATTTATTTATTGTTGTTTAAGGTCACATATTTATGCACAATGGCTAATCATGACCGTGACAGTTTTACGGGTGGAGGAAGCCGGAGTACCCGGAGAGAACCACCGAGCAACGACGAGCAGCTGCCAACTCCCCAACATCGTAACTCCGCACTGCAGCACAGGCAGGGTTAGATTGGTTCAAGACATGCGTACCATCGACATGCAGTACGCCTTAGTACACGGCGTCATCGTGCCCCCACGCGGGCAACTATTATTGATATAATGGAGCAGAGAATATCAGTTTAACTTCCATCAAAGAGCCTTTCATACCTCAAAGGTTGTAGTATGTTCTACTTGAGTAGCTTTAGCACTGCCTTTGCAGCCTTTCATACATGTCCATATACTTTCGATTTGACTACATGTATATCAACCAGCATTCATTTTCACTCTCTGTCTCAAGTTAAAGTTGACCCAGTTCAACAAATGTCACCTTACACACTAATGAAATAAATAAAATAAATAAATAAATAATCCATCCAACTCAAAATCAACTGCAAAAGATGAAGGTAACATTGTGTTTTGTGTGTTTGGTAATAGTAGTATTAACCCTTTATCCAATGTGACAGCGAAAGCCGGCAAGTATTTTTTACAAAAATCGCCTTTCAGATTTTATTATGTTTTCAATTTTTGTCACAAAAATAGAGCTTATGACATCTCATTGGAACAAGCTCATTAAGCTCATTCCTATGAGGGGTCATAAGCTATTATTTTTTTTCAACAAAATATGAAAATATTTAGTTATTCGAGAAATGTTTTGGCAAGTGTAGTCTGCTATCCGTGTTAGGTAAAGGGTTAATGCAATTATAAACTTGGTCAGTTGGAGGGAAATGCAGTTTGGTATTCAGATTTCACTGTTGTTTGTTTCACTTCCATCGTGTTTCAGTTTCATTTTATCCATCACTTTATTTTATTGCTCCCATTCCCTTAAAAAAGCATTGAGGGTCGGGGGTGGGGGCTTGCATTCTCGCAACATGATGATCAGAACAGCTTGATATACATGTATCTTATTTGCCTGAATCTTGTAATCCTGTTCCTCTGCAGCCCTGGCCCATTACAGTTAAGCCTCAAAATAAGGCGTAGGACACTTGCTGAATGAGGTTCTCAAATGAATTTTGTGATGCTACCTCACACAGTGGGCAGATGTTACCAAATTCACCCTTTGAGGACATCAGTCTGATATGTCTCGGAGAGCATATCATTCATGAGCAGAATGAGGTTCCCAGAGGGGGGATTTGGTGAGGCTATCTGGCTGTGCTGGTGTTCTCACCAACTTCACTCTCTGGGGACCTCATTCTGCAAATGTCTGATGCATTATCTTCAGGCTTATTTCAATCATTAACAACTGACATTCAAATCATA
Organism: Pictodentalium vernedei; assembly: GCA_031216915.1. NCBI lineage: Eukaryota > Metazoa > Mollusca > Scaphopoda > Dentaliida > Dentaliidae > Pictodentalium > Pictodentalium vernedei. The sequence continues at coordinate 372,875,467 of CM062292.1, forward strand.
ATAGTTCCATGTTTCTTATTTTTCAGACAATGACGACAATCTACAAGAAAAAGTTGGGAAGCAGACAGTATCAAAATTATACAAACAATCCCCTTCTAGCAGCCATGCATGATGTGAAGCATGGCATGTCTGTGAATAAAGCAAGTGAAATTCACAAAATCCCACGACGTACCTTGGCAAATAAAGTGAACAAGAAACGCACTGGCAGACCTGGACACTCCTTCACATTTCCTGTTGAAGAAGAGACAATGTTTGTTGAGTCATTGATTAAACTGCAGGAATGGGGGATTTCCCTTTGAAACTACAACATTCAGGCTCCTCGTCAAAACGTTTCTGGATAATTCCAAACGAGTCGTCAAAAAATTTAAAAATAATATTCCAGGAATTGAATTCGTCCAGAGCTTCCTCAGACGACATAGTGAACTCTCTGTAAGAAAAGCTAACAACATGAAGAGAGCTCATGGTGAAGTATTCCCTGAAGACATCAACTGTTATTTTGAGAACTTAGAAAAAACTACTCAGGATGTGCCACCAAGTAATATTTTCAATTTTGATGAGTCTAATCTAAGTGATGACCCTGGGACCAAAAGAGTTATTGCCAAGAGAGGTTCGAAATATGTTGATAGAATAATAAATTCATCAAAAACATCTCATTCATTTATGATGTGCGGATCGGCCGATGGCACTATTCTCCCGACAAACACTGTATATAAATCAAATGAACTGTGGGATGTGTGATGTCTTGGTGGTCCAAAAGGTTCGCCAGCACGTACAAAAGCTTGTTGTAGTGCAGGTTCAAGATTTAACCGAACTAAAAACAGATGGTTTGATATCACAACCTTTAATGATTGGCTGACGTCAACATTCCTACCCCATGCAAAGCGTTTTTTTTGGGACCAAAGTACTGATTGGTGATAATTTGAGCAGTCATCTAAGTATCCAAACTATTAAACTGTGTGAAGAGAATGACATCAAATTTGTTTGCCTTCCGAAGAATTCTACACATATTTGTCAGCCCTTGGATGTGGCTTTCTTTGGCCCCATGAAATCGACATGGAGGAACATTTTGGACGAATGGAAATGCACACGCACAAATTTCCGTATGACAACAGTACCAAAGAGTGAATTTCCTGGCCTGATGACAAAGCTGATGGATAAGTTAAGTGCCAGAGCAAATGCCAATGTTCAGAGTGGTTTTAAAACATGTGGAATATTCTCCTTGGACAAACAAAAAGTTCTCAGTAATCTCCCAGAGGGAGGCACAAAATCAACTGAATCTGAATCCATTCTTTCAAGGTCTCTACCAGATATTTTATCTGACATGCGGTACAGCAACAAAAATAACAAAACACAGAAAAGAAAGCTGTTGAATATTGAGCCTGGTAAAAGTAATTCTTCCTCTGATGTCTCTCCGCCACCCAAGAAATCTGATGCTCCTAAAAAGTTCAAAGCTAAAAGCAAATCGATCAGCAACCGCACAACTAGTTCTGGAAAAGTTTGATGTGGTATCGATAACCCTAGTACTCAGTCCTCCTCCACAACCAAGCAAACCGTTCATGCCGCTGAAGTTAACCACCAATCAGATAAACTTACTGTGTTCAAAACAAAGGACATCAAACGTTTCAATTTAGATGATCTCATATGTGTAGTGTATGATTCTGAGTGGTGGCTAGGGCAAATTGAGGAGATTTCTTTGGACAAGAATGATGTGAAAGTCCACTTCCTGGACTCAAATGGTTCAGGAATGTTTAAATGGGGAGCTGCTACAGCTGGAAATATGTGTTGGGTTAAGTTGGACGCAATATTTGCCCAAATCACCAGTGACCAGTTGGTGCCAGTTGGAGCCAGTGCCAGAAGTTTTAAAGTGTCACAGGCATTGTTGGAACAAATCAATACAACATTTGATGCCCTTTGATTTTAACGACAAAGTCCAACCTACTCTACATGCAGTGGCAAAATGAATTGTTTACAGTTGATTAAATTGAATTTGAAGTTGGATGAATCCCATTCTTGTGCAGTTATGAGAATTCAGTTGCAATCCATTAGCCTGCTTATTCTCAGTTTTCTCACCCACGCCTCGTCCACTCCCCAGCACACCACTCTCTCCCTACCTCTTCACCCACCCCCATCCCCACCCCAGTAGTAGACCTATCTGTTGCCCACATATTTGCCAGAGCAACAGTGTTGTGATGAATGATCTGGCAATTGTACACTATAGGTATATGGTGGCATATATTTGTCAGTACCGGTAAGGTCCAACATTCCCAAATTGTCACCATGTAACTACAGCGCACACTTACCGAATCAACGATCACAACACTTTTATAGCATAATTAATCAACCACAACACTGTGTTAGGTTTCAAAATGGTCCATAGTTGGTACAGAATATATATTAAATGCAATGGTTTCTTTAAATCTGACTCGTGTACAACATCTTCATAGAAAATGGGGTGAGGTGGCAAAGTAACCCCAGACCCTGGAGTAACTATGCCAGGCATGTTTTCTCCTTTCTACTCCATCACTATCCAACATTGGGGAATATATGACCATACAGTAAATAGTGCAATGGTATCCAGCAAAAATGGGCACAGAAAGATTTCTCACATTGCCCTATATAAAAAATGGCAACTGTGGAACCATTGAAAATGTGGCAAAGTAACCCCATTTTAATAGTCCCTCGAAAATTTTTCTAGTACACTATACTGTAATGGATGCTATCTAAAACATACCTCAATTTTAGTCTTAAGTTTTTTATAGTGAGCATCAATTGGATCTTCTCCAGAATCACCACCTTTCAATAAACTGTATGCAACTTCAATTTCCAATAAGTTGTCAACCATCTCTGTTTTGGCCTGAAAATAGAATATTTACCAACATATTCAGAGACTTTAGTAAATGTGTTTAGATGATTTATGGAGAGAAACCGACTGTTATCTCATGAGTGGACATGAGAAGTTTGTGTTTTCACTTGTGGCTTTGCCATGAGTAGAAAAAACATAATTTCTGATGCCTGTTAGAGCCTGTTAGTATGCATGCATGCATGCATGCAAAAAAAAAAGGGATTCTCTTTCAATTATGCATGCTCCAGAAAAATGAAGATCTATTTGATAGAGCCATTGGTGAATCATTCAAAATCTAAAAAATCTAATTATCATCTAACCAGAATGCTTCCTATGTATTTAAACAACATTGCAAATTTTATTCCAAGAGTATTTACAACACAATGTTTAAAACAGCTCAAAATTGTGTTAGAAAAATTTAATAAGAAGGGAAAACAATATAATATTCTTTATTAAAGTTCAATAGTTTCATTGACTTATTACAGGCAACACTCTGAAAAACTTTGATGGATTTTGAGGTTACATGTAGCAATGCCCTGAAAACCGATTCTATATATCTCTCAATTGGGAGATATTCAAGTTTTACAACTAACTACACAGGGTGTCTCCCCACTTCATCAATTACCACTTCATCAATTACCCATTCATCAATTCCCTTTTCATCAATTACCACTTCATCACAGATTCATAATATGTTTACATTACAGAGTATCAATGGCTCATCAGAAATAGTTAACGCCCTCCAGAAAATGCTTTTGGGCTGTTAACTATTTCTGTTGAGCTGTTAATATATTGTAATGCCTTTCAAAATCATGATATTGTTTTATTTTTTGTACATTACCCTGTTAAATTTTGTACAGTAACAAATTCCTCTAGGAAGTCGAAAGATATTCTATAGTAATGTGCAAACAACTCTATTTTGTAACATAAAATTTGTGCTGGTGATTATTTTCTAGCTACTTTCCATATTTTCGGTACCGGCAAACTATTCATTTATCTTATTTTCTGTATAAACTTACAAATTCTACGAAAGTGGCAAGAATAGAAATAACATGACTTTGTTGGTCATTACAATGTATCAACGGCTCAACAGAAATGGTTAACAGACCTCCAGAAAACGCTTTTGGGCTGTTAACTATTAAGACTCAGAACAATGAAACTATTAAACACAAAGTATAACATTATCCACATTTCAATAAATTATTTACATAAAGAAAATATAAGCTGTTAAATCTGTCAAAAGATATATTTTAATATAAAAATATTTATTTTCAATTTATAAATATTAATAATTTATACATAAATCTCTCTAAATAAATTTTAAATATATTATTTGTCTGTGATGAAGTGGTAATTGATGAAAAGAGAATTGATGAAGGGGTAATTGATGAAGTGGTAATTGATGAAGTGGTAATTAGTGTTGAAATGATTTTTCGACTAGTCGATGCGATTAGAACTAAACAAATCTATTAACCAATTTGTGAATCACTCGTCAATTAGACGTCTGAGCGTATTCTTGAATACCTTGCAGTTTCCACTTTTTGTTCCTTTAAGAAATTTAATTTAATTTTATTAAAATTAATTCAGTGCTTTCAATTTGTGGTGTGCTATCGCACTTGCTCTTCTACACTGGAAACAAGAAGCTCATTTTTTCGTCACATTTCGCGCTTCTCTAATTTTCAAGAAAATAGATTAAATTACTGGTCAAAGATTCGTGATTCCATCACACTTATTAAAACACACAAATGAGGTGTGAACAGTATGCCTGCAAACTGTTGTGTCATTTTAATTAACACTGACAGACTGTTACAGCAGAAGTACATCTACAAATGTTCAGCTTTTTCAACACATTATTTGGGGTAAATATTGCTGTAATAAGATTGGTCAGTAAACAAAATGTCACATAATGATATTTACTATTGAATGAAGTTTTGCAACTCACATTATGTAGTGCATATACTGATCATACAAATCACACTGTTTGGTCACATGATATATTTCATATTCAATGAGGCTATTGTTTATAGTTTGTCTAGGTTTTCATTGGGGGTTGATTTAGTTATGCAGGTCATGGAACAATCATGTCATCCAAGTACACTTCTTCAGTGACCTGTTTGCTGCTTTCAAAGTTTTTTAGCACAATAACAAAGTGCAGAAATTTCTTAATAGACCACAATATAGAATGGAATTTTGGTGAAAAAATTCAATTTTGCTTAAAAATATTTGACAGAAACGAATATTGAAACACCAAAGATTTATTATTAGACCAATTTATTTTTGCGGCACCAGTTGTTTGGTCGTAAGGATATGGAGACATATCAATGTCAACGGGTAAGACCCATTAATTGTATTGTAATTTGGAAGTCACTCCAGCCAATGAATTTAGTTAAAAACCACAGTTTTATAGAATTTATTGCTTAGTTTAGCATCTGACATTACATACCCGACAAGTCGATTAATCGTTAACTACTACCTAACGATTAGTCAGTTAGTAAAAATCCAAATGGCATTAATCGTTTCAACACTAGTGGTAATAAACCCTACACAGGCAGCCAAGACTTGACTAGAAACATCCGATTTTGGGCTGACACAATTATTTGGTTAGTCAACTAATTGGAGCGTAGTTAATGGTTTTTATTTTTTATTTTTAATCAATCGATGTTCATTTTTAAAGTGGTACAAGTCGGGTTTAAATTGTATTGTATAATGAGGTGAATGAACAGTTAAGATTAATAACTTTTGAAATGTACAACCACAGTTAATTGTAATATCCCACAGCCTTTGTTTTCCGCATGATTGTGTAACAATGTAATTTTAAAAACATTGAGCCTTGCCAATTTATCAATCTCTGTAGTATTAACCGCCAATCTGTTAATCGGTACTAAGGAGTATAGTTCAAATGGCATAAGTTTGAATAATTCAGGGTTTAGGAAGTCATTGCAGACAGCAGAGTAAATAGAATCTTGAGTCTTCTACATTTGAATGCCACCATTTGAACACAACGAAGCATGGAAGTGAGAAAATTGTCACAAGACTTACAATGGTCAGTTCACTTGTAGTACTAAGACTTGTGTAGGAATGGAGGGAGGTTTGTGTTCAAAATTTCTGAAAATTAGCTATGGAAATGAAACATTTGAATAAGTGTTCTTTTGTTTAACCCTTTACCTAACATGAAAAGCAGACGACAGTTGAAAAAAAAATTCTTGAATAACTATTTTTTTCATTTTTTGTCTCAAAAACATAGGTTATGACCCCTCATTGGAACGAGCTCGACGAGCTCGTTCCAATGAGGGGTAATAACCTATGTTTTTGAGACAAAAAATGAAAAAATAATTAAAATTAATAGGCGATTTTTGAGAATAGCGCTGGCCGGTTTTGGCCGTTACGTTGGGTAAAGGGTTAACTTCTTCAGATCAATATGAGATTTTTGGTGTTTTCATTTTATCTCGACAAAGACGAATACATATTCAAACATCATCAGTTTTAAATTTGTTTTGTAAGTATATCTGTGAGATTTATGTTGAATTTTTGGAAAACGACAATTAACCGTCGATTAATGTTGGCAATTAGTTGACCATGAAAATTGACAGTCGCGGCAGCCCTACACTGATTGTAACCTGGTAATTTCCCTAGAGACAGCATGTTGGGAAACATGTTCTGTTGCTGTAAAAAGTTGGAATTAGGCCCTCAAAGGTTAACATTTTCTTGATAATTTACAGCTGAGCAAATAATAAATCAATTTATTATACGCTAAACGACAGAGTATAGAAAAAATTGCTGAAAGACAGAAATTGTATCTCCCACTGTGAAGATATAGAAATTTTCACTTTCATGATATCAATCAAAATGGCGGCTTTCAAAGCATCACTTCAAGGTGAATGTGAGTCAAATTATCACTGGAAATGATCAATTTGTTCTAAAAACATATAATGAAAAGAAAATCTAGTGTTTTTGAGTTTTTTTCCATCAAAATTCAACACGTATTCACCTTTAATTGATGCATGCAGCTGAATCAGCCATGACCAGATTTGATGAAATATTCATGTAATTTCAACTCAAGAAATCATTGGTCAAAATTCCAGGTTTAAAGGTTAAAGTGACAGTGTTAAATTTGGATAAAGGTGCCCAAATTCTACTTATTTCAGTGGGAAGAGATTTCTTGTCCTGGACGGAAATATCTGCCAGCAACATGAAAAAGAGTTAAACCCTTACAAAAATAACATAATCACATTATGGTTGGAGAAGTTTTTCACAAGATTATCATAACAGGTTTTAACCCTTTCAACACAAGGAACCGACACAATGTGACCCTGGCTGTCAAAAGTGTTGTTAAACTCCTATAAATAAATTTCAACACTGGGAAGCTGAATGTATCATTTCATAAGATACTGTGTTCTACACTGAAATAAACATATCGATTGTGCATATGTGAGGAGGTGAGGTAATAATTTAATCGTATAGCTCAACAAAGCTTCAGGATTTACTGATCTTCACAGCCGATTTATTGTTATGACATCTGCTCGTCCACTGCTAAGTTTTTCTTCATGCAAAACTTTATGCATACTGGGTTCAAAGGTTAAGAAACAATTCTGCCATGTCTAATGATGGTATGAGATAATGAAAGAAAATTTGACTCCAGGCTCCTAAGAGTTAACTTGACTGCATGGACATGGTACTCAGGAATTGACTATAAAAATATTTTAATTGGAAGTAACATCACAGTGTTTCTGTAATTGTCAACTAATCTATATACCTTTATAACTTCGGCTGTATCCAGCATTGGTGGTTTCTTCATACCAAAATCATGTGGGATAAGTGTGTAGAATCTGTTAGACGCATCCAAAAACTGTGTTGCAGTTCCTTTATTTTCGATCAGCTGGAAAAGAATGTAATATGAAAGACTAAACCAGAGGCTCAAATTAATCTGAGCTCAAACAAGATTGAATTGGTTAAATTCCTAGAGGCATTATGGGGAAAATATGCAGCTTGAAATTTATATTTTGAGTTTTGAGGAAATTAGAAATTTAAAAATAAATTCTATATTTATTATACCTACCGCTGACCAAGACTAGCCAGCTAGCTCTATTTTAAGAATCAGGCCAAACACTTGATTCTGAACACTCCCCCAAAATGGGCGTGATTGGACAAGTCTTCCTGGACTTCACTACATGTGCAATGGTCAATCTGCAGATTCCTCTATGGTACTCTGTAGAGTGACCATTATACATGTAATTAAGTCCAGGAAGACTCGTCCAATCCCGTCAATAACCATTCTTTTGTAGTGCTTGCTAAGTGTTTATGGTTGTATGCAGACAGGTGTGTGTAAACAATTCATAGGAAGGCACTTCCTATCTGGGCCAGTGGTAGGTATAACAAGTGTTTGACCACCGAGGTGGTATTAGTCCCCTACAGCGCTTTTGTGACATAAGGTGTTTTTGTCACAGAAGACACTAGAGTATATAAGCATCTTGGATTTTTAAAAAAAAAATATTGAGCGTGCATAATCCCCTCACAACCCTTTATCCATGCACCAAATATGAAAAGTGTAGCTTGAACCATGTTGGAGGGAGGGGTGGTAACATCAAAATAGAGAAAAAAAAAGCTTAAAAAACACAACAAAAATGGCTGCCATTCTGCCATCTTGGATTTTGAAAAAAATATTTTGAGCATGCATCATCCCCTCAGAACCATTTATCCATGTACCAAATATGAAAGGTGTAGCTTGAACCATGTTGGCGGGAGGGGTGGTAACATCAAAGTAGAGAAAAAAAAGCTTAAAAAACACAACAAAAATGGCCGCCATTCCGCCATCTTGGATTTTGAAAAAAAAATTTTGAGCGTGCATCATCCCCTCAGAACCTTTTATCCATGTACCAAATATGAAAGGTGTAGCTTGAACCATGTTGGTGGGAGGGGTGGCAACATCAAAATAGAGAAAAAAAGCTTAAAGAACACTACAAAAATGGCCGTCATTCCGCCATCTTGGATTTTAAAAAAAAATATTGAGCGTGCATCATCCCCTCAGAACCATTTATCGATGTACCAAATATGAAAGGTGTAGCTTGAACCATGTTGGTGGGAGGGGTGGTAACATCAAAATAGAGAAAAAAAGCTTAAAAAACACAATGAAAGTGTCAATGACACTGTAGCTCAACTTGTCAAGACAAAGACATGTACATGTATAGTATGTGACACAGCAATGACAAACATCTAGGTAATGACCTGATAACAAAGGTACATATAAAGTATTGTAATGGTCTAAATACTGACCGTTGCCTGTAACAAATGTATAGGTAAAGTATTGTAAAGGTGGGTGACAGTCAGATGCTAAACTAGAAAAAAATCTTTGAGTCCCAGAGTGGGTCTGACTGAACCCCAAAATATTTGTTCTCATTGCACAGTGATAACAAAGGCACCCCAAAACACACTCGTTCCTGTCCCAAGGTGAAGACAAAAGTGCCCAAGAAGTTTTGTGAAGATCAGTTCATAAATACGAGCTGTATAGAACTTGTGACAAATGAAAGTGTCAATGACACTGTAGCTCAACTTGTCAAGACAAAGACATGTACATGTATAGTATTTGACACAGCAATGACAAACATCTAGGTAATGACCTGATAACAAAGGTACATATAAAGTATTGTAACGGTCTGTACATGAATACTGACCATTGCCTGTAACAAATGTATAGGTGAAGTATTGTAAAGGTGGGTGACAGTCAGATGCTGAACTAGAAAAAATCTTTTGAGTCCCAGAGTGGGTCTGACTGAACCCCAAAATATTTGTTTTCATAGCACAGTGATAACAAAGGCACCCCAAAACACACTCGTTCCTGTCCCAAGGTGAAAACAAAAGTACTCAAGAAGTTTTGTGAAGATCAGTTCATAAATACGAGCTGTATAGAACTTGTGACAAAAAACTGATTGGACCTAATTTCGGTACAAAATGGCCACTGGCAGCCATCTTGAATTTTGGACCGTACCCAGAAACACTCATTCTCATCCCAAGGAGATAACAAAGGTACCCAAGAAGTTTTGTGAAGATCGGTTCATAAATACAGCCTCAACCCTGAGCCGTATTGACATGTGTGCTTACATTGTGTAAGTAGCACTGAATAAATCAAAGTTCATCTAATTTGCATAATTTCGGCACGAAAAAAAAACCCTTACAATATGTGATGTATTCCATGTTACTAAACATTCATACAAAAATTTATTCAAATCAGAACTTTCATACAGAAGTTCTATACAAAAGACTGATTGCACTAATTTTGGTACAAAATGGCTGCTGGTGGCCATCTTGAATTTCGGACCACACCCAAAAACACTCGCTCTCATCCCACGGTGATAACAAAGGTACCCAAGAAGTTTCGTAAAGATTGGTTCATAAATATGGCCTCTAGTCTGAGCTGTATAGAAGATGTGTACAAAAAACTGATTAGACCTAATTTCGGTACAAAATGGCCACTGGCAGCCATCTTGAATTTTAGACCGCACCCAGAAACACTCGTTCTCGTCCCAAGGAGATAACAAAGGTGCCCAAGACATTTCGTGAAGATCAGTTCATAATTACAGACTCCAGTCTGAGCCGTATTGACATGTGTACTTACTGTGTGTAAGTCGCACTGAAAAAATCAAAGTTCATCTAATTTGCATAATTTCTGCACGAGAAAAAAACCCGTATTATATGTGATGTATCCCTTAGTACTAAACATTCACACAAAAAATTATTCAAATCAGCACTTTCATATGGAAGTTCTGTGCAAAAGTTAAAAAATTTATAGTAATTTATATATTTTTTATACTTACCAATGACCCAGACTTAGCTGGTGCTAACTCCACAAAAACCAGGGCCAAACACAAATTTTGCCCCCCAATCCCCAAAATTTGCATCCAAAACAAAAAGAAATCATGTCCTAAAGGACCTCCATAGTACGACTCTACTGCGCATGCGCAGTGACGCAGTCGTCCCGAAATTGGCGCCAAATATCATTCTTACTGGCAGTGCCTGGTCAGCGCTATGAACTCAGCGGGGAGGCAAGAGTTCCCAACTCAGGGAGGGCCATCCCCGTCTGGGTCATTGGTAAGTATAAAAAATATATAAATTACTATAAATTTTTTAACATTTTTATACTGTACCAATGACCCAGACTTAGCTGAATAGTAAACAGGCTGGAGGGCCTAGGACATAGAGGAAAATCCAATAAGCTCAATTATAAAATAAAGAGGTAACCCCTTAAGGAGAAAAGGAGTATTAGGCTTTACATGTATCTTTCTTATTTAATATTTAAATTAGAAAGATACACTACCCTTAATAATTGAGCACAATAACATTCATGTTCTCTATTAACATCCAGTATAACCCTTATACTAATTATTTTTAAAGCAAGCCAATAAATAAAGTAGTCCAGAGAATTGAGACTCTTTATAATCATTTAAAAGTGTCCGAGTATTGTATATTAAAGCCCGTTTGACACTTGACATATACAAATGCTTCACACCGAGCTACACTTTAAAAATAAGACATGAATGAAATTAAACATTAATATTACACTTTAAAACCATCCCGGAAGCGACTCAGAAATACTGTCTTGGAGGAGGCATTCCCTTGCTTTTCACTATAAAGCAGGTGACCTAAGGGAACACCCGCCCCCCCCCCCCCCCTTCCCCTTGCCCTGGGTCAAATAGCCCAGAGCGAAGAGGGCAGTCGGACGGAGTCACTGCCGGAACAGAAAGCCTGCATAACTATAGTTGCAACTGTTTAGTGGACGACATTCTGAGCAACAGATAACGGACCTAAACAATGCAGGTCTCCAGAAATGGACTCAATATTTCTGAGATAAAAATTAGTAAATGTGGAAGGCTGAGACCAATAAGCAGCCTTCATTAAATCTGTAATAGCAACACTATTAGCATAAGCCCAGGAAGTAGAGCTCTTACTTCATGAGCAGAAATCTTAAGCACAGACTACTGAGAAGAAGATAAATCTTCATACGCAGTACGGATAGTTAACTGAATCCATCTAGCAAGAGAATGGACTGAAATGTCCTTTCTATTAGGCATCAAAGACAGAAAGAAACGTTTCCGTCCCTTTCTGATGAACTGAGATCTCTGTTTATAGATACGTAGTGCTCTAACAGGACAGAGTAAAGGCCTACGCCCGTCTGAAGACGGAAGAGCCTTAATAACAATAGGTTCCGGATATTTATTAGGAGCCTGATTCTTAGCTAAAAAACCGACATTAGTAGTGAAGGTGATAGTGTTCCCAACACTACGATAATGAGAATCATCCACCGATAGTGCATGAAGCTCACTGACTCTTCTGGCAGAAGAGAAAGCTAAGAGAAAAGCTGTCTTATAAGATAAGAATTTGAAATCTACTGTCCCAAGAGGTTCAAATGGCTTTTCCTTCAATTTAAGGAGAACCCAAGCTAAATTCCACTTAGGAATTAATCTAAGAGTTCTGGGTCTATTTATCGAAAAGTTTCTAACCAATTTCGATAAAGAGACATTAGATCCAATTTGTAAACTATCATGATGTGCATAGGTATCAGATAACATAGATCTATAACCCTTTATAGTAACAGGCTGCAGTTTGATTTCGTCAAACAAGTATACTAGAAAGTTAGCAATGTCTGGTATAGAGGGATCAAATATATCTACAGAATGATCCCTACACCAACGACGGAAAACCTTCCACTTAGCCGCATAGTTTAGCGAAGAGGAGGTCCTCCTACAGTTAGAAATCGCGTCCACTGCTCGTCCTGTAAAGTGCTTGCCATGCAAGAAGGACCGCACAACGGAAAAACGTGAAGGTTGAGACCTTGCGGGTTGTGATGGAGTTGGCGCGATTTCCCCTGCCAAAGAAGATCCTCTCGTGGAGGAAGCTTCCGCGGTAGGTCCCACAACAGACACCTGAGTAGATTTATCCACGGTCTCTGTGGCGACAGAGATGCTACCAACAGAATCTTGCATTGAGATTGTTTTATCTTTAGCAATACTTGTTGAATTAACGGCGCTGGAGGATACGCATATCCTATCATTCCGTCCCAAGGGATCGACAGAGCGTCTACTGCAAATGCTCTTGGATCCGGACACGGGGACACATACGTCTGCAACTGATTGTTGAGATGTGTCGCAAATAAGTCTATCATTGGCCGTTCCCATTGGTAGCAAATCTGATTGAATACTTGTTTGTTGAGAGTCCACTCCGACGGCAACAAGCGACCCTTTCGTGAAAGGGAGTCTGCTAGCACATTCAGACGACCCGGTATGTGACGGACCGAAAGAAGAACGTGATGTTCCAACGCAAACAGAAGGATTCTTTCCGTTAGATTGAACAACGGAACTGAATGAGTGCCTCCCTGATTCCGTATATACGCCACTACTGTCGTATTGTCGGATAGGATTTGGACATGAGCATCGTGAATAATGTCCATCCAGTGATGTAACGCAAGCCAAATTGACATCATTTCCTTGATGTTTATGTGCTTGCACAGGAATTGCGGATCCCAAAGACCCTGGCATCTCGAATCCTTTGGGATTAATGATGCACCCCAACCTGTTTGACTGGCATCCGTCATAATGGTAAAACTCAGATCCGGCAACTGCAGCGGAACTCCTTGAGTTAACCACTGAATGTTTGCCCAAGTCTGAATCTCTTGTTTCACTTGATCTGACAAGAGAACGTCTACATCGAGCGAATGAATTTTCACACTCCAATTCTGAGTCAGGAAAATTTGAAGAGGCCGTGTGCGTAGCCGTCCCATCGGAATGAGATCCGCGGCGGCTCCGCACAGACCTATCAGTCTCATAAATTCTCTCGCCGTGACTTTGTCTGTATTCAGACAATAGCGAGCGTAACAACTGACTAATTTCGCTCTGGTTAACGGCAGACGAACGAGATTGTTGTGCGTCTCGAAGCTCATTCCCAGATGAGTGAATGACTTGGACGGCACCAGATCCGACTTCTCCTCGTTTACTATGAAACCGAGACGTCGGAGCAATAGAAGAAGATTCTGAACATCGTTCTGAAGCGTTAACTCGTTGCCGTACCTCTGAAGAATGTCGTCCAGGTAGGCTGACGTTACCGCAGACGAATGAGCTCGGAAGTAGATCATTACCGAGTTCATTACCCGAGTGAAAGCCCAGGGTGCTAGATTCAATCCGAAGCACATGGCCCGGAACTGATACACCACTCCTAGGACTGCGAAGCGTAGATACTTTCGGAATGTCGGATGTACCATGACGTGAAAGTACGCATCTTTGAGATCTATGCTCGTTGCATAATCGTTCACCCGAATACTCGCTCTGACCGATCGAATCGTCTCCATATAAAACTTCGGAGCGACGATCAGCTTGTTTATCCAGCTCAAATCTATGACTGGACGGAACGAGCCGTCTGGTTTCGGAACCAGAAACAGATGGCTGTAGAATCCCAGCGATTCCTGGTTTTCTACGACCTCTACCGCATTCTTCATTAAAAGAGACTGCACCTCTGATAGCAGAGCGTCTCTTTTCTGAGGATTTGACGGAAGATGAGTCCACTTTGGACTTCGAGTTAATGGAGGCTTTCGTTTGAAGGATATCTTTAGACCTTCCGAAGTCACTCCTCTCACCCACGGGTCGTCCGTAATCGACGCCCACTCTTGAGAAAAACTCGACAACCTTCCGCCAACCGGAACGCGATAGAGGTTTAAGCCATCACCTCCTGGATCTGCGAGGCCTGCGGTAGGAGAAACCACGTCTTCCACGACCCGCACCTCGCCTCGTCGACCTCGGGGCGTCCGACCGATTGTCCCGGCCTGAAGGACGTCCCGAACGAGAGTCACTATCCTGACGGTCTCTCGAATAAGAGCTAGAGGACGCACCGGAACCTCTATAGGAACCTCTCTTGGGCGCATAAGACCCAGAAGTGCCCGCCTTATTCGAGTCTGCTGTATCCGACCTTTTAGGAGCGGATCTAAACAACAGAGAATCACTAGCTTTCTTTTTAATATTATCATAAATAGCGGAAAGCTTGCCGTCAAAGAGAAGATCTCCTGAGACCGAAGCGACTCTAAGAGAGTTCTTCACCTTAGAATCCACTAGTGTGGATGTAGCCAGGGCTGCGTCACGTCTAACCAACTCCAGATTTGCCACTGAAAGGGCGGAGTTACACGTGGAATAAGCTACTGCCCTTGAAAGAAGTCTTAAGGAGGATTGTATATCCTGAAACTCTTCCCCTTGAAGACGCAGTGATAACGCCTTAGTAAGGTGATCTGCGTAAGATAAGGCATCTAAATTGGCTCTGTTAGACGCAATAGCTGTTTCCAACACTGCGGTTGGAATAGAAGCTGACGACGGTAATGATAGCTCTAAGTCTTCCGCCTCGTCGTCCATACGCAGAGGAACTCTCGGTATACCCTGACCTGCCGTGTCGAATTTATTCCTTGCATTAATGAAAGGCAGGTTGAGAGTATTTGCGGACAAGAAACCTGCTTTCCCCGTCCTGGAAGCAAGTTTAAAAATAGCGTCGTTCAATAATTCAAATGTTCTTGCAACATTATTGGACTGCGACGGAAACTCGGGAGCGATGTCCCTGAACCGCTCAAAAAAATCAGAGTCCAATGACGCTATAATTCTCCTGTCCGGAAGCGCAGCAGTCTGGCCCGACGGAACAACTTGAGGAAGAAAGTGCCGGATGAAGTCCACGGCAGCTTTATGTTGTTCCGAAAGGGATAGCTCCAATTCATCCGTATCCCTTTCACCATCCGGTCGGACCTCCCGATGTTCCCGGTCGTCCGCCCCCGATGCTTCGGCTGAGCGTACCGACCCAGCGCCGTCGGATAATTCTCGATCCGACACCGTTTCTGTCGGCTGCTGGGATGCTGCGATAAGCTGTGCTATCTGCACTAGAATGTCCGACGTCGAGACCTGCGGAGGAGCGGTCTTTCGCTGCTTCGCCGAGGGCAACTCCGCATCAGATGGCTCCCGCATACTTTTCCTATGCGAACGTCCGGAGTCCATCGGTCTCGAATCCCTGGCTGCCGGATGGTGTGACCTGGTCGCCGAAGAATCCTTCATCGGTGAAGCTGGCAAAATATCGGAGGTCACGCAGCCAAGGTGCGGTCGTGTGCGCCGACGAGAAGAGGAAGCCTTAACAGTCTCTGCGGACTGCTTATACAACGGAGCGTCCCGAGCGACGGACGTATGCTCCGCTAAAGACACATTTTGTACCACAACATCTGGTCCCAGATGTTGTTGTACGAGAGAGGGGCCTCTCTCGCTCGCGGCCCGGCTGGACCTGGACGAGCTAGGAACCGGACTAAAAGGCTTCCTCCGTTCTCGTTCACTATCCGCCGTCACTGGGTGTGCATCTATTATTTTTATAGTGCTCGCATCACCCAAAATTTCCTCTTGGACCGCATCGGACGAACCCGGCTGCCGAACCATTCGGTGAATGGACGCTACACCGGGCGAGCTAGCGGACGACATTTGTCTAATCTCCATGAGCACTTTTGCCGCTAGCTCTGTATTTATTTGTGACGACGGACGCACACTTGAAGAAGATAACATGGAAACATCACCCTGTTCTGGTTCCTCTGAAATAGAAACTGAGAGAGTAGAGTGACCTTGTGGAGAAAGAGCCGGCATCGCTCTTTCTCCAGAAACAACATATCGTGACACACGTTTCCAATGTTTCTCATCCCAATGTTCACATATAGGACAGGGATTAATGCGAGAACACTGACTACAAGTAATACAATGATCATGAAAGTCAGAGGAAGATTTCTTCCTATTACAATTTGAACAAAGTCCCTTCATTGTGAAAGAACAACAATAAGTCCTAGTTACTCGCAAAAACCCCTGACACAAAGATACATAATAACATGATCCATTAATAAATGAAAAAACAATTGCAAAACAAAATAATTTTGAAAAAATATTTTTTCAGAGAAGCCCAAGTTGCTGAAAAGTAACGTTGAGCCCCGATGGATCCGATGGCAAAGTGTGGTCAAAAATTTTAAAATTATATAAAATAATTAATGAGACACTTTCGGATAATGTAAATGTATCTTATAATGAGATAAACTACCACAAAGGCAAACAGCCCCCCTCAAAAAAGGCTGTTGCCAATGAAAACAAACAGTGTAAACACAGTAGAAAACATGACTCCAGGCACTGAAAAAACTGGCCCGGAATCAGTCATCAATTACACTCTATCTGATGCAAAACAGAGACTCCCAGGGGAGTATCTGCAGAACATCAGATGGAAGATGCAGAACACAAACGTTATACACCCATGGGTGAAAACGTAACTATGGGGAAAATAACAGAAAACATTCTGTAACCAAGCAACTCTCCCAGGGAATTTTAGAAATGAAACTTCTCAAAAATATGCCAAAAGCATGGGAGAATTGCAAGGGGGGACTTTAGAAGGCTAGGGGAGAGGAAACACTGAATAAGCAGTGCAACAATTAGCAAGAATGACAACAAGAGGCCCATGCCTCGAAAATAGGCAACTTAACATAATTTCAACAAAAATTTTTAAGTACAGCCCTGATTATTTTTTGCCACTTCTTTTTTCCTCTCCTCCTTCTATCCTCCTCAGAATCACATTTTCTCCAAAAATTACGTGTCTGGCATCCTTTAAACTGAGATTTACAAGCACAAAGATCAGTGAGATGTTGACTGATGAAGGGCCAAACAGAGAATGATATTTGGCGCCAATTTCGGGACGACTGCGTCACTGCGCATGCGCAGTAGAGTCGTACTATGGAGGTCCTTTAGGACATGATTTCTTTTTGTTTTGGATGCAAATTTTGGGGATTGGGGGGCAAAATTTGTGTTTGGCCCTGGTTTTTGTGGAGTTAGCACCAGCTAAGTCTGGGTCATTGGTACAGTATAAAAATATCTGATTGCACCTAATTTTGTACAAAATGGCTGCCATCGGCCGTCTTGAATTTCGGACCGGACCCCAAAACACTCGTTCTCGTCCCACGGTGATACCAAAGGTACCCAAGAAGTTTCGTAAAGATCGGTTCATAAATACGGCCTCTAGCCCGAGCCGTATTGGCATTTGCACTTACAGTGCTGAAAGTAACCCCAAAAAACATCAAAATTAGTCTAATTTGCACAATTTACGCACAAGAAAAAACCTGTATTATATGTGATGTATCCCATGGTACTAAACATTCAAACAAAAAATTATTCAAATCAGAGCTTTCATATAGAAGTTCTGTACAAAAACAGATTTCTGCATCGTCGGTACAAAATGGCGGCTGGCAGCCACCTTGAATTTCGGACCACACCCAAAAACATTCGTTCTCATCCCACGGTCATAACAAAGGTACCCAAGAAGTTTCGTAAAGATCGGTTCATAAATACGGCCTCTAGCCCGAGCCATAGCAGCTTGGCACTTACAGCTCTGAAAGTAACACTAAATAAATCAAAGTCAGTCTAATTTGCATAATTTACGCACGAGAAAAAAACCCGTATTATATGTGATGTATCCCATGGTACTAAACATTTATACAAAACTTTATTCAAATCAGAACTTTCATACAGAAGTTCTGTACAAAAAACTGATTTTTGCATCATCGGTACAAAATGGCCACTGGCAGCCATCTTGAATTTCCGACCACACCTAAAAACACTCGTTCCCGTCCCAGGGTCATAACAAAGGTACACAAGAAGTTTCATAAAGATCGGTTCATAAATACGACCTCTAGCCCGAGCCATAGCCAATTGTTGACGTACGGACAGACGGACAGACGGACGGACGGATGGACAGACGGACGACGGGCCATGACAGTAGCTCAAATTTGACTTCGGCAAAGTTGAGCTAACAAAAATGGCCGCCATTCCGCCATCTTGGATTTTGAAAAAAAAATATTGAGCGTGCATCATCCCCTCAGAACCATTTATCCATGTACCAAATATGAAAGGTGTAGCTTGAACCATGTTGGTGGGAGGGGTGGCAACATGAAAATAGAGAAAAAAAAAGCTTAAAAAACACAACAAAAATGGCTGCCATTCCGCCATCTTGGATTTAAAAAAAAAAATTTTGAGCGTGCATCATCCCCTCAGAACCATTTATCCATGTACCCAAATATGAAAGGTGTAGCTTAAAGCATGTTGGAGGGAGAGGTGGTAACATAAAAATCAGACAGACAGACAGACAGCCAGACGGACGGATGGACGGACGGACGGAGACAGACAGACAGACAGACAGACAGACAGACAGAGTGCAATCCTATAGTCCCCTTACGGTTCCCGTAGGGGACTAATAAATATAGAAATTAGTTTAACTTTCCAATATTTATAACCATTACCACTGGCCCAGACTAGCTGAATAAATAAATGGCTGGAGGAACAACACAGGCCTAAGGCTTGCACAAGTAACTCTAGGGTAACAGAATCTCTAAAGGAGATTAAAGATATAATTAACTAGAGAAAGTGTCATCTCAGGATGACACAAAAAGATACCCCCGCCACCTCCCCACTCAACAAGGGCAACGCCCCCGGTCCCCCGACCAAGATGGCAAATTCAAGGGAGCTGTTAGGATGCAATTTGTTCGTAGAGCATGGCCATTTTTTAACTTGACCTGTATTTCCAACCAATTAAACCACATACTTAGTTTCGTTTCAATCAAATGATCCAAAGTAAAGTTATCATCCGGACAACACAAAAAACGTATTTTCTAAGTTGAAAAAGGGGAATAAATCCAGTAAAAATCAGTGGAGCGTGCCCATTTTCGAACTTGAACTGCATTTCCACCCAAATAAGCAGCAGCATACTAAATTTCGTTTCAATCAAATGATCCTAACTAAAGTTATCATCCGGACAACACAAAAACTGTATTTTTTAAGTCGAAAAAGGGGAATAAATCCAGTAGAAATCAGTGGACCGTGCCCATTTTCGAACTTGACCTCCATTTCCACCCAAGTAAGACACATACCAAATTTAGTTTCAGTTAAATCGTCCAAACTAAAGTTATCATCCGGACAAGGGTGTGATGGACGGACGGACGGACGGACGGACACTGCTGATTACAATAGTCCCCCGAAGGGTCGGGGGACAACAAGTTACTGATGATTGGATTTTGGGATGGACGGACAGATGGATAGATGGAAAAGAGGAATCCTATATACCCCAGCCAGTGGGGGTATAATAAATGTCTACATCTGTTAATGTTAAACTAAAAGCTATTAACACATGTGGAGACTAGACAGGATACCAGAATCCTAACCCGGAGTAACGTATATTACCTCTTTTACATACCGTATATGACCGTGTATAAGTCGCACTTTTTTACCTGAAATGTTATGTCAAAATTGGGGGTGCGTCTTATACATGGGTACGACTTGTTTCAGAGAATTTTCAGGGGACTGACTTCTTCGAACAAACGTTGTTCCTATCGTTTGTCAATTGTATAACAGACAGTACAATCGTGTGGTTTTGACCTAGTGCAGATTCACCAAAATTATTTTCATTTTATTTCAGTTTAAATTCCTCAGAAAAAAATAAAATATTACGGGTGTTTTCTGTTACTTTTATCCATAAATAATAATAAAGAAATATTCTATTTAGTTGTCGTTGTTCAATCGGCCCATGTGTTTACATCAGTGCGTGTACTGGAAATCAACGGGTTTGTGGGGCCAATATGGATGAAACCCCCCCCAAAAAATACAAAATCATCAAAATAACAAAAAAATAAATAATAACACATTAAATGTATGCCAGCAATACCTGGAGAGAAGTATTTATTTATTCCATGAACCCAATTCACTGATGTGTAATGTCCGGTTATAAATTACACACACGTGCACCAGGTAAAGTTAGTTTCAATAGCACCAACAATGCTTAGGTGGGACAACAATTTGAAAACAATTTGCGCTGTAACCTGCGCATTTGTTGTATTTTTATTGGTTTTTCCAAAACGTTCCGGAAAAAACAACTTAATCACAACAACTGCGCAGGTTACGGCACAAATGGCATTCCGATTCTGAAACTATGAAGTTTCAATCACAAACGAGCGTTGGATTTTCTTGACAGGGATGAAGACATTGGGGTGATAAACAAACAATGAAAAACAAATAAATGCAAGTATTTTTTAAATCTTTAATAATAATTTTCCTTTATTCTTTTATCTTATTCACCACGTGGTAACTCTTGAAAACTTACCTATTTCCGTTGCATCCCAAACTGCCCCAAATTGGCAAAACGTAACTTGCAACTAATTCTTTTTGACTGCACATATTTAAAAATGGGGGTGCGACTTATACATGGGATTTAGGCAAAAGGGAGGAATTCCAAGTGTGAGTTTGGGGTGCGACTTATACACGGGGGTGACTTATACACGGACATATACGGTACCAAGCATTTCGCAAAATGCAAATTAGGTTAAGGGAATCATTATATAAATACATCCAGAGGAAAGCAATAAGACAACTTATATTGGTCAAGAGGTATTGTATGGAATGCACTCATGATTTCTAAAACTATATATACAATTATACAAATCCCAAACCGTGCCATTTACTATCAGCCACTAATACACTGAGGAATAGTCTAGATGAGTAAGAAATTCTAAGTATAGAGATCAGGCACGAGTATAACCTACCCACTCCTGTGATTAAAACAATCCACAGATTGGAGCCGACATCAACATGGCCCCACGTGAATAAGTATCCAACAACATAGATTGGTACTCCTTAATCATAATAGGTAGAAGTTTTTTTTACATCAAAAAGAAATACAAAGAAATCTGCAATGTTAGAGATTGACAGATTAGCATGGCACCAGGAGTAAAAGACCCTCTACTTTGCTGCAGAATTCAGAAGAGGCCCACATTGGAACAGAAATGTAGTCTTCTGGAAAGACGTTTATGCCCGAGGGGAGACCTGACAACGTCTAGGCATGGAGATGTGAACATCAAAAGTAGAACATAGTTAAATATCAAATGACAGCAACAACAGCGATATCATTTTGGACAGGGCCTGTCCTTGGGTAGCCATTTCAAATGTAAACAAAAACGGAAAAAAAATTTGTAAAAATAATTTTAATGTCAAAAAACATTAGAAAAAAGCAATGTGGTTTCATAATTTAATAATTATACTTTTAAGAATTTTTTTTTCTTCCCCTTTAATATATAGAGGCATAGACAATTTCACACAATTATTTATTTATTTATTTATTGTTGTTTAAGGTCACATACTTCTGCACAATGGCTAATCATGACCACAACATGGAGATAAAGTCAAGGTCAGTCAATTGTTTATACCCATGTTGCCTATTTTAGAGGACTCGCACCCCAAGCATTAGTGACTGGGTCCTATTTTACCAGTGAAACAGAGCTTGTTTACCACAGTAAACAAGCACTGCTGCACTTCCCCAGGTTCCCACGGGGGAAATCAATCTCACACAAACACCTTTTGCAAGATTGTAATAGTCTTCAAACAGTAAGGTAAACAAATCATAACTAAGCATGTGCCTGTATCCTGCAGTTGCAGGATACAGAATTTATGTTGGGGACCCTGATACATAATGTATTCTTTTAATTATGAACTCAGTACATACTTATTGTAAGATGAATAGTTAACACTAATAAAGTATACTGTTAACAGTTTTCAACAAAAAATGACTGAATGGGCTTCTTCATGTATTACTTGAATTATGTAATATTTGTTGCAAATGACAATTTTCAAAAGTAATATAGCAAATTGAACTTCATTTTTTTCAACTCTCTACACACTGAGGTTGAAATATCAAAATTTCAAACTGCTGCTTGTTCCTAAAATGCAACTTGGAATTAAACTAATTCAGTTGTAATTTGACTGAACTCATTCATCTCTGCCAAACAAGATTGAATTGTAGAAATTCCTATTTGCATTATGGGAAACATTTGCTAATTGGAATTTTGGTCTTTTGACATCAGCATTCAGGGGGTTAATATGGTTATTGTATACATATTGAATATAAATACTTCTTATTTTGAAGACATAATTCTATTTACAACCATTACTACTGGCCCAGACCTACCTCTATTCTAAGAATCATGCCAAACACTTAATTTTGAATCCCTAATATCCCCAAATTTAAGCCAAATACCCCCAAAAAACTGTAAGGTACTTCGTAGATTGACCACTGTGCTTGCACAGAAGTCCAGGAAGTACTGCCCCTTCCCACCAATAATTATTCTTTTGTTTGGCCTGTACTTAAAAATTTCAAGTTATGAAGATTGATACACTCGATCAACAGGGATGATTGTTAGAGAAGATCAACGACACTTATTGGAAGGATAGCAGATGAAAAGGAGTACACCAGGAAAGTTCTTTTTATCAAAAGTTAAAAAATTTATAGTAATTTATATATTTTTTATACTTACCAATGACCCAGACATAGCTGGTGCTAACTCTTAAAATATAGGGCCAAACACAAATTTTGCCCCCCAATCCCCAAAATTTGCATCTAAAACTAAAGAAAACATGTCCTGAAAGGCCCTCCACACCTCGCCCCCACTGCGCATACGCAGTGTCAAGGACGTTCCGAAATTGGCGCCATTTATCATTCTAATAACCAGTGCCTGGTAAGCGCTATGTACTCAGCGGGGAGGCAAGAGTTCCCAACTCCTGGGAGGGCCATCCCCGTCTGGGTCATTGGTAAGTATAAAAAATATATAAATTACTATAAATTTTTTAACATTTTTATACTGTACCAATGACCCAGACATAGCTGAATAGTAAAAAGGCTGGAGGGCCAAGGACATAGAGCAAAATGGAATACGCTCAATAAAATAAAATAGAGTCATCCCCTGTAGGGAAAAGAAGTAATAGGCCTTACATGTATCTTTCTTATTTATGATAAATTAGAAAGATACAACACCTTCCAAAAATTGAGCTTCATACATCCATGTACTCTATTAATATCCAATAATCCTTATACTAATAATTTTTAAAGTAAGCCAATAATAAAGTAAGTCTAGAGAATAGAGACTCTTATACTCCTAAAAGTGTGTGAGAATTGCATAATCATGTCCGTTGACATATGCAATATTCAAAAGCTATACTTTAAAAACTAAGACTTGAATGAATTTTATAAACTTAAACTTCTCACTAAACAACCATCCCAATAACAGCTCAGAATTACTAACTCCGGAGGAGGTATCCCCTTGTTTTCATAGTAAAAACAGGTGACCCAAGGGAACACCCTCCCCCCCCCCTCTTTTTCTTGCCCTGGGTCAAATAGCCCAGAGCGAAGAGGGCAGCCGAACGGAGACACTGCCGAAACAGACAGCCTACCTAGCTATAGTAGCAACTGTTAAGTGAATGACATTCTGAGCAGTAGATAATAGACCTAACAATAGAGGCCTCCAGAAATGGACTCGATATTTCTGAGATAAAATTCATGAATGGATGGCTGAGCGCAATGAGCAGCCTTCAAAAATCTATAATAGCAACACTATTAATGTAAGCCCAAGAAGTAGAAGAACTCTTACTTCATGAGCCGAAATCTTAAGCACAACTGCTAAGCCAATGATATACCATAAGCAGTACGCTAGTTAATAGATATACCATAAGCAGTACGCTAGTTAATAGAATCCATTAACAATAAAATGGAGCGTAACGTCCTTCTACTAGACATCAAAGACAGAAGAAGCTTACGCCCTTGTAATAAACAGATATCTGTTTATAAATACATAAACTGTACCCGGAAAGAGTAAAGGCCTATGCCCATACGAAGACGGAAGGACCTTAAAATAATAGGTTCCGGATAATAGGAGCCTAACTCTTATGCAACAATCCAACCTAAATAGTAACGGAAGTATTGATTCCGAAACTATGAAAGTGAAAATCATCCATCGATAGTGCATGAAACTCACTGACTCTACAGTAAAAGAGAAACCAACAGAATTACTGTCTAAAAGGTCAGAATTTGAAAACTACTGTTTCCAGAGGCTCAAATGATTACTTAGCTAAATAAGAACCGAAGTTAAAATCCGTATAGGAATTTAATCTAAAGATTCTAAGTCTATTTATCAAAAAGTTACTAACTGACTTAGATAAAGAGACAAAAGACTCAATTGTAAACTATCGTAGAGTGCATAGGTATGAGGTAACATAAACCTATAACCTAAATAACAACAGGCTGCAGTAAATCTTGTGAAACAAGTATACTAAAAACTAGCAATGCGTAGTATGGAGGGATCAACCATATGAACATAATGATCCCTACACCACGACGGAAGAGCCTCCACTTTAGTCGCATAGAATAGCGAAGAAGAGGATCTCCTATAGTAAGAAATCGCGTCCAAAGCTCGTCCAGTACAGTGCTTACAATGCAATACGGACCACACAACGGAATACATGAAGGTTGCGACCTTGCTGGTTGTGATAAAGATGACACGATTTACCCAGTGAAAAAAGATCCTCACATAGAGGAAGATTTCACGTTAAGATCCACAGTAGACAAGAGAGTAAATTACTCATGATCTCTGTGAAGATAGAGATGCTATCAACAGCAATGTATTGTGGTTGTTTATCTTAGCAATACCTGCTAAAACAACAGCGCCGGAGGATACGCGTATCCTATCATTGCGTCCTATAGATCAATAGAGCGTTAACAGTATTAGCTCAGAGATCTGGACAAGCCAACACATACATCTGCAATTGATTAGCAAGCTGTGTCATAATAAAACATCATTGGGCGCTCCCATAGATAGCAAATCTGATTAAATACTTGTTTGTTGAGAGTCCATTCTGACAGCAACAAGCGACCCGTAAGAGAACGGGAGTGCGATAAAACAATCAGACGACCCCGAATATGACGGACCAAAACTGAACTTGGTGTACTATAACCAACAGACGGATTCTTTCCATTAAATTGAATAACGGAAACGAAAGAGTGCCTCCCTGGTTCCGGAGATACGCCACTACTGTCGAATTAAAGGACAGGAATTTGGGCATGCATTTCTGAATAATGTTCATGCAATGACATAAAGCAAGCCTAAAAAACATTATTCCGCGGAAGTTAAACTGATAGCTAAAAGACTGCGGAACCCAAAGACCCTGGCACTTCGAATCCGTAGGGATCAGTATATATCCCAATCTGTTTGACTGGCAACCGTCATAACAGCCACACTAGGGTCCGGCAAGTGCGGCGGCACTCTCTGAGTCAACCACCGAATGTTTGCCCCAGTCTGAATCTCTTGTAACACTAGATAGACAAGAGAATGTATAAATCAAGCAATTCATGGATTGCCGGAAAGTTGCCGTCGAAGAGAAGCTCCTCCGAGAACGAAGCGACTCTGAGAGAGTTCTTAACCTACTATCCACGCGTGGATGTAGCTAGGGCTGCATCACGTCTAACCAACTCCAATCAGCCACTGAAGGGCGGAGTTATACGTGAACAAACTACTGCCCTCAAAAGAAATTACATTGAGAATAATATCCCGTAAATCTTTTCTTGAAGACGTAATGATAACGCCTCAGTAAGGCGGATTACGTATAATAAAGCGTCTAAGTTAAGTCTACTATACATAATGTCGTTCCCAACATTGAAATTGGAAAAGACCTAAACGGCGAAAAAGAATATATGCAGTCTTTAATCACACCGTCTAGACGCATATGAACTCTCGGTATGCCCTGCTCTGCCAAAATAAACTATATGTAAAAAAGATAAAATGGCAGAAATGAGCCACGCGGACAAGAAACTAAACTATCATGCTTAGTAGCAGGCTCGTATATATATATATAATATATAGCGTCGAAAAATAAAACACATGTTGTAATGACAATATTGGACTGCGTCGGTAAGTCAGGGACAAAGTCCCTGTACCGATCGAAAAATCCGAGTCCAATGACGCTATAAGTCTCTTATCCAAGATCGCAGCAATGAAGTCCGAAAAATAATCACTGGAAGAAATGCCAGAAGATATGAAAGGCATCTTCCGATACTACTAAAGGGAAAACTCGAAATCTTTCGAATCCCTTTCGCCATCCTGTCGGACCCTATAAAGCGTTCGGTCGTCCGTAGCTTGATGCAACCGCGGACCGCACCGACCCAGCGCCGTCGGATAATTCCTGATTCGACCGAGAAACCGTCAATTGCTGGGATGCTGCGAAACAACTGTGCTAACTTGGATAGCACGTCCGTCACTGAGGCCTGAGGAGCAGCGGTCTTACGATGCATTGCCGCAGGAAGCTCCGAGATCGTTACCCCGTGCATACTTCCAATATGCGAGCGAACGGAGTGTATAGGCCTCGTGTCCCTTGGCTACCGGATGGCGCGACCTATTCGCTGTGGAATCACTGAATGCCGAAACTGATCGGATACTCGAGGTCACGTAGCCAATGTGCGGTCGTGTGCCCTGCTGTGAGGATGAGGAAGCATTAAAGACAGTCTCTCGGACTGTCAATATAACGGAGCGTCCCGAGCAACAGACATATGCTCCGAATGTAAAATATCTGAACCACAACATGCGGTCCCCTATGTTGTTGGCTTCTTCCGATCTGTCCTCAATCTGCCGTCACTGGGTGAGTACTAAAGTAATTAAAGTGCTCGCATCACCCAAATCTCCTTCCTAGACCGCAACGGACGAACCCGGCAGCCGAACCATTCGATGAATGTACGCTACACCAGGTGAGCTAGCGAATGTCATTCCGTAAGCGATAGACATATTCCATGAGCACTTATTGCCGCTAACTCTTCATTAACTATGACGACAGAGGCACACTTTTGAAAGACATCTCCATAACTCTTCGAACAAGAAACCAGAAATGCTTGGATAGCAAGCATAAAATAATAATATATATAGCGTCGTTCAATAATTCGAAAGTTTGTGTGACATTATTGGACTATGTCGGAACTGAGGGACGATGTCCCTGAACCGAACCAAAAATTTCTAAGTCCACCGACGCTATCAGTTTCTTATCCGGCATCGCAGCATATGTTGTTCCGAAAGGGAAAGCTTGAAATCCACCGAATCCCTTTCGGTATCCCGTCGGACCGGATGAAACTTTCGGACGTCCGTACCCGCTTCCGCGGAGCGTCCCGACCCAGCATCGTCGGATAAAATATATGCGACAGATTCAGTTGATGCTGGGATGCTGCGATAAACTGTGCTATTAAGGAAAGCACGTCCGTTCCCGAGGCCTGTGCAGTAGCGGACTTACGATGCATTGCCGCTGGAAGCTCCGTGTACGTTGACTCCCGCACACTTCCTATGCGAACGTCCGGAGTCTGCAGGCCTCGAGTCCCCGGCTACCGACCCAGCGCTGTCGGATAATTCTCGATCCGACACCGTTTCTGTCGGCTGCTGGGATGCTGCGATAAGCTGTGCTATGTGCACAAGAATGTCCGGCGTCGAGACCTGCGGAGGCGCAGTCTATCGGTGCTTCGCCGAGGGCAGCTCCGCATCAGATGGCTCCCGCATACTTCCTATGCGAACGTCCGGAGTCCATCGGTCTCGAATCCCTGGCTGCCGGATGATGTGACCTGGTCGCCGAAGAATCCTTGATCGGCGAAGCTGGTAATATATCGGCGGTCACGCAGCCAAGGTGCGGTCGTGTGCGCTGATGAGAAGAGGAAGCCTTAGCAGTCTCAGCGGACTGCCTATACAACGGAGCGTCCCGAGCGACGGACGTATGCTCCGCTAACGACACATTTGTACCACAACATCTGGGGCCAGATGTTGTTGAACGAGAGAGGGGCCTCTCTCGCTTGCCGTCCGGATGGACCGGAACGAGCTATGAACCGGACTAAAAGGCTTCCTCCGTTCTCCCTCCGATCCGCCGTCACTGGGTGTGCATTAAGTTAATTTTATAGTGCTCGCATCACCCCAAAATTCCTTCTAGACCGCAACGGACGAACCCGGCTGCCGAACCATTCGGTGAATGGACGCTACACCGGGCGAGCTAGCGGACGTCAAAGGCCGTCGAACCTACTAGGGTCCTCTTAGGCAATTGGCGTATTACATGAGCACTTTTCCGCTAGCCCTTCATTAATTGTGACGACGGAGGCACACTGTTGGAAGACATCACAGATACATCACCCTAATCTTGATCGTCTGAAATAGAAATTGATAAAGTAGAGTGACCCTGCGGGGAAAGGACCGGAGTGTCCAAATCCCCAACAACATACCGTGACATACGCTTCCCATATTGTCATCGAAATCATACGATACAGAACAGGAGTTAATGCGAGTACACTGACCACATATAGAATGATAATAAGGTCAGAGGAAGACTTCCTCCTAAAACAATTGATCAATATCCTTTCAATGTGAAAAGAAAACAAGTCCTGGTACTCGCACTAACCCCTGGCAATCAAATACATAATAATAATATGATCCATTAATATAGAAAAAATAATTGAAATCAAAATATTTTGAAAAAATATTTTTTCAGAACAGCCCAAGTTTCTGAAAAGTAACGTTGAGCCCCAATGGATCCCAAGCCTAAGTGTGGACAAAAATTTTAAAAATATTTTAAACAATTTATTCAACACTTACGAACAATAATAATGTATCTAGTTATGATTAAAATAACATAAAGATATTATTATTTAGAAATCCCCCCCTCACACAGAGGGCTGTTGTAAATGTAAACAATGAGTGTAAAAACACTAAAATAAGACTCCAGGCACCCAGGCCCGAAATCAGTTACCAAAAATACACCATCTGATGCAAAACAGAGACTTCCAGGGAAGAAACTGCAGAACATCAGATGGTAGATGCAGAACACAACGCCTAACCACCCGTAGGTGAAGACGTAAACATGGGGAAAGAACAGAATTCATTCTGTTATTAAGCTAAAACTCCCAAGAAATTTTAGTAATAATAATTACAGAAACTATGCCAAAAGCATGGGAGAATAGCAAGGGGGAACTTAAAGGACAGGGAGAGAGGAAAAACACTTGAAAAAACAGTGTAACTAAATAATCAGAATGACAACAAAATGGCTGCTGCCTTGAAAATAGGTAACTTAACATAATTTCATTAAAAAATTTTAAGTTACAGCCCTGATAATATTCTGTCACACATTCTTTTCCTCTCCTCCTTTTCTATCCTCCTTAGAATCACCATTTCACTAATATTTATGTGTCTGGCATCATTTAAACTGAGATTTAAAAGCACAAAGATCAGTCAGATGTTAACTGATGAAGGGCCAAACTTAGAATGATAAATGGCGCCAATTTTGGAACGTCCTTGACACTGCGCATACGCAGTGGGGGCGAGGTGTGGAGGGCCTTTCAGGACATGTTTTCTTTAGTTTTAGATGCAAATTTTGGGGATTGGGGGGCAAAATTTGTGTTTGGCCCTATATTTTAAGAGTTAGCACCAGCTATGTCTGGGTCATTGGTACAGTATAAAAATATAACTTTCATACAATTTGTAGAATCATGTGTTGCCCTCATATGAGTCTTTCCCTGGTGTATAACCATTCATTTATAATTTGTTTGTTCAATTCAATGTTTCCAGCCCCCCAATCGTTTCTATATCTGAAGTTAAAACAACACACAGTAAGATTTCCCCAGACTTTTTCGGAATGTTGAACAAATGTGCTTATAAAATTTAGCTGAGGATCGAGAAAGTTCAAGGGATCTGCATACATTTTTGATCAAAACAATCAGCATTTTATGAGGGTGAAAATTAAATAAATAAATAAATAGAAAAGCATGCATGTGGGTATTTTTTTATTTTATTTTTATTTTAGTAACTATAATTTTGGGGCTCAGGGTTTCATATATTTGGTTTGTTTTTGGTCTTGTAACCTACATAATGACATGCTCAATGATGAATGTTATTCATTGCATTAACTTTGGATATTTATGTGACATAAACCAATTAATTTCTATTTTTTTAAAGTTTGCATTGGCAATAAAAAGAAAGCATGCAGCAACCAAAATGACCTTGCAGAATGGCCTGAGAAACATATTTTAAAATTTTCTAGGCCTACTATATATTTATAATATTGTTATCTCACAAAATATCACGGTCATCAAAAAACTTTCATCTTTCACCTTTTGGCATAAAATAAAAACAGAATACTCACATTTTGAAGTTCATTCAAAATTTTATATGCAGATTGCATTTGCTTCCTGGACAACTTTCCCAATGGCATTTTCTTCAAATCTATTTCAAACTCTAACATAGCCTTTTTCATACTCTCTATGTCAAACAGCATTCTAATCAAATCTTGAAGAGGCTTTTTCAATTTGGACCTAGAGCCTGATAAATCCTGTTTCTCATCACCGCCACCACCTTCCTGAAATACAAGTTCGAACAAATGAAGCCAGATACATACACAGAACGACACGCGTGTGAATGGGTTAATTGATATGGCATGAGTGCCAGAGCAGAAGAATAAAACAAGAGGCCCTCAAGTTTTATTCTTCCGCAATTTCACAAGTGCCATATCAATTAACCCATTCACAAGCGTGTGTCGTTGTGAGTTTATAACACGCCTTCTCATCTATAAAAGCAATCATTAGAAGGGTACCCAGCAATTCATTTGACAACTCGTCCCCTGAGTTGCAATGTGCTCGTCCCCTGAGTTGCAATGTGTTTATGTGTCAGTAGGCACACAGAACACATTGGAACTCAGTGGACGAACTATTCACAAAAATAACACATTTTATCGGCAATCAAAATTGTGAGGGAAACTCGTGCTACTATTTTCAGCTATCGCTAGGGATTCAAATTGTACTTGCGGCGTAGGATTTGTAGAAAATTCCAATGAAATTCGCCTTCTATTTAGAAATAGTCATTTCCGTTCAGCACAAATGTGCAGAACAGATTTTCATTTTCGACAAGGTTTAGTGTTGCTGTAGAAGGGGATTTCATAGAACAGGTGTGTAATAAAAACCAGATCTGGATCTGGTTTCATTTGTTAATTTATTTATTTATTGGTGTTTAAGGTCACATACTTATGCACAATGGCTAATCGTGACCTTGACAGTTTTACGGATGGAGGAAGCCTGAGTACCCGGAGAGAACCACCAAGCATCAACGAGCAACTGTCAGCTCAACATTTTAACTCTGTTCAAGCTCCACACAAGCAGGGTTAGCTCAGTTGAAGACATGTGCACCATCGATTTCATTTGTTAATAACAGTAACATTATTTTGGAGGGCACTGGAGTGATTAACTCCTTGCATGCTGTTGGCAGATATTCCTGCTCAGGATAGGGAATCTCTTGTCACTCTAAGTATTATGATCTGGGTTCATTTAAACCAAATTTCCCCCTTGTAAACCAAATTTACTTTTTGAACAATAATTTCTTCAGTTAAATTTCGATAAATTTTTCATCAAATCTGATCACAGCTGCTTCACAGCTGCCATGACTAGAACTGATAAAAAATATTTTTAAAATACTCAGTGGGTTAAGAGTTAATACTATAACCTTGGCTTCCAGAATACACCTCGGAATGTAGAGGTTGAATATTTTTGAATATGCGAATCCCAGACATTTGCCCAACAGACATTTGTTATGGTTGCATTTTTCAAGAAAATGGACATTTGCCCTGGACTTTTATTTACTCCACCGACATTTGCCCTGGTATATAAATCAGAGGAGGGCATTTACCCCTGAATAGATTTATCGGTTGAAAATGGGTGATAATAAACAGGTGTAATTAAACAGTGAAACTGTTTATGTTAACATGAACACTGTCGGTAATGTGAAAGAAACTGTTTACTGCTTACTTTAACATGAAAGATGCCGGTTATGTGAGTATTCTTTAGTAGGTTTCACTATCTCACCAGGGCTTATAAAAACTGTCGGTATAGAGAAACCAACTAAGAAACCATTTTAGTATTTATGCTTTTCAAACCACATAAGGTGATATTCTTTGTATCTACTGGACTTCATTCAGGCCTGGCATTCTTAATGAAAGTGTCAATGACACTGTAGCTCAACTTGACAAACATGAACTTGGTAAGTTATAAATGAAATGGCAAAATTGAAGATCATTGGTACCAATGTCATTTTTTTGGCCAGTGGCAACATTTTTTGACAGAAACCGAAGAAAATCGATAGCTCCCATCTAGAGGCCTCCCCAAACAAGCATGCCAGGTTTCAAAGCAATCCGATCATAAATGTGCCCTGTAGGGTGTATAAAAGGGAAATATTGTGGTCTGACTAAACTAAGCCTTACGAACGTTGGCCGTGGCAACATTTTTTGCCAGAAATTGAAAAAAATCGATAGCTCCCATCTAGAGGTCACCCTAAATAAGCATACCAGATTTCAAAGCAATCAAATCATAAATGTGCCCTGTAGGGTGTGCCAAAGGGAAATATTGTGGTTTGACTAAACTAAGTTCTAAGAACGTTGGCCGCGGCAACATTTTTTGACGGAAATTGAAGAAAATCGATAGCTCCCATCTAGAGGTCACCCCAAACAAGCATGCCAGGTTTCAAAGCAATCCGATCATAAATTTACCCTGTAGGGTGTGCCAAAGGGAAATATTGAGTCTTCTGACTAAACTAAGTTCTAAGAACGTTGGCCACGGCAACATTTTTTGACAGAAATTGAAGAAAATCGATAGCACCCATCTAGAGGTCTCCCCAAACAAGCATACCAGGTTTCAAAGCAATCTCATCATAAATGTGCCCTGTAGGGTGTGCCAAAGGGAAATATTGAGGTCTGACTAAACTGAGTTCTACGAACGTTGGCCGTGGCAACATTTTTTGCCTGAAATTGAAGAAAATCGATAGCTCCCATTTAGAGGTCACCCTAAATAAGCATACCAGGTTTCAAAGCAATCAAATCATAAATGTGCCCTGAAGGGTGTGCCAAAGGGAAATATTGTGGTTTGACTAAACTAAGTTCTAAGAACATTGGCCGCGGCACCATTTTTTGACGGAAATTGAAGAAAATCGATAGCTCCCATCTAGAGGTCACCCCAAACAAGCATGCCAAGTTTCAAAGTAATCTGATCATAAATGCAACCTGTGAGGTGTGCCAAAGGAAATTGTGGACGTACGTACTAACGTACTAACATACTAACGTACGTACGTATGTACGTATGCCGACGGACGAGAAGTGATGGCAATAGCTCAGCTTGACTTAGTCAAGTTGAGCTAAAAATGCAAGAGGGCTAAAAATCGCTCTCCTCGCATGGCCTGGGGGAGCAAGCAGCTCTCCTCCTCAAACCTACAAAAGCTAAAAGAGGCAAAATGAACTTTTACTATTAACCCTTTACCCAACGCAGACTATAACAAAATTTATTATTTTAAATTTTAAATTTAAATTTAAAAAAAGAAATCAACAAAACCATATCATGTGACCACTCATTGGAACGAGCTGGATGAGCATGTTCCAATGAGGAGTCATATGATATGGTTTTGTTGTAATTTTTGGAAAAATATATAATTTTTAACTGCTTAATTTTTTAATTACTCAGGTGGTTGCGGCTGATTCGTTAGTTAAAGGGGTTACTGAATCCTGTCTAGTGGGCTTTGTACATTTTATTTGTGCTGCTAACAGGGTAGTCTCTGTAAGATGGCTACACTTCCCCTCCCCAACCTCCAGGCCTCAACAAGGCCTGGAGGTGTGGGAGGGACAGTGTGGCAGCCAGACCTGTTCATTATCTTACCGGGGTGAATGCCTGGTCTTGAATTTATCAACCGGGGCAAATGTCTGCGTGCCAATTGTCTGTTCGGTGCAAATTTCCGCACTGATATAGGGGAAAATGTCCGTGGGGCAATTGTCCATATCCAGAATATGCAGACGTTCGCTTGCTTGAGGCATGTCTGAGAAGCTTCATCATAATCAGTTCATAATCGTAAAAGTTGTTCACCCCAATATTTCAGGTAGAAATCAATATTAAATTTAATTTCAAGAGGAGATAACTTGGTCAAAATGTCATAGATTAAACGTATGGAAATATTCACATGTCCCCTGACAAGTTATCAAGGATAAAAGTTTTATCAAAATCAAATCTATTATGTTCAATGAGCTGCACCCAGAAGAATTTCATACAGATATCTGTATTAATTCCAGTTCAAGTAAAGGTAATGTGACAACAACTGTTGCAGCTTAAAAATTCTTTATGAGCATTTCTACTTTAGTGATCATGTTTGAGAAATTTCAAAATCTGTCCATAAATACAGGAAGAGTTGCACACACAAGTAGCTTATGAAAACATTTATATTAAATCTTCTTTCTTCAATGGAAGATAACTTTACTAAAATGACTACAGCTTAAAAAATTGGGAATATGACAAATTTAAAGTAATTTGTACATTTTTTATACTTACCAATGGCCCAGACTTAGCTGGTGAAACCTCAATATTATGAAGGGCCAAACACAAATTTTGAACCCCCTGCAATCCCCAAAATTTGCAAACAATACCGAAAATTAAAAGTCCTACCTGGCCCTCCATACTTTTACCATCTGTAGTAGTCAGGAAGAGACCGGAATTGCGCCAACATCATTCTTTGTAGATGAGCGTACTAATAATAACTCAGCAAGGAGGTATGAGTGCCCACTCATGGGAGGGCCATCCCCATCTGGGCCATTGGTAAGTTTAAAAAATATACAAATTACTTTAAATTTATCATATTTTTATACTAAAACCTAGGCTTGCCATGATCATGCAAAAAGTCGACTAATCTTTGGTCGTGCCGATTGATCGATTTTAAATTTGAAAGTCGGCTTTTTCTACCCCGCATGTATAACGACACCACTGCCTTGCCAGAACGTGATCACGCTGTATATACATGATGGGAACATTTCTGGATGTATAAACGACAGTGGTAGACCATATGGAGGTAAAGGAGGGCGGCCTCAGGGCCCCCCCCCCCCCACCAAATAAATCGTCATTTTTCTAAGTCCGATTCGGAAAAGTTTGCGGTAATTACCTCCCACTTTAATTTTTGGGGGGGAAAATATAAAAGTTATTTTTAAGTATTACTGCTCTCGTCATGTCAACAACATGTCCGTATTTTAAACAACATCGTTTCCAATAACCATTCTTTGC
Organism: Pictodentalium vernedei; assembly: GCA_031216915.1. Lineage (NCBI taxonomy): Eukaryota > Metazoa > Mollusca > Scaphopoda > Dentaliida > Dentaliidae > Pictodentalium > Pictodentalium vernedei. The sequence continues at coordinate 372,911,276 of CM062292.1, forward strand.
TCATAAATCTTTTATTTTGAACAAAAGGAAATGAAATTCGCTGCATTTGATGAAATTTCAATATTTTGCATCACAAAACTAGAGTTAGCTCCCTTGGGTCACTCTTTCGTGTTGGAAATCCGAAAATCACAACGATTCCCACCATTGATAAATTATTGTGAGTGTGTGTGCGGAAGGGGGGGGGGGTGACTTTTTACATCCTCAGTGCCCTTACAGGGCCCAGCAGAATAGTCCTTGTAAGTTGTAAAATCCCTCTCCCTCGGATCAGGCCTAGTTCCTTCTGGCTGCTCACTGTTATGTTGTATCTGAATTTCGGGTGTCAGGGTGTATTACTGTTTAACGATATGGCAGACGATCGACCAACTTAACAGAATATGGTCAATGAAACGTTCATTCCGACGTTCACCAAGCCTTATAATGTGGGAATGATGGATCGGTGACTATGTCACCATGTTATTTGAAATGTACACAGCCACATGCCCGGTTATACCTACCTTTAGCTTGTACCTTGGCCTGGTACAAGGAACAGGTGACTGTAAAAATCTTGAGAATCCCGATTCTCGATGACCTGTGTTGCTTCCTTTGATAAGAGAGCTTACACCTCCGGTAGGAGAAACTCACTTATGCAAGAATTTAATGGAAGATGTATCCAACGCGGACAACTTGTTAGTTCGGTTTTACTCGGAATGATAGCCGTAAGCCGTCCGAGACTACATTTCTGACCCACTGATGTTCCGTGATTGTTATCCAGTTTTTTGCAGAGGTTGATAAACTTCCGCCAACTGGCCAGCAATGGAGGTCTAAACCATCACCTGTATGACCTGCAAGGCTTACGGGAGGAGGAACCATGTCTATCACTGCGAAAAATCTTGTCTCGTTGGACTAGGGGTGTCTGACCTATAGTCCCGATCAGACCTACGCCCCTTTTGCGAGTCGCTATACTGATGACCTTTCCTTTTGACGATTTTATTCTGGAACGCCCTCCTTTGCACTTGTCTGCTGAAGCGGGTCATTGATACGCCGACTTCAAAAGCAGAACACTAGATGCTTTCTTAGTAATGTCCAGAAACCGGAGCGACTCGGTGAGAGCGTTTCACCTTGTCATCTTATCAGAGATGATGATGCAAGGGCAGCATCACGTCTGATTAACTCCAGATTAGCCACTGTTAGGACGGAGTTATATGTGGTATACATAATTGCCCTGGAAAGAACTCTAAGAGAGGTACAAATGTCCTCAAATTCTTTCATGGAGACGTTGTGCCATAGCTCTTGTAAGGTGATCTGCATAAGACAAAGTCCAAATTTGCTCTATTTGAAGAAATTGCCGTCCCAATTGCCTCTGAGCGAATAGTGAATGATACGGGTGAGGATACCTCAAGATCCCCGGCCTGCTCATCCAAACACCGAACTCTCTGAACATCTTCCCCGACCATTTTTAAAAGAACGTGGGCCAGAAAACGGTATGTATACAGAAGATGATGATAAGAAACCGCCTTCTTCCTCGCACTCAAGATAAATATGGCGTCGTCTATATGGCCAAAGGCCTGCAGCACCTGCATAAACTGAACCGGAAAAGAAAGGATTTCCTCCTTTGTTCGGATAAAGTCTGCGCCTAACGATGCCAGCAGTTTCTCTCTTGTCGTTGCAGCATTCTGACTCGGCGGAGCAAAAGCAGGGTAGTATTGATGGATGAACCATGTACTGTTCGAAAAAGGAAGGGTAATCCTCTTCCTTATCCCTTTCACCATCCGAGAGAATCAGTTGTGAATCTCGGTCCATTGCATTTGCGCGAACAGACGACTGGGCCCACTCAGCACCGTCCGACAGCTCAGATTCGGAGTCTGAGGGAGGCTGCATCTGCACTTGCTGGGAAGCTGTGATTAGCTGTGCAATCTGCAACAGCAAGTTCGTCATCGAGGCCTGAGGAGAAGCGGATTTCCGTTCCTTACCCGCATGCTGCTCCTGGGACAGTGTGTCGAAAATGGATCCTTTCTCCGAGCGTCCCGATGATCAAGGCCTGGTCTCCCTAGCTACCAGATGGTCCGACTTCATGGGCAAAGAATGGTTCATTCTTTGCGCAGTAGGCTGGATATCCGAAGGCGGGTAGCTAGGATGTGGTCGTGTGTGCTAAATAACGTAGCGGAGGAAGCCGTGACTGAAGCCGACCTCGGCTGAAGACTAGACAGAGCGTCCCGAGTGGCAGGCGGACATATGCCCCGTCTCGTGCAAGTTTCCAACCAGAAAACTTCATTTCGGCCTTGTGAAACGTAGCTGAGGTATCCTTGACTGAAGCCGATCCCGGTTGCAGACTAAACAGAGCATCCCAAGTGGAGGGCAGACATATGCTCCGGCTTGTGTAAGTTTCTAAAAACAACATCTGACCCCAGACGCTGCTATATTAGAGAGGAGGGGGGGGGGGGCGCTCCCGCTTGCAGACTATCAGAGCTTGGTTGAGCTTTTTATATTATAGTGCCCGCTCTATCCAATCCACCTCTTAGACTGCAACAGACTTACCTGGCGTCACGGCACCCACGGAAGGAGTCCCGCACTGGTCGAGCTAGCTGCTTGCAAGAGATTAAAACCTTTACCCAAAGGCCCAAACTCTTGCAATAATGAGCACTGCAGCTAGCTCTATATGCTCCACGGAGAGCGACGTTGGTAGCACACTTGGATGGGTGTCAGAAAATCATCACCATGTTCATGTTAAATTCAAAATATTTTTTGTAAACAAAAATTTTTTTTTGAAAAACGCCCAAGTTCCCAAAGGGAACATGAAGAGCCCGAGGGCATCCTGATAGAGCCTAAGTGTAGACAAAATCCAAATTTTTTTGAGCTACACTACCGGAATAATAATAGAATATAAGAAACTACCTATATATGAGGATGCTGATAATGTAAACAAGACATCAGGCACACAAAAAGGCCCAAAATCAGAACCAACTGAAATGCTATCAAATGCAAACCTGGACAGATCATCATACGGAGAAAAAACGATACATTGGATAGAAGATGCCTAACACGCTGAGGATGAGGACATAACCTTGGGGAAGAAACAGAATATTCTGTAATAAAAGTTAAACTCCCAAGAAATTTAATAACTGTTATTTTGATGATTTTGTATTTTTTATGGTTTCATCCATATTGGCCCCACAAACCTGTTGATTCCCGGTACATACACTGATGTAAACACATGGGCCGATTGAACAACAACGACTCAACAGAATACTTCTTTATTATTATTTATGGATAAAAGTAACAGAAAACACACATAATATTTTATTGACAATTTATTTTCTGAAGAATTTAAACTGAAATAAAATGAAAAGAAAATAATTTGGGTGAATCTGCATTCAGTCAAAACCACACGATTGTACTGTTATACAATTGACAAACGGTAGGAACAATGTTTGCCCGAAGAAGTCAGTGGCCTGAAAATTCTCTGAAACAAGTCGAACCCATGTATAAGACGCACCCCCGATTTTGACATCACTTTTCCAGGTAAAAAAGTGTGACTTATACATGGACATATACGGTACATATTCAGTGGATATGCTTCATATTAACTTAAAAGTGAAATTATTTTATCTGTATGGATTTTCCTTGTTTATCATTTCGCATAATCAATAGACGTTCATAATAAATTGGTGTATTGTTACACTGTTTATCTGTAGTTTCACCATTATTGAATTGGAATGTTGGATGAGAGCATAAAATATTGAATTGCACAATGTGAACCAAATTTCAGTGATTGGATCGCACCTGGGAGATCTTGCTTCGCAAACATCAATGTGAACCCAAATAAAAAATATCCTGTAATAATTGGTACTCTGGTGTATCCTGGTATTATATTCTGAATTACAGGGTATTAGAGTTGGCTAAATCACCCAAGTCTAAAATTTGATGTATTGAATGTATTGAGAGTGAAACAGTTGAATTTTAAGATTGGAGACCAGCCTATATAGAGGTATCGCGATATGACAAAATTTGGACATCTGCTCTGGTTCCCGTATCGTGGTTTGTGGTATCGGTACATATTGGCATACTGGGATATTATCCTAAGCCTACTAAAATGATTGAAATTGATATGCTTACGAACCTGTCCATAGTCAATGTCAAGAGGATAGAATTTGTTTGGAATTTTTTTGAAGTCATTCTTGTTCTCATACAAATTTCCCGTTTTTTCAGCATACAAATCTTTAAAGCTCATTATTGCAGAGTTTTTTGATCCGCATTTTTCCAATTTGTTGCCTCCAATAGTTGTTCCAACTCTTCCCCATGCTCGAAATATATACCACCTGAAATGGCAAACATACAAAGATTTATTTCAATGATCTCCTACTCTCTATATTCCTCATATTATTCATGTGATCAGTTCCTTCCTATCAATTTTCTAATAAGGTAGTAGAATTAAAATGAATTTTCAGTCGCTTTATCCGAGTTTGAATGTGGGATGGGCATGTTAAGTTGTATGATGTGTGCAGCACTTCATACAAAACTTAACAGGCCCATCCCACATTCCTACTCCGATGAAGCGATTCATTTCAATAGTTATAATTTAATTTAGAGTGGTTACTTGTAAGTTTCTGCCATTTACATCACTGCTCAATCCCATCAATGTCTGTTTAGATGAGATTTACTATTTTCAACATAGGATAATACATGCAGTTTAGAATACTCAAGAGGAAAACTAGTGTGAATAATCCATGTAGATACCATACTGATCTGGGAATAAGCCCAGGGGGTATGTGAAGTAAAAGTGGATATAAGTACATGAGTGGACTGCAGAGTTCAAGCCTGAAGCCTGCAGAAAAATTTGGATGCAAAGTTGACACAAAGTGAGCTGACTCAGTCAATCCCACAACAAAGATACAGTAACCCTTTATCTAATGAATCGGCTGCTTGTGCCCACGAAATTTACCAACTGAATAGTGGCAAAAATAAGTGGAAAACCATATCATGTGATCCCCTCAAGTTTGAAACATTTGAAAATGAAATAATTAAAATAACAAATTTGGATATCATATGCAGTGGGTAAGGGGTTCTTTTAGTTGGGGCAACTTCCATGTACCAGCATGGCTGTCATTACAAAGTCAGGGACTTCCTAATTTACAAGGAAGGGACTGAAATCTGAAAAGTTGGTAGGTGGTCTTTTTTCGATTATGAGCTTATACCCACGTCAGTACGGTACTAATTATCAGTCCACCTGCAGCACAACTGCAGTTTAACTGCACTGTTGGACTTAACCATTATTTATTTGACAAATGAGCAGGACAAAGCAAAAACATTCATATGACAATAAAAACATTCATCGAGTCATGAAAAGCTCATCTTAACCAAGCATATGTAAACAAAACGGATAGAATTTCAGAAAATTAAATTATTTCCAGTTAAGGGGAAAATTTATTTTAAAAATATTACTCTGACCACAGGATTTGGAATCTTAACAATGTTGTAACTTGTCATTCAGCATCATAATATTAGCTGGCACTCAATGAATTTCCCTGTGGCTCATATCAATAGGCTTCAACTTGAGAATACATTTATAAAATTAACAGAAACAAGTATTAAGCACCGCTAATGTGGGGGGGCCGAGTTTTTTTTGCCCTGAAAGGCTTGTCATTATATAGAGAGTAATCACTTGACTGGACTGGTTGCGTGAAATAATTAATGAGAGGTGAGGGACGTTGTACAAACACGAGTGTTTTACAACATAGTCCCTTGCCTCGAATGAATTATTCCACGTAACCAGTCCAGTCAAGCGATTACTCTGTTTATTACATTTCATTATTGACGATAATTATATTATTTAACCCTTTCCCTAACGTAACGGCCAAAACCGGGCAGCGCTATTCTAAAAAAATCGCAAATTGTTTTGTCTCTAAAACATAGGTTATGACCTATGTTTTTGAGTTAAAAAATGAAAAAATTAGTTATTCAAGAATTTTTTTGGCAAGTGTCATCTGATTTTCATGTTAGGTAAAGGGTTAAAATAAACAAAATGAAAGTGTCAATGACACTGTAGCTCAACTTGTGTAAAACATGTACATGCATAGCGTATGACACAGCAATGACACATTTCTAAGTAAAGACCTGATAACAAAGGTACATGTAAAGTACTGTAAAGGTCTGTACATAAATACTGACCATAGTCTGTAACAAATGTACAGGTAAAATATTGTAAAGGTGGGTGACAGTTAGATACCTCTAGCCAGAGCCGTATTAAAATGTGCACTTACTGTGTATAAGTAGCACTGAATAAATCAAAGTTTGTCTAATTGGCCACCCGCGGCCATCTTGAAATTTTGGACTGCACCCAAAAACACTCGTTCTCGTCCCAAGGTGATAACAAAGGTACTCCAAGAAGTTTTGTGAAGATCGGTTCATAAATACAGCCCCTAACACGAGGCATACTGACATGTGTACTTACTGTGTATAAGTAGCACTGAATAAATCAAAGTTCATCTAATTTGCATAATTTTTGCACGCGAAAAAAACCTGTATTATATGTGATGTATTCCATGTTACTGAACATTCATTCAAAAATTAATTCAAATCAGAACCTTCATATAGAAGTTCTGAACAAAAAACTGATTGTACCTAATTTCGGTACAAAATGGCCTCCGGCAGCCATCTTGAATTTGGGACTGCACCCAAAAACACTCGTTCTCGTCCCATGGTGATAACAAAGGTACCCAAGAAGTTTCGTGAAGATCAGTTCATAAATACAGCCCCTAGCCCGAGCTGTATTGACATGTGCACTTTCTGTGTATAAGTAGCACTGAATAAATCAAAGTTCATCTAATTTGCATAATTTCAGCATGAGAGAAAAACCTGTATTATATGTGATGTATACCATGTTACTAAACATTCACACAAAAATTTGTTCAGATCAGAACTTTCATACAGAAGTTCTGTACAAAAAGCTGATTGCACTAATTTCGGTACAAAATGGCCATCTTGAATTTTGGACCACACCCAAAAACACTCGTTCTCGTCCCACGATGCTAACAAAGGTACCAAAAAAGTTTCGTAAAGATCGGTTCATAAATACAGCCTCTAGCCTGAGCCGTATTGACATGTGCACTTACTGTGTGTAAATAGCACTGAAAAAATCAAAGTTCATCTAATTTGCATAATTTCTGCATGAGAAAAAACCCCGTATTATATGTGATGTATCCCATGGTACTAAACATTCATACAAAAAATTATTCAAATCAGCGTTTTCATATAGAAGTTCTGCGCAAAAATCTGATTGCACCTAATTTTGTACAAAATGGATGCCAGCGGCCATTTTGAATTTCAGACGACCCCCAAAACACTCGTTCTCATCCCACGGTGATAACAAAGGTACCCAAGAAGTTTTGTAAAGATCGGTTCATAAATACGGCCTCCAGCCCGAGCTGTATTGGCATTTGAACTTACAGTGCTGAAAGTAACACTAAATAAATCAAAGTCTAATTTGCATAATTTAAGCACGAGAAACCTGTATTATATGTGATATATCCCATGGTACTAAACATTCATACAAAAAATTCTTCAAATCAGCGCTTTCATATGAAATTTCTGCGCAAAACAAAAATCTGATTGCACCTAATTTTGTACAAAATGGCTGCCAGTGGCCATCTTGAATTTCAGGCCGGACCCCAAAACACTCGTTCTCGTCCCATGGTGATAACAAAGGTACCCAAGACAAGAAGTTTCGTAAAGATCGGTTCATCAATACGGCCTAACACAGATACTCAAGAAGTTTCGTAAAGATCGGTTGACGGCATGACAGACGGAGGACGAGCCATGACAATATCTCAAATTTGGTTTCATGAAAGTTGAGCTAAAAACAATGAAGTCCCCATTACATCCACGGCAAAGCGTCTTCGTTTGCACGCACGGATACATGACACAATTGTTGATTGCATAATTCACTTGTGACGTTATCGTTTATAATCAAACCCGGAAATCCCAGTAAATCACACTTTCGAAAGTAATAAAAGGAAATTAAATCCATTGATACTTGTTCAAGTTATAGTGCCAACGAGCTGAAAACAGGCAAAAATCAACTAATCAGCTAATTAAGACTCATAAGTCTGCACAGTATGATCGAATGACAGTTTATGACACTGATTTTTGAACTAGTTCAAGACATTAAGAAAGTCTCATATGCCAAATACTGGGCCATGTCCATTGATATTTGTTCAAGTTGTCGCACTAACAAGCTGAAAACAGGCAAAAATTAACTAACTAACAGCCATAACTCTGCTCAATATGGCCAAACCACACACCGGTTTTCGAACTCGTTCAAGACATTAAGAAAGTAACTTTCCAAATACTGACCAAATCCACTGATATTTCTTGGAAGTTATCGTGCTAATGAGAAAGGCGATGCCCACATGCTCATTCGGCCACCCGCTCATTGCTCACCCGTGCACAGATTTCATCAAACTATAGTTCAAGTTTTTAAAAAAAAACTTGACCAATAACCCCTTACCAAATAAATCTGTCACATCAGCCCAGGTAATATACAAACTGAGCAGTTGAAAATACAGAACCATATCAAGCTTGTACCACATGATATGGTTTTGTTGCAGTTTTAAAAAAAAATTTGAACATGAAAGTGTCAATGACACTGTAGCTCAACTTGTCAAGACAAAGACATGTACATGTATAGTATGTGACACAGCAATGACAAACATTTAGGTAATGACCTGATAACAAAGGTACATATAAAGTATTGTAACGGTCTGTACATAAATACTGGCCGTTGCCTGTAACAAATGTATAGGTAAAGTATTGTAAAGGTGGGTGACAGTCAGATGCTAAACTAGAAAAAAATCTTTGAGTCCCAGAGTGGGTCTGACTGAACCCTAAAATATTTGTTCTCATAGCACAGTGATAATAAAGGCACCCCAAAACACACTCATTCCTGTCCCAAGGTGAAAACAAAGGTACCCAAGAAGTTTCGTGAAGATCAGTTCACAAATATGAGCTGTGTAGAAGTTGTGACAAAAAACTGATTGGACCTAATTTCAGTACAAAATGGCCACTGGCAGCCATCTTGAATTTTGGACCGCACTCAGAAACACTCGTTCTCGTCCCAAGGTGATAACAAAGGTACCCAGGAAGTTTTGTGAAGATCGGTTCATAAATACAGCCTCTAGCCCGAGCCGTATTGACATGTGCACTTACAGAGTATAAGTAGCAATGAATAAATCAAAGTTCATCTAATTTGCATAATTTCTGCACGAGAAAAAACCTGTACTATATGTGATGTATTCCATGTTACTAAACATTCATACAAAACTTTATTCAAATCAGAACTTTCATACAGAAGTTCTGTACAAAAGACTGATTGCACTAATTTTGGTACAAAATGGCTGCTAGTGGCCATCTTGAATTTCGGACCACACCCAAAAACACTCGTTCTCATCCCACGGTGATAACAAAGGTACCCAAGACGTTTCGTAAAGATCGGTTCATAAATACGGCCTCTAGCCTGAGCCGTATAGAAGTTGTGTACAAAAAACTAATTAGACCTAATTTCGGTACAAAATGGCCACTGGCAGCCATCTTGATTTTGGACCGCACCCAGAAACACTCGTTCTCGTCCCAAGGTGATAACAAAGGTACCCAAGACGTTTCGTGAAGATCGGTTCATAAATACAGACTCTAGCCCTAGCGGTATTGACATGTGTACTTACTGTGTGTAAGTAGCACTGAAAAAATCAAAGTTCATCTAATTTGCATAATTTCTGCACAAGAAAAAAACCCGTATTATATGTGATGTATCCCATGATACTAAACATTCACACAACAAATTATTCAAATCAGCGCTTTCATATGGAAGTTCTGTGCAAAAATCTGATTGCACCAAATTTTGTACAAAATGGCTGCCATCGGCCATCTTGAATTTCGGACCGGACCCCAAAACACTCGTTCTCGTCCCACGGTGATAACAAAGGTACCCAAGGAGTTTCGTAAAGATCGGTTCATAAATACGGCCTCTAGCCCGAGCCGTATTGGCATTTGCACTTACAGTGCTGAAAGTAACACCAAAAAACATCAAAGTTAGTCTAATTTGCATAATTTACGCACGAGAAAAAAACCCGTATTATATGTGATGTATCCCATGGTACTAAACATTCATACAAAAAATTATTCAAATCAGAGCTTCATATGGAAGTTCTGTACAAAAGTTAAAAAATTTATAGTAATTTATATATTTTTTATACTTACCAATGACCCAGACATAGCTGGTGCTAACTCTTAAAATATAGGGCCAAACACAAATTTTGCCCCCCAATCCCCAAAATTTGCATCTAAAACTAAAGAAAACATGTCCTGAAAGGCCCTCCACACCTCGCCCCCACTGCGCATGCGCAGTGTCAAGGACGTTCCGAAATTGGCGCCATTTATCATTCTAATAACCAGTGCCTGGTAAGCGCTATGTACTCAGCGGGGAGGCAAGAGTTCCCAACTCCTGGGAGGGCCATCCCCGTCTGGGTCATTGGTAAGTATAAAAAATATATAAATTACTATAAATTTTTTAACATTTTTATACTGTACCAATGACCCAGACATAGCTGAATAGTAAAAAGGCTGGAGGGCCAAGGACATAGAGCAAAATGGAATACGCTCAATAAAATAAAATAGAGTCATCCCCTGTAGGGAAAAGAAGTAATAGGCCTTACATGTATCATTCTTATTTATGATAAATTAGAAAGATACAACACCTTCCAAAAATTGAGCTTCATACATCCATGTACTCTATTAATATCCAATAATCCTTATACTAATAATTTTTAAAGTAAGCCAATAATAAAGTAAGTCTAGAGAATAGAGACTCTTATACTCTTAAAAGTGTGTGAGAATTGCATAATCATGTCCGTTGACAAATGCAATATTCAAAAGCTATACTTTAAAAACTAAGACTTGAATGAATTTTATAAACTTAAACTTCTCACTAAACAACCATCCCAATAACAGCTCAGAATGACTAACTCCGGAGGAGGTATCCCCTAGTTTTCATAGTAAAAACAGGTGACCCAAGGGAACACCCTCCCCCCCCCCCCCTTTTCTTGCCCTGGGTCAAATAGCCCAGAGCGAAGAGGGCAGCCGAACGGAGACACTGCCGAAACAGACAGCCTACCTAGCTATAGTAGCAACTGTTAAGTGAATGACATTCTGAGCAGTAGATAATAGACCTAACAACAGAGGCCTCCAGAAATGGACTCGATATTTCTGAGATAAAATTCATGAATGGATGGCTGAGCGCAATGAGCAGCCTTCAAAAAACTATAATAGCAACACTATTAATGTAAGCCCAAGAAGTAGAAGAACTCTTACTTCATGAGCCGAAATCTTAAGCACAACTGCTAAGCCAATGATATACCATAAGCAGTACGCTAGTTAATAGAATCCATTAACAATAAAATGGAGCGTAACGTCCTTCTACTAGACATCAAAGACAGAAGAAGCTTACGCCCTTGTAATAAACAGATATCTGTTTATAAATACATAAACTGTACCCGGAAAGAGTAAAGGCCTATGCCCATACGAAGACGGAAGGACCTTAAAATAATAGGTTCCGGATAATAGGAGCCTAACTCTTATGCAACAATCCAACCTAAATAGTAACGGAAGTATTGATTCCGAAACTATGAAAGTGAAAATCATCCATCGATAGTGCATGAAACTCACTGACTCTACAGTAAAAGAGAAACCAACAGAATTACTGTCTAAAAGGTCAGAATTTGAAAACTACTGTTTCCAGAGGCTCAAATGATTACTTAGCTAAATAAGAACCGAAGTTAAAATCCGTATAGGAATTTAATCTAAAGATTCTAAGTCTATTTATCAAAAAGTTACTAACTGACTTAGATAAAGAGACAAAAGACTCAATTGTAAACTATCGTAGAGTGCATAGGTATGAGGTAACATAAACCTATAACCTAAATAACAACAGGCTGCAGTAGATCTTGTGAAACAAGTATACTAAAAACTAGCAATGCGTAGTATGGAGGGATCAACCATATGAACATAATGATCCCTACACCACGACGGAAGAGCCTCCACTTTAGTCGCATAGAATAGCGAAGAAGAGGATCTCCTATAGTAAGAAATCGCGTCCAAAGCTCGTCCAGTACAGTGCTTACAATGCAATACGGACCACACAACGGAATACATGAAGGTTGCGACCTTGCTGGTTGTGATAAAGATGACACGATTTACCCAGTGAAAAAAGATCCTCACATAGAGGAAGATTTCACGTTAAGATCCACAGTAGACAAGAGAGTAAATTACTCATGATCTCTGTGAAGATAGAGATGCTATCAACAGAAATGTATTGTGGTTGTTTATCTTAGCAATACCTGCTAAAACAACAGCGCCGGAGGATACGCGTATCCTATCATTCCGTCCTATAGATCAATAGAGCGTTAACAGTATTAGCTCAGAGATCTGGACAAGCCAACACATACGTCTGCAATTGATTAGCAAGCTGTGTCATAAATAAAACATCATTGGGCGCTCCCATAGATAGCAAATCTGATTAAATACTTGTTTGTTGAGAGTCCATTCTGACAGCAACAAGCGACCCGTAAGAGAACGGGAGTACGATAAAACAATCAGACGACCCAGAATATGACGGACCAAAACTGAACTTGGTGTACTATAACCAACAGACGGATTCTTTCCATTAAATTGAATAACGGAAACGAAAGAGTGCCTCCCTGGTTCCGGAGATACGCCACTACTGTCGAATTAAAGGACAGGAATTTGGGCATGCGTTTCTGAATAATGTTCATGCAATGACATAAAGCAAGCGTAAAAAACATTATTCCGCGGAAGTTAAACTGATAGCTAAAAGACTGCGGAACCCAAAGACCCTGGCACTTCGAATCCGTAGGGATCAGTATATATCCCAATCTGTTTGACTGGCAACCGTCATAACAGCCACACTAGGGTCCGGCAACTGCGGCGGCACTCTCTGAGTCAACCACCGAATGTTTGCCCCAGTCTGAATCTCTTGTAACACTAGATAGACAAGAGAATGTATAAATCAAGCAATTCATGGATTGCCGGAAAGTTGCCGTCGAAGAGAAGCTCCTCCGAGAACGAAGCGACTCTGAGAGAGTTCTTAACCTACTATCCACGCGTGGATGTAGCTAGGGCTGCATCACGTCTAACCAACTCCAATCAGCCACTGAAGGGCGGAGTTATACGTGAACAAACTACTGCCCTCAAAAGAAATTACATTGAGAATAATATCCCGTAAATCTTTTCTTGAAGACGTAATGATAACGCCTCAGTAAGGCGGATTACGTATAATAAAGCGTCTAAGTTAAGTCTACTATACATAATGTCGTTCCCAACATTGAAATTGGAAAAGACATAAACGGCGAAAAAGAATATATGCAGTCTTTAATCACACCGTCTAGACGCATATGAACTCTCGGTATGCCCTGCTCTGCCAAAATAAACTATATGTAAAAAAGATAAAATGGCAGAAATGAGCCACGCGGACAAGAAACTAAACTATCATGCTTAGTAGCCGGCTTGTATATATATATATATAATATATAGCGTCGAAAAATAAAACACATGTTGTAATGACAATATTGGACTGCGTCGGTAAGTCAGAGACAAAGTCCCTGTACCGATCGAAAAATCCGAGTCCAATGACGCTATAAGTCTCTTATCCAAGATCGCAGCAATGAAGTCCGAAAAATAATCACTGGAAGAAATGCCAGAAGATATGAAAGGCATCTTCCGATACTACTAAAGGGAAAACTCGAAATCTTTCGAATCCCTTTCGCCATCCTGTCGGACCCTATAAAGCGTTCGGTCGTCCGTAGCTTGATGCAACCGCGGACCGCACCGACCCAGCGCCGTCGGATAATTCCTGATTCGACCGAGAAACCGTCAATTGCTGGGATGCTGCGAAACAACTGTGCTAACTCGGATAGCACGTCCGTCACTGAGGCCTGAGGAGCAGCGGTCTTACGATGCATTGCCGCAGGAAGCTCCGAGATCGTTACCCCGTGCATACTTCCAATATGCGAGCGAACGGAGTGTATAGGCCTCGTGTCCCTTGGCTACCGGATGGCGCGACCTATTCGCTGTGGAATCACTGAATGCCGAAACTGATCGGATACTCGAGGTCACGTAGCCAATGTGCGGTCGTGTGCCCTGCTGTGAGGATGAGGAAGCATTAAAGACAGTCTCTCGGACTGTCAATATAACGGAGCGCCCCGAGCAACGGACATATGCTCCGAATGTAAAATATCTGAACCACAACATGCGGTCCCCTATGTTGTTGGCTTCCTCCGATCTGTCCTCAATCTGCCGTCACTGGGTGAGTACTAAAGTAATTAAAGTGCTCGCATCACCCAAATCTCCTTCCTAGACCGCAACGGACGAACCCGGCAGCCGAACCATTCGATGAATGTACGCTACACCGGGTGAGCTAGCGAATGTCACTCCGTAAGCGATAGACATATTCCATGAGCACTTATTGCCGCTAACTCTTCATTAACTATGACGACAGAGGCACACTTTTGAAAGACATCTCCATAACTCTTCGAACAAGAAACCAGAAATGCTTGGATAGCAAGCATAAAATAATAATATATATAGCGTCGTTCAATAATTCGAAAGTTTGTGTGACATTATTGGACTATGTCGGAACTGAGGGACGATGTCCCTGAACCGAACCAAAAATTTCTAAGTCCACCGACGCTATCAGTTTCTTATCCGGCATCGCAGCATATGTTGTTCCGAAAGGGAAAGCTTGAAATCCACCGAATCCCTTTCGGTATCCCGTCGGACCGGATGAAACTTTCGGACGTCCGTACCCGCTTCCGCGGAGCGTCCCGACCCAGCATCGTCGGATAAAATATATGCGACAGATTCAGTTGATGCTGGGATGCTGCGATAAACTGTGCTATTAAGGAAAGCACGTCCGTTCCCGAGGCCTGTGCAGTAGCGGACTTACGATGCATTGCCGCTGGAAGCTCCGTGTACGTTGACTCCCGCACACTTCCTATGCGAACGTCCGGAGTCTGCAGGCCTCGAGTCCCCGGCTACCGACCCAGCGCTGTCGGATAATTCTCGATCCGACACCGTTTCTGTCGGCTGCTGGGATGCTGCGATAAGCTGTGCTATGTGCACAAGAATGTCCGGCGTCGAGACCTGCGGAGGCGCAGTCTATCAGTGCTTCGCCCAGGGCAGCTCCGCATCAGATGGCTCCCGCATACTTCCTATGCGAACGTCCGGAGTCCATCGGTCTCGAATCCCTGGCTGCCGGATGGTGTGACCTGGTCGCCGAAGAATCCTTGATCGGCGAAGCTGGTAATATATCGGCAGTCACGCAGCCAAGGTGCGGTCGTGTGCGCTGACGAGAAGAGGAAGCCTTAGCAGTCTCAGCGGACTGCCTATACAACGGAGCGTCCCGAGCGACGGACGTATGCTCCGCTAACGACACATTGTACCACAACATCTGGGGCCAGATGTTGTTGAACGAGAGAGGGGCCTCTCTCGCTTGCCGTCCGGATGGACCGGAACGAGCTATGAACCGGACTAAAAGGCTTCCTCCGTTCTCCCTCCGATCCGCCGTCACTGGGTGTGCATTAAGTTAATTTTATAGTGCTCGCATCACCCCAAAATTCCTTCTAGACCGCAACGGACGAACCCGGCTGCCGAACCATTCGGTGAATGGACGCTACACCGGGCGAGCTAGCGGACGTCAAAGGCCGTCGAACCTACTAGGGTCCTCTTAGGCAATTGGCGTATTACATGAGCACTTTTCCGCTAGCCCTTCATTAATTGTGACGACGGAGGCACACTGTTGGAAGACATCACAGAAACATCACCCTAATCTTGATCGTCTGAAATAGAAATTGATAAAGTAGAGTGACCCTGCAGGGAAAGGACCGGAGTGTCCAAATCCCCAACAACATACCGTGACATACGCTTCCCATATTGTCATCGAAATCATACGATACAGAACAGGAGTTAATGCGAGTACACTGACCACATATAGAATGATAATAAGGTCAGAGGAAGACTTCCTCCTAAAACAATTGATCAATATCCTTTCAATGTGAAAAGAAAACAAGTCCTGGTACTCGCACTAACCCCTGGCAATCAAAGTACATAATAATAATATGATCCATTAATATAGAAAAAATAATTGAAATCAAAATATTTTGAAAAAATATTTTTTCAGAACAGCCCAAGTTTCTGAAAAGTAACGTTGAGCCCCAATGGATCCCAAGCCTAAGTGTGGACAAAAATTTTAAAAATATTTTAAACAATTTATTCAACACTTACGAACAATAATAATGTATCTAGTTATGATTAAAATAACATAAAGATATTATTATTTAGAAATCCCCCCCTCACACAGAGGGCTGTTGTAAATGTAAACAATGAGTGTAAAAACACTAAAATAAGACTCCAGGCACCCAGGCCCGAAATCAGTTACCAAAAATACACCATCTGATGCAAAACAGAGACTTCCAGGGAAGAAACTGCAGAACATCAGATGGTAGATGCAGAACACAACGCCTAACCACCCGTAGGTGAAGACGTAAACATGGGGAAAGAACAGAATTCATTCTGTTATTAAGCTAAAACTCCCAAGAAATTTTAGTAATAATAATTACAGAAACTATGCCAAAAGCATGGGAGAATAGCAAGGGGGAACTTAAAGGACAGGGAGAGAGGAAAAACACTTGAAAAAACAGTGTAACTAAATAATCAGAATGACAACAAAATGGCTGCTGCCTTGAAAATAGGTAACTTAACATAATTTCATTAAAAAATTTTAAGTTACAGCCCTGATAATATTCTGTCACACATTCTTTTCCTCTCCTCCTTTTCTATCCTCCTTAGAATCACCATTTCACTAATATTTATGTGTCTGGCATCATTTAAACTGAGATTTAAAAGCACAAAGATCAGTCAGATGTTAACTGATGAAGGGCCGAACTTAGAATGATAAATGGCGCCAATTTCGGAACGTCCTTGACACTGCGCATGCGCAGTGGGGGCGAGGTGTGGAGGGCCTTTCAGGACATGTTTTCTTTAGTTTTAGATGCAAATTTTGGGGATTGGGGGGCAAAATTTGTGTTTGGCCCTATATTTTAAGAGTTAGCACCAGCTATGTCTGGGTCATTGGTACAGTATAAAAATAACAGATTTCTGCATCGTCGGTACAAAATGGTGGCTGGCACCATCTTGAATTTCAGACTGCACCCAAAAACACTCGTTCTCGTCCCACGGTCATAACAAAGATACCCAAGAAGTTTCGTAAAGATCGGTTCATAAATACGGCCTCTAGCCCGAGCCGTATTCAATTGTTGACGGACAGACGGACGACGGGCCATGGCATAAGCTCAAATTTGGCTTCGCCAAAGTTGAGCTAATAAAATTAATAAGATAACATCTTGAAAATGTCTACAATGTGTAAAGGGTTAAACCACATTACCAAAACAGGAAATATTTCAGAATTAAGCTTAGACTGAACTCATTAGAAGTCAATGAACAAGAGGCTGCAGTGTAGGTGAGCTTCTTAAAAATTATCCAGACACTTAAGGATTATAAACAAATGATATCCCATCCAAATATAATTTTGCAGTTGTTATTTCATTTCATTGAATTTACATAAAAGTGATCAGTAAGACCATTTTCACATAAATTTAACCCTTTACCCAATACAGACGATATCAAAATTTATTATTTTAAATATTTAAAAAAAAAAAAAAATTCAACAAAATCATATCATTTGATCCCTCATTGGAACAAGCTCAACAAGCTTGTTCCAAAGAGGGGGTCACATGATATGGTTTTGTTGAAATTTTTGGAAAAATAGTATTTTTTCATCTGATGAATTTGCATATTATGTGGGCGGATGTGGCCGATTCAATGGATAAAGGGTTAAAGAAATAAAATATAATTATCGGGTTAAAAAAAATGAAATCAATTAAAAAATAAAAAAAATCTTTCCTATGAGATTTTGCAGATGTCTAAATGCCTATGTTAAAAAAATGAATGTTTTGGTGAAGTCCAGACTATCTATATTATATGCCCCAGTCCCAGACTGACTAGACTAAAACAATCACTCTGCAAGTTTATAACATGGCTGTACGAAGAAAAGAACCTTACAAGCCTTCAGATGTCAGACTGTGATGTGAGTTTTTAAATGTGTGACATAACTCAATACTTAATTGGTTGAGTACAATTTATTTATTTAATGGTGTTCAAGGTTACATATTACTGCACAAAGGCTAATCGTGACAGCAACATTGAGATGAAGTCACATTTAATCAATCATTTATACCCATATTGCCCATTTCAGAGGACTTTCAGCCCCAGCATTTGTGAATGGATCCTATCTCACCAGTAATACTTAAGCTTGTTTACCCCAATAAACAGTCACGAGGGTCAAAAGGGGCTTGCTCCCCAAATCGTCCCTGCGCACCGAAGGCGCGCAAAACCATTTGATTTGGCAATTAAACAGTCACTACTTCACTCAACTTGTGGTTGAGTGCAAGAGGCCACTTTTATGGCTTTATACCATAAGCATTAACTTGTTGACTTAGAAGAAAAACAAAGAATTCTTCCAGTTGAACTCCTAATCTGCTGAGTATTTTCTTGAATTGCTTGTAAAATAAAGTCATGGCTGGTGTAAAATCTGTTATAGAAATAATACTCACTTATTTTTTGTGTCATCTTCTAAAGCTTGAATTTTGTAATAAGAATTTGTCCCTTTAACAATATCTACTAAGCCTAAAACTGCACTGTAAATGTTGTCTCTTTCTGTAATAACGTGAGCGGAGTCGTCCAAACCTTCAAAATGAAAACAACAAGATTTAAGCTTTAAGGGCATGGAGATTTTTAAACATTTTTGCTACACTTTGACAGTCTAGATCCTGTAACTTTACAATTATTTCTAGGCAAGTTTGGGCTGCCAAAATTAGCAGCCAAGATGTGCCTAGGAACAACTGCCAAAGTATTTTGAATGAAACTTGCAGGTTTATCCAAAGACTGCATGTTGAGAATTCAGTTTAGTTGTAGAAAAATATTCAAGTTGGAATGAGGCCTTTCAGGGTTAACCCTTTACTCAACGAATCACCCACATCCGCCTGCGTAATGTGCAAATTCAGCAGCTGAAAAAATATTATTTTTTGAAGAATTTCAACAAAACCATATCATGTGACCCCTCTTTGGAACGAGCTTGTCGAGCTCGTTCCAAAGAGGGGTCACATGATATGGTTTTGTCGAATTTCTTTTTTTAATTTAAAAAATGACATTTAAAATAATAAATTTTGAAATCGTCTGCATTGGGTAAAGGATTAAATCTTAGTCCTTTACCTAACATTAACAGTCAAATCAACCATTTAAAACAGCCTGCATATGTGAACTCCCTGGAACAAAAATCTTTAATCCTTAACCCTGTACCTAATGTAACAACCATGTATCTGGCCAGTACTATTCACAAAAAGCACCATTCAATTTTATTATATTTTCATTTTTTACCTTAAAAACATAGCTAATGACCCCTCATTGAATGAGCTCATTGAGATCATTCAAATGAGGGGGTGGGTCATGAGGTATGTTTTCCAAGATAAACAAGAAATTTTTAGCTATGGCTAAATGTAGATCTTCCATTCCATTTGAAGAAAATGCATGTGGTGGGCAGTTTTTAACTTTATTTTTTTAATTATCATTTCATTACCACATAGGGTTTCTTGTCACTGGTCCTCCTGTCTAATGAGGCATTTACTGTGTAATCTACTCAATCATGGACTGCTAAGTTTTGCTTCACACAAAAATTTATAAATACTGAGTCAAAAAAATTTCACAAAGTGCTAGGCAGGTTTGACCATTTTCTAAGGTGAAGGGGAGTCAAAAATAATTACAACAGATAATTAACTAGACACAAATGTGATACTACTAAAAAGTCTCAACATATCTAACATTATTGTGTCTTATTACAAAAGGCCCCATGGGACTTGAGGCATATACCTGACAAAGATGTTCTAAGAAGGATTTAATTAGCAAATATGGCCAGTAAGCACTACAAAGGAATTAAGTCATGTTAACTATTCATAACTCTGTTGTCCAATAAAATGACTTTTTTCTGGTATTGAGATCAACCACACAAATAATGGCCAGATTTCCAATAACGGAAAATTGGGAGCTCAAATATAAGCCTAGAGACTTAACTTGAACAAATATGAACTGACAACGCACCCCACCCCTGCACCCACCAAATCTGGATTTTACACTGGATCTGAAGAAGCAAATTTTCAAAGATTATTCCTCGTATTGAACTGAGTTAAAGTGCTCAAATATTAACCCAAGGACTTGATTTTTCTATTGAAAAATTCTGTTTTGGGGTTTGTGAGAAGATTTTTAAAGAATATTCCTCATATTACACTAAGTTAAAATTTGGCCTCCAGTAAGGAGCCCAAATATTAATCAAGGGACTTAATTTGAACAACCCTGAATCTGGTCCCATAAGGAAGCTGTATATCAAACATCAAAAGATTATGACTGGTAGATCTGAATATTAAGATTTTTAAAGATTATTACCCATAGTGCACTAGGTTAAAATTCAGGCTCTCATAGAGAGCCCAATTATTTAACCACTGGGCTTGTTCTCAACAACCTTGATTCCAACCCATGTAAGGATTCTGTATACATTATATTAAAAGATTCTGATTAGTGGTTCAGGAGAAGAAGAGTTTTAAAACTTATTCCTAATATTGGACTAAGTTAAAATACAGGCTTCAGTTGAGTGTCAAAATATTAACCCAGGGACTTGGCTGGAACAAAGTTGAATCTGACTCCCCTAAGAATAGAGTATACCATTTATCAAAAGATTCTGGTTGGGAGTTCGTGAGAAGTATTTTTTAAATAATATTCCTCATATTGAACTAACTTAAAATTTGGACTGTAGGGAGACCAAATATCAACACAGGGACTTAGTATGAACAAACTTAGATCTGACCTCTATAAGGATGCTGTAGACCAAATATCAATTGATTCTGACCGGTGGATTTGAAGAAGACTTGTAAAGATTATTCTTCATATTGCACCAAGTTAAAATTTGGGCACCCATAGAGAGCCCAAATAACAACCAGGATTCTTGATCTGAACAAACTTGAATCTGACTCTGTAATGAGGTTATGTACTAAATATCAAAAGATTCTTAGTGGTAGATCTGGAAAAGAACATTTTTAAAGATTATTCCCCATACTGTACTAAGTTAAAATTCTGTCTCCCATAGGTATCCCAAATATTAACCCAGTGACTTGATTTTTACAAACTCTAATTTGATTCCACTAAGGAAGTATACCATATATCAAAAGATTCTGAATGGGGGGTTTGCGAGAAAAAGATTTTTAAATATTCTTCATATTGTACAAAGTTAAAATTCAGGCTCCAATAGGGAGCCCAAATTTTAACACAAGGACATAGTTTGGACAAACTTAGATCTAACCTCCCTAAGGATGCTGTATACCAAGTATCAAAATATTCTGACAGGTGGATCTGAAGAAGATGTTTAAAGATTATTCCTCATACTGCCCAAATATTAACTGGGGACTAGATTTGAACAAATGGAAATGAGACCCCAGTAGCGATATTGTATACAAAATATTAACAGATTCTAACTGGTGGTTCTGGAGAAGATGCTGAATAACAAATATCAAAAGATTCTGATCAATGGTTCTGGAGAAGAAATTCTTTTTAAATTTTGCAAATATGCTAACTCTGCATTTTTTCAATTTTGTCTACAATATACTATGACCCAACTGATGGCAATTTGCTTTACCTTTCCATTATACTGGTCCTGAGGATGCTTCATATGCTTACAAATAACAGATCTCTGTTCTATGTGGTTTGGGAAACATGGGCGTTTCACAATATTTCTATTTTTCGCTCCTGGGGTTCTCCCAGGGATGTAGTCAATTTCCTTTTGTTTTTTGGCATGAATCAAGTACTTATGACTCAATAATACCACATTTGGTTCCAATTGGGTCATCGGTTCGGGAAACAGAAATTTGGGGTGGGGCAAAAAATCTTGCCTCTCCCATTATATATATATAATATTGCTCCACAAACTTTGTTTGAACAAACTAGACTTTACACCTCAAATGGAAGCTCCATACTAAATATCAAGTCCTTATTTTGGGAGAAGTTGCAAACACCATGTTCACGGACAACAGTAGATGGACGGGGTGAGTGATCACAGTAGCTCACCTAAGCTTTCAGGGATGCACAAATTGGATAACCCTGCATTAAGTTCCTCCAAAAGTTAGTCAAAATTTTCTAGGATAATCTCGTTCTGCTAAAATCACCCAATGGTCAAAAAGATAGTTGGTGGAGACATCACAATGTACCAGTGGAAGGAAAATCAATTGAACAAAACTAAAGATAAATATTTCAATTTTGTTTTTGTATTCAGTAACTGGAAGAGTGCTTGGTCTTGGTTTGACACCTCAAAAGGAAGCACAGTACCAAATATCAAGTCATTGTACACAAGAGTTCATAAGATGATTAGATTTTTTGGGGAGCACTTTCCTCCCAACCTATGGGGTTGGACAAATTGATTTGAACAAAAACAAAATGCCATGTCAAACCAAACAATCACCTCAAATTTAACTAAAATCAAACCCACGGTTTTGGATAAGTTGCAAGCACCATGTTCATGGATGACAGTAGACGAACAGTGAATAATCACAAAAGCTCATCCTGACTTTCAGTCAGGTGAGCTAATAACAAACTCATGGATGCTCAAGTTGGATAACCCTGCATTAAGTTCCTCCAAAAGTTATCCACAATTTTCTGTAATAATCTTGTTCCTCTAAAATCACCTGAAGGTCAAAAAGGGTAGGTGGTGGAGACATCACAATGTACCAGTGGAAGGAAGATCAATTGAACAATGCTAATGATAGATATTTGATTTTTGTTTTTGTATTTAGTAACTGAAGAGTGCTTGGTCTTTATTTAAAAGTGTAGGTGCCGCGAATTCTGTGGAGGTACTTCATATTATTTTGAAGTGAAATTATTAAGTCTGTTTGAATTTGGCTTGTCACAATTTATGGGAGAGTGCCTAGAGGCACTCTCCAATAAATTGGGACAAGTGGCCTCTCAGGCTAGAAAGCATTGCCCATGGTCACTGCGTTTTGGGGAAGGCAAATACAAGACAAGAATCCAAGTGTTACTGCTTGTTACCTTGACTTTGATGAAATGAATTTAGATCCAAGTCGCGACACATTTTTGAGTCATGGGCAAAACATTGTACCATGCATAAATAAGATCTCTCAATCATACCAAGTTTCATGGACTGGGCACGGGCTGTATAACAGTATCAAAGTTTTTTTCTGTTGTGACTTAAACCTTGATGATATCACCCTGGTTCAAAGTTGCGACACACCTTTTGAGCCATGAGCAATAATTGTATGAAGTATGAATAAGATCTGTCAATCATACCTAAGTTTTATGGTCCGGACAAAAGTGACAATGAAGTATCAAGATGCTTGTCAAACTGTCACCTTAACACAGAGCCTGTGTCCTTGAGGGGCACATACCATATTATAATTAGAGGGAACTGTTTTAGTGAACTAAAACAAATGTCTCCCCTTCGATTAGTTCCATGCTTCCAACTTACGATTAACAAAGATCAAACTAAAGGTCAAATGTCAAGATCATGGAAGTTCAAGATAGAATGTGACACATCAGCTTGGCTGTTGTATTCATATGCCAAATATCTCATAAACCTAGCTGAACAAGTCAATAATTTGACTTTGATGTCAAAGATCAAGATCATCTGTCATCACAAGAGTACATGATGCAATGTTGTCTTATGTTGATACACCCACATGCCAAATATCATGAGCCAAGGTCAAAAGATAAAAAAAATCAATAATTTGACTTGAGGCCAAAGGTCAAGGTCATATGTGGGTCATGATAGTACTCGACACATCATCTCATAGTGATACACCCACATGCCTAATATCATAAGCCAAGGTGAAAAGGTATTTAAATAAGTTCTTCCCCGGACAAGCTTACTTGCCAAAAAATCAGTAATTTGACCTTGAGGTCAAAGGTCAATGTCATAAGTGGGTCATGATGGTAGTGACACATCGTCTCATGATGATACACCTACATGCCAAAGATCATAACACAAAAATCATATGCCTAGGTCAAAAGATGAAAAAAAAAGTCAATGTGACATTGAGGTCAAAGGTCAAGGTCATATGTGGATCATGATGGTACGTGACACATTGTCACATGGTGTTACACCCACATGCCTAATATCATAAACCGAGGTGAAAAGGTAAAAAAGTTCTGGCCCGGAAAAGCTTACTTGCCAAAAAATCAGTAATTTTACCTTGAGATCAAAGTCATATATGGGTCATGAAGGTATGCGACACATTGTCTTATGGTGATACACTCGCTTGTCAAATATCATAAGCCAAGGTGAAAAGGTAAATAAATTCTTGCCCGACAAGCTTACTTGCCTAAAAATTGGTAATTTGATCTTGAGGTCAAAGGTCAATGTCATATGTGGGTCATGGTGATACATCGTCTCATGGTGATACACCCACATGCCAAATATCATAAGACTAGGTCAAAAGATAAAAAAAATCAATAATTTGACCTTGAGGTCAAAGGTCAAGGTCATATGTGGGTCATGATGGTATGTGACACATCGTCTCATGGTGATACATCCACATGCTAAATATCATAAGCCTATGTCAAAAGATAAAAAAGTTCTGGCCTGGACACGGTTGTACAAGAACAAGGACAAGAAGAAGAAGAATTCAGGGTAAAACAATATGTCTCCCTTCGGTGAAGGGAAAGCATAATTAGCGACACACAGTCTTTTGATAATACATACTGTTATAAAGTTTCTTCAAAAGATATTTGAAGGTTAAGAAGTTATGGCCCAGACAAACAAAATGTTGATGACAGATGACCGACGGACAAATCATTTCCAGAAAAGCTCTGCTAATACTTGTTAGGTAGAGTTAACGAGACAAAGTGAGCAAAATTTAGGACCACAAGGCTCTATCCTGGAGCCTCTGTTATTGATATATATCAATGATATTGTGAACAATATCACCTCTAACATTAGACTCTTTGCCGATGATATCTCTTTGTTCCTTATAGTTGAACAACTCAATATGGCCGCTGAGATAATTAACAGGGACGTAACAACAATAGAGGATTGGGCCCAAACATGGTTAGTGAACTTTAACCCCCCAAAAAACAAATCTATGGTGATCAGCCGCAAATCCACCAAACCAAATCATCACCCTCTTTAAATGTCTACCCAAGTAATACAGAATGTCGAAAAACACAAACACCTTGGCCTTACCCTCAATGACCGCGGCAACTAGGCGTCACACATTGCAGAAATAACCTTGAAGGGATGTCAACGCACTGCTGTGCTTAGACATTTAAAATTTAGACTTGACCGAAAAATAATTGAAAAGATCTACTTTGCATTTGTTTGCTCATTATTAGAATATGCGGATGTAGTCTGGGACAACTGCTCCGTCCAGGAAGCTAGGGAGGTTGAAAAAATACAAATAGAGGGAGCTCGCATTGTTATGGGTGGAACTAGAAGTGCAAGTAAACAGTCCCTATACATTGAAACAGGCTTGGAACCTCTTGAAACTAAAGGAAAAAACACAAGTTAATGCAATACTTCAAAATGTTTCACGGCCTTATGCCTCCTTACCTATCACTGATGGTACTTCGTCAGTGGCTGAAACTCAGAACTACAATCTGAAGAATAATGCCAATCTGAACACAATCCCATGCCGTACGCACCTGCACCAAACCTCTTTTCTACCATCCACGACTAACCTCTGGAATGATATCCCTAATGAAATAAGACAAAATCCTAATATTACGACGTTCAAGCAGTATCTCAACTGCACCAGAACTATACCAAAATTCTACTCGGGACATAAATCACGTCTGGCTCAGATCTTGCACTGTAGACTATGTTCACGGTGTAGCAACTTGAATGATGATCTCCATAACAAATATTTGTCTGAATCAAATAACTGCAGATATGGCGAACGGGAAACTGCAGAACATTATTTATTGTTTTGTCCATACTTTGATGGCGTAAGGAACCAAACAATTGGAATACTAGGAATACACCACTGACGTCTTGCTAAATGGAAGTGAACATTTCTCCCCGACACAGAACCGATCAGTCTTCAAATTGGTCCTTTGGTATATTATCTTACACAAAGTTTCCACAATCAGTAAACCTCAGAAGCTCATAATTTGCCACTCCTGCTTCCTAACAATTTGTTAAATACTGCTTTTTGCCTATGCTCCTTGTTAATTTTGTAACTGCGGCGAGAATGAGGTGTGCCTTGTCTTAGCAACGGCTGGGTCGTCCTCAAAATAAGCCGCTGCATTTGTCCTTAACAATACACAGTCACTGTTAGCACAGTGCACATCCTCACAGTGGACATATTACTAAAGTTGACTGAGTTGCCATATTAACACAATTGCATTCGCAGGTGCTCGGCATGGGCTGGGAGGTCGGGGGAGGGATGGTATCTGGTGGCATTTTTGGGTCTGTGCTGGCATGCCCCCTTAGTGGTATATGAATATTAACGTTAATGTTTGGGTGCAACAGTGGGGGCTCGTCGGCGTCGATTCAGGGGTGCTGTCGGATGTCGTTTTTCTTTGGACTTCTCAGCTTGTGCCTGCGAGTGCATTGGGGGAAAAAAGAAAACCCAATACACACTTCTTAGACCTGTTCCTAACATCTACCAATCCAAAAGGTTCATCTAAATGGTGGGATACACCAAGATATCTTAATATGTTCCATGATCAGTGACGCTCTTGACTGTATGCACTCCTGCTAGGATACCTTCACACTGCACGCAATTGTAAAAGCCAGGTGGCAGGCTTGACTGGAAAGTGTTTCCTTGAAACTAAGTAGGTTTACATGTAGGTGCTCTCTGTTGTCCTTGATCATTGCTTTTATCAGCTGACACATTATACAAAGTATCATACTGACTCGATCTGTCCTCCTTTCCGTGTGTTTTTTTTATATACTTTATAGTAAGTTTTTCTTCACTCAGGTATCCAAAGTATGGCACGACGCAGTAGTGGGCTCTGACCTGATGGCGTGTGGACGTCTAATGACTACCAACTCCAACAGAATTCTTGCAGAAAACAGCCACACTTATCCCTCAGTAGATACGAGATGATGGACTGATCTAACGCAAATTATGAAGAGGCCTAGGTGTCTCGCAACCAGCGGCGTACCATCGCAGATTGTGGGTGATACTTCGTCCTGACCACATTCTGTAAAAACACTCTCTTTGTAATTTGGAGCAGTATCGAAGTGTGTTCTGTGCCGGTAGTAGTGCTTAACGGGCACGAATGAATCAAATCAATATCCCAATCGCCAGTACAGAGCCCACCGCCAGGTCAACAATCTCAAACCTGTCAATGCCGCATAAGTCTTTTCCTTGGTGATATTCTGTTCCACTTGAGACAACCCAGTGTAAGTCTTTTTTTCTCAATTTATGCTTGTTACTGTATAATTTAAACATACTTTGGAAGTATAAATTTTATAGTAAATTTCCTTTCTTATTATACTTACCGAAATTGTTTACTACAGGCCTGCACTACAGTGGAAGAACTTAACTCGGATAAAATACTCTCTATTTTAATCTTTCTCAAGATTTGGGAAAGAAAAGTGGTGTAAAAACACCACGAAAAAATAAGCCAAAACTGGGTCGAGCGCCAGTATGGGACGCTCTTCCATAGTACTAATCCACGACTACCGTAAAACAGTGCGCAATGCGTCAATTCGTCATTCTTTTGATTCCGAACAACACAGGAGTTAAGTGATCAGCGGGGAGGAAGGATTCTTACCCGAATAAGAAGACAGGAGGGCCTCCAAGTAAACAATTTCGGTAGGTATAAGAAAGGAAATTTACTATAAAATTTATACTTCTTATTAACGTACCTCAATTGTTTACTACAGGCTGAATAGACAAAAGGCTGGAGGGAATCACATAACCACCCCACACATAACTCAATAGCACTGGGACTGTGGACAGAGGAAGAGATCCCTAGGCCAATCAAACCATAGCATCACAAACATTAGAAAAGACAATGAAAGATGAGGCGTATGGTGAAGTGCGACGCACAGACAGAAAGGGCAGTAAAAGCACAAAGCTGGAACTGACCCTGAAAAAAGCTGAAAGGCTGGGATGGACAACAGCCTGAGCTGAAGAAAGAGGGCCCCAAGGTTCTCTGTCGGCTCCTGCAACTGTCGCAGATAAAAGGAGAATGTAGCATTTCTCCAGAAGGCTGCCAGTATAACATCCGTCATCCGACAACATGACAGAGTTATTAAAAGAGGAAGACAAAGCACGCACCCTGTGGCAGAAAAAACAATTGGTAATACAATCACCAGTAGCTAGATGAGCGGAAGCTGCACAAATAGCAAGACAAATCCATCAAGAAATGGATGCAGGAGAGATCTGGCATGTGAGAAAACGCATATTCATCCAGGATAAAGGCGTGATCGCCCCCCACCCCCAAGCAGAGCAGCGCCCAAGAAAGTGACCATCTTGGAGTAAACTGCAAAGTCCTAGGCCTTTTCAAGGAAAAGAGCTGAAGAAGCTTGGAGAGGCAAGAATGAGTGTCGAAACAATGCGGTATCACATATGAAAAAAAATGTCTCCGAAGCATGGACATGTACCCATTGCTGGAGACCCTCAGAAACAAACACATACCAGAAACTCTGCAAGCGGTGTGATCGAAGGAGTGACAGAAGCAACAGAGTGATCACACACCATCGACAGAAGAACCTTCCACTTAGCCACAGAGGCTAAACCAGTGGAGAGAGTGCCTCCTTGAAGAAGAAAAGCAACTCCACTGCGTGTCTCGAAAAACCACTACAGAGGAGACAAGACCCGATAAAAGACATGCGGGAAGGCACAATGAAGTCGGGTCAACGTGAAACCTCCTCGGGCGAGGTAGAGGGAGAAATGCCAGAACCGCCGCTAACAGAGAGCGGAGCAGATTGATCCACACCCACCAAGGCGACGGGTGTGATCGAAAGGATTCGACTGCAGGTTCATATCTGGGCGAGAACCTGAAGCGGAATCGGAACCGGTAGGAAGGCGTAGCCGACAAGACCATCCCAAAGGAGGGTTAGAGCGTCCACGGCGAAAGCCAGAGCATCTGGACATGGGGACACGAAAATGTCCTCTGGATGGTTCCAACGAGTCGCAAGAGATCGATGGAACCCGCCATGTGGAGCATCCACCTGGTGGAAATGACCCTGCCCCGACGGGACAGGGAGTCGGCTAGGACGTTCAAACGACCGGGAATGTGACAAACAGCCACCCCGGCGTGGACATCCTGAGCGAGCAGTAGAAGATCCCGAGCCAATTCGTACATTGGAACAGAGTGAGTGCCGCGCTGGTTCCGTATGTAAGCAACCACCGTTGAATGGTCAGACAACAGAAGGACCTGGTGATTCGACAGGTGAGGGATCCACTGCCTGAAACTCAGAAGAAGAGCAAGAAGCTCCTTCTGGTTGATGAGTAGAGCTGCATGATCCTGGTCCCACATCCCGTGAATGGAAGGACCTAAAGGATCCAACATCGCACCCCATCCGAGATCGCTGGCATCTGCCGTCAGAATGCGATCGGATGTGGGTAAGTCCAACGGAACACCCTGCGAAAGCCACTGGACATCCGCTCAGAGGAGAAGGTGAGGATAAAGATATTCTGGAAACTGAAGCACCAGATCCAGAAAATCTACATTCGGCCTCCAACGACTGAGCAGAAAGTGTTGGAGAGGTCTGACACGCAGCCAACCTAGAGGAATGAGATCCGACACCGAGCAGCAGAGACCGATTAGCCGGAGAATACTCCGAGCCGTCGAGGATGTGGACTGGGACAGAGTCTGAGCAAAAGCTGAGAGAATCACAGCCTTGGCCTGGTGAACTGCCACCAAATTGAATTGTGTGCGGAAAGCCATCCCCAGATGATAAAACGACTGAGAAGGGACCAGGTCCGACTTCTCCTCGTTGACTCTGAAACCTAGCGATGTGAGCAAGCTCAACAGAGTGGTGAAATCTGACTCCAGTAAGGCAGCATTGGAATGCCCCTGGAGAATATCGTCCAGATATGCCGAAGTAGTCACCCTGGACTGTGTGCGCTGGAAAGCTATCACATGCGACATCAGTCTGGTGAAAGCCCAAGGAACAAGGATGAGGCAGAAAGACATGGCCTTGAACTGGTAAACTCGCCCCAGAAAAACGAACCTGAGATACTTCTGTAACGCCCAATGAATCGGAACGTGAAAGTAAGCGTCTCGCAGGTCGAAGCTGGAAGTGACATCTCCCTGGTGAATTTAACGGAGGACCGACCTGAAAGTCTCCATGCTGAACTTGGGAGCAATGATAGACTGGTTCAGAAAACTTAGATCGATAACCGGTCGGAGTCGGCCGTCCTTCTTCGGCACCAAGAACAGGCAGGAAAAGAAACCCACTGACCTAATGTTCTTGATGACCTCAATAGCCCCCTTTGTCAGGAGATTGTCTATCTCCGTGGATAAAAGTTCCAGATATAAAATGTATGAAGGAACTGTGATTCGAAGAGGCACCCTGGACAGGGTGGGGTGCCTTCGCAAGGATATTCGCAGCCCGGACCGAACATCTAACACCCAAGGATCGGATGTGATAGTGGCCCAAACGGTCTGCGAACTCTGCTATCCTTCCTCCAACCTGGGACGAGTCGAGGTGAGGACCTTCATTTCGAACCCCGACGAGGCTCGTGAGAGGAGAAAACACCTCACCTACTGAATGAAGAATCCTGGGACTTCCCTCAAGACTGCCGACGCTTACCCTTACCCCTTGAGTAAGAAGTAGAAGCAGTGGCAGAAGGATCAACCCCTTTGCTTCGCAGAGGAAGCAGAGGGTACTTGTTAGGCTTGGAACGGCCCCTGCCTACCCTAGAAGGCTGATCAAGCTGAAGAAACAGCAGCTGATCTTTGGAATGACGTAGGACGTCATCCCGGACCGTCAACACAGAACCATGGAAAAGTTGCGGACCTGCCAAAGAAGCAGATCGAAGAGTAGCGCACTGCTCCTCAGGAAGGGAGCGGCCTGTGTCCAGCACAGAGTCCCTTCGAACTAATTCCAGATTAGCCGTGTTACAGGTATGCGTGTGAGTAAGATGCATGAGCGCCTTGGACAGCACACACAAAGGAGCCTGTACCTCGTCAAACTTATCTGGAGGCAGATAAGCAGCTAAAGCTGAGACAACGTGATTGGAGAGAGAAAGCATACCAAGCATCTCTCTCGATAAGCCCAATGTGGACTCCAGAGTCGTCATCGGAATGACGGCAGACTTGGACTTGGAAAGCCCGAGGGAATTGGAGTCCTGATCCAAAACCCGTCATCGTCTGGTAGACCGACGGATTGGCGGAATCGTAGTAACGATAACGCGCCGGAGGCAAAAAGGTGTCAACCCTGGTGAAGAACGGAGCCTTCATAGCCTTGGAACTTAGCTTCGAGTCCAAGGCTGAAAATGCTTCAACCAACTTTACCGACTGGCACGGTCGAAGACGCCCAGTCGCGACCGATGATCACGGCCTGGCTGACACTGTCGACTGGTTAGATGGTTTGAGATCCGGAAGGAACCCAAACACGAAATCAAGAGCTGCCCCCAAGTCCAAAGACTGCTGGCTCTCGACATCAAGCATGTCAGACTCTTCCCCTGAGTCGGAAGACACATAGCCCATCGTGGGCAAACCAGCCGACGCCTCCCATGGTGTCGGAACACCAGGGGGATCAGAAAGCGTCCTGTTTCCAATCCCGAGAGGCGGTGCCATAGGGGGCGCCTGGAAACCACTCGCTGCCTCGCTGGACGCCTCGGGAAGGCTCTTTGACAGAACCTGAGTGAGTAAGGAGAGGGCCTCCCTAAGCTCACTACCCGTGCTGGCCGGTTCGACAGGGGTACGAACTGGCAAAGTGGCTTCACCTCTGACCCTCTTAACCAGTGAAGGGTCACGATCCTCCAAAACACCCGACGTGGGACGATGGGCGGCAGCCGGAATGTCTGAAGGCAGACGTGTACAGGGGTGTGACACACCCTGAGGATCAACATAGCGGGAACTCATGAGAGTCACCGCGGACCTCTGCAGGGCAGAAGGTCCAGGCTGCACAAAAGACGATGGTCCCCCAAAACTGGTCGTGTGGCCAGAATGAGTGAACAGAAAGGCCACGGAGTTCATAGTATCCCACTAAGAACATCCGAATCCAATGACAACTGTGGTGCTCGACGGTGCAGAGACCACAGTAGAGGGTCCGACCGGCAGCTACTTCCAACTTCGCCGAGTTGAAGTCAGGCAAGGCTGAGGCCGATACCCCCACGTCTAACAACCAGACACCGCAGCAGACCACTGCAGGTATAAAACTACTGTGCTCAAGGGCTGAGATGACACAGTAGGGGGTTCAGTCGGCAGCCCCATCCGACTTCCCCGAGTGGAAGTCGGGGAAGGCTGAGGCGGAAACCCCACAACCACACTACAGACATCCCTGCAGACCCTTGCGGGGATAAGCCGAGGCCGGCTAAAAACGGTGCCCCAATGACGTTGTAGACGGAACAGCAGTAGCAGCAGATACGACGGGAGCTGTTGGAACTGGTGGAAAAGTGGAGAGAGCCACCAAGCTCGGCCTCCAAAGGAGGAGTCACAACCCTAGTGACAGCCTCAGATGTCGACTGGAGAGGGCGCATAGTCCCGGAACCAGGCATCTCTTCACCAGAAATCCAACAGCTCCCGCAGTATCCACCACGGTAAAAAAACTGCACATTCCCCACGGAAGGGGAATAACTCTCACCAGACATGGTCGAGTCGGGAATCCCTGAAACGACAGCGTTCCCCACCCCCCACTGGTGCAGGAGGAGCTGTACATCCCCCATGGAGGGAGAGCAATTCTCACCAGACGTGGTCGAATCGGGCGACTCCGAAACGATAGCGTTCCCCACCCCCTGCGGGAGCAGGAGGAGCTGCACATCCCCCACAGAGGGGGTCAAACTCACACCAGACGTGGTCGAGTCGGGGAGGGGGGGGGGGGGGGGGGCCGAAACGACAGTGTTCCCCCCACACCCTGTGGGGGCGGGAGGAGCTGCACATCCCCCACGGAGGGGGGTCAAACTCACACCAGGCGTGGTCGAGTTGGGAGGCCCCGAATCGACAGTGTTCCCCCCGTGGGGGTGGGAGGAGCTGCACATCCCCCACGGAGGGGGAAAACTCACACCAGACGTGGTCGAGTCGGGAGGCTCCCGAAACGACAGAGTTCCACACCATCCGCGGGTGCGGAAGAAATGGCCACGAGAACGCACCAAGGCGAGGGCAAAAGGAATTGCCCTAAAGGAACCGAACTGGAAATAACAGAGGTGAGAGCAGAAGAAGAAAAAGGTGAACTCAACAGAAACAGAAAGTAGAAGAACACCCTCAACTACGAGAGAAGGTGGCAGAAAAAAAAAAACGGTGGGTACATGACAGAACCCAGACGGTCGACAGGGACCGAAAAAACAGAAATTCAGACCTCAACAGAGTGAAGAAATCCTGTCCAGACAGTCCCAGATTGACACCTAACTCCAAAAATTAATTCATCAGCCGAAAAATTCATTGTCAAATTGCGTGATGTCGAAAACAAAACATACGCGAAAATGGAATAGTAAATAATATACAATGAGAATGTGGTTGATAATATAAACGAGAATATATAAAACACAGTCCTGTTATTATACGATCTTCAGATCCATAATTCCAGTCACAGGAAAACCATTATCGACGAGTTAAAATATCACTGTTACTGAGCAATGATGGCACACATCCACCACATGTGCAGAAAATCAAAAGAATGACGAACTGACGCATTGCACACTGTTTTACGGTAGTCGTGGATTTGTACTATGGAAGAGCGTCCCATACTGGGTGTGCGCCGATGGCGCTCAACACAGTTTTGGCTTATTTTTTCGTGGTGTTTTCACACCACTTTTCTTTCCCAAATCTTGGGAAAGATTAAAATAGAGAGTATTTTATCCGAGTTAGGTTCTTCCACTGTAGTGCAAGCCTGTAGTAAACAATTGAGGTAGGTTGATAAGAAATAAATATTGTTTAAACTAAAATATAGGACAAAAAATAATTCAGCACACAACCAGTTTGAAAAAGAACACCAACAAAAGGGTGAGCAATGGGATTGGACTTATCTTGCAGGGCTTGCCTTGAGTCGAGGCTGATCAGCCCTGGACCTGAGATCAGCCCCGAGGAGCACTTGCTGGGGGCTTTTTTTCAAGCCCCGATATTTTCCACAAAAAGCACTAACAATAATGGACAAAATGGAAAATCAGCCCCGAAAAGCCCCGACCTCAATATGTGGGGCACTTTTTTAGGCCCCGACCATTTTACTCAAGGCGAGCCCTGTCTTGGCTCAATGGGGTTATGCACATTTTTGGGAGGGTTGGGGGGGGGGGGGAATAATCTTTGTGGGATTATCCTACATTTTCAATTTGTCCTTCCCTGCACACTTATTGACATATTATTCCATGACATGTTACTCCACTGTTTAAAAATTCCAAGGTTTTCAAGGGCAGTGGGAACCTCTGTGTTATTAGTTACTCACCCGAGTCTGGATCCACTGCTGCACCACCCTTCAATGTTAATTTCTGTTTTGCTGGTACACTCTTTGTAAACATCTTTTCTGCAAAGTTAAAATTCAATTGTCATTCAAAATGATTTACGAAAAATAAAATAATTTGGTTTCAATTTTTTAAAAGCCTCACCAAGACTTAACAAAGTAAATAACACTATGAATGGCATTCACTATAGTTGAGCAAGCTTCATCAAATACAGTGGAGCCCACTTAACTGGATATCTCTTAACTGAATAACCTTGTTAAATGGATACAATTTCCCAACACAAAACTATTTACCATACCTCCAGTACAAATTTGACATTGTTAAAAAATTTTGTAACCTGTCACGAAATTACCCTGACTCAACCCAGTTTTTCTTTGATTATAGATCTATTTGGCCTCAGAACATCAAAAACAGGTATTTACTCTATTATATCTTGTTTGACAGAGCTCATGGAGCACTGTCAAACAAGATGTAATAAAATAAATGCTAAGTTTATCTCTAGAATACAGGAAAGTGATACAATTCCTGTTAATTGATACTCCTGTTAATTGAATAATTTTCAGTGGCAAAGTGGCTATTCAATTAACAGGGTTCCACTGCACTACAAACTTTGCCATCATATCACAAAAATCGCCATTTAAAGTTTATCATTTTTTTCTCAACTGAACTTTCCAGAGTGTGACATCCTCTGCTATTAGAGAGTGAAAAAAGATTAACATGAAAAGACAATTAATTTGATCAATTCCCTTAACTTGGTTGATAGATTGGGTATTTAATCCTTTGCATAACATGAAAGTGTCAATGACACTGTAGCTCAACTTGTCAAGACAAAGACATGTACATAGATAGTATGTGACACAGCAATGACAAACTTCTAGGTAATGACCTGATAACAAAGGTACATATAAAGTATTGTAACGGTCTGTACAAAAATACTGACCGTTGCCTGTAACAAATGTATAGGTAAAGTATTGTAAAGGTGGGTGACAGTCAGATGCTAAACTAGAAAAAAATCTTTGAGTACCAGAGTGGGTCTGACTGAACCCCAAAATATTTGTTCTCATAGCACAGTGATAACAAAGGCACCCCAAAACACACTCGTTCCTGTCCCAAGGTGAAAACAAAAGTACCCAAGAAGTTTTGTGAAGATCAGTTCATAAATACAAGCTGTATAGAACTTGTGACAAAAAACTGATTGGACCTAATTTCGGTACAAAATGGCCACTGGCAGCCATCTTGAATTTTGGACCGTACCCAGAAACACTCATTCTCATCCCAAGGTGATAACAAAGGTACCCAAGAAGTTTTGTGAAGATCGGTTCATAAATACAGCCTCTACCCTGAGCCATATTGACATGTGTGCTTACATTGTGTAAGTAGCACTGAATAAATCAAAATTCATCTAATTTGCATAATTTCTGCACGAAAAAAAACCCCTTACAATATGTGATGTATTCCATGTTACTAAACAGTCATACAAACATTTATTCAAATCAGAACTTTCATACAGAAGTTCTGTACAAAAGACTGATTGCACTAATTTTGGTACAAAATGGCTGCTGGTGGCCATCTTGAATTTCTGACCACACCCAAAAACACTCGCTCTCATCCCACGGTGATAACAAAGGTATCCAAGAAGTTTCGTAAAGATTGGTTCATAAATATGGCCTCTAGTCTGAGCTGTATAGAAGTTGTGTACAAAAAACTGATTAGACCTAATTTCGGTACAAAATGGCCACTGGCAGCCATCTTGAATTTTAGACCGCACCCAGAAACACTCGTTCTCGTCCCAAGGTGATAACAAAGGTGCCCAAGACATTTCGTGAAGATCAGTTCATAATTACAGACTCCAGTCTGAGCCGTATTGACATGTGTACTTACTGTGTGTAAGTCGCACTGAAAAAATCAAAGTTCATCTAATTTGCATAATTTCTGCACGTGAAAAAAAACCCGTATTATATGTGATGTATCCCATGGTATTAAACATTCACACAAAAAATTATTCAAATCAGCGCTTTCATATGGAAGTTCTGTGCAAAAATCTGATTGCACCTAATTTTGTACAAAATGGCTGCCATCGGCCATCTTGAATTTCGGACCAGACCCAAAAACACTCGTTCTCGTCCCACGGTGATACCAAAGGTACCCAAGAAGTTTCGTAAAGATCGGTTCATAAATACGGCCTCTAGCCCGAGCCGTATTGGCATTTGCACTTACAGTGCTGAAAGTAACCCCAAAAAACATCAAAATTAGTCTAATTTGCACAATTTACGCACGAGAAAAAAACCCGTATTATATGTGATGTATCCCAAGGTACTAAACATTCATACAAAAAATTATTCAAATCAGAGCTTTCATATGGAAGTTTTGTACAAAAAACAGATTTCTGCATCGTCGGTACAAAATGGCGGCTGGAAGCCATCTTGAATTTCGGACCGCACCCAAAAACACTCGTTCTCGTCCCACGGTCATAACAAAGGTACCCAAGAAGTTTCGTAAAGATCGGTTCATAAATAAGGCCTCTAGCCCGAGCCGTATCCAATTGTTGATGTACGGACAAACAGACGACGGGCCATGACAAAAGCTCAAATTTGGCTTCGCCAAAGTTGAGCTAAAAATGGCTATACATGGTAAGCATTATTTAGAATAATTGCCATTCAATGTCTATCATTTCTTAAAGATTTATTGGGGTTTAACAACACTTTTGACAGCAAGGTTATCTCGTGTCGAAGTTTTATGTGTGGCAATAGCAGGAATACCCAGAGAGAACCACCGAGCAACTGTCAGGCTCTCCAACATACTAACTCCACACAAGCAGTGTAAGCTTTGGTTAAAGACAAGTGCACAATCGACGTGCAGTACACCTTAGTACACCATGCCACCGTGCCCCCACATGGGCAAAGAGGGTGAAGTGTCTTGCACAAGGACACGATGCAGATGCCACAGGTGGAATTCGAACCATGGACCTCTTGGCTTGCAGCCTGCCCCTCTACCAACTGAGTCACTGCGCCCCCGTCATTTCTTACATTTTTGTCTCCAAGACATAACTTATAAACCCTCACAGCAGGCCTGGAAATAAGTGGTTGGTCACGGACAGTGACAGCCACGAAACGTCGATGTGACCGGCGCTAACTGTATCGAACCGGTCATGAATGACCTGTGCATTTTTCTCCCAAATACTGTACTGACCCGTGTAGATGCCCATATTCGTGATTAAGTCCCCCCTCCACCCCCCAACTTTCTGCATTTCAAAAACAAGGTGCCCTCTCCGTGTTTAAGCCCACTCCCCCTATTTCGAAAACTGCAAAAGTCCTCAGTTCGCAGGTGAATTTGAAACAAAATTAGGTGAGTAACAATGTATTGTCATTACCTGGAGGCTGGAAAACAGTGCAGATTTCCTTTTCCATCGAACATTCAAGAAATTGATTGTTGAATGCCTTGATATGTCAAAATGAGGTAAGTGGTTTTATTTTATTAAAATAAAATTCATTCCGAAGGAAAAATGATGTTGTTTTCATTTTCACGAATTCACTTTGCTGAATAATATCCACAAACTTGACAACATGCACCTTACTTGTCAATTATTCCAAAGACACGCCCATAACAGACTGAATAATTGATACATGAACCAGGGCATGTTAAATGTATATTTTTACCAACAGAATTGTAATTGCTTTCTATTGTGTCAGGTTATTTTTTAAGACAGCTTGGGGCTGAATCCATACAAGAATCTATACAAGATGCAGAAATTACAAATTATTGTGTACGCAATCAGAAACAACCACTTGATCGATCAGAGGTTCTGTTTGTTTTCTTTATTATAATAATCGCACGTGGCTGTGTTGACAACACAGTCACACACAAAATAAATGTCTTTAAAGTCTGCCGATGATGTTTGTATGGCTTTTCCCACAATATGTATAAAACTTGGGCCAGGCAGTGACTGAATCAAACAGTCATCGCAATGGAATCTAATAATAAATCAGGCATTTGAACTTGTTAATTGGTAATTTCCTATAGAAGTATTAGCGTTAATACATTTTCTATAGTAAATTTCCTGAGTACTCCAGAGTACCACCATAGGGGTAGACATTACGTGAATTTTCCCCCAATAGTCAATCCCCTAAGTGTGCCACAGTAATGGAACCCTCGAGTATTAAGAGAAACTATCATGAAAAGTGTGTTGACTTCAATGTATCCCATAAGCGTACTATAAGGATGACACCCTGGAGTACAATGGGAAACTACTATTAAAAGTGTATTGTTATCAATATCAATACATTTTCTATAGTATTTTACCGAAGTACCCCTGGCCAGTCCGAAGCCAGGAGACTTTGGGCAACCCAACAAGAGGGGGGGGGGGGGGGGGGGGGGGGGGGCAGGGGAAGCAGAAGTTCAAGCAGAAGTTGATCTGTTGATGTGATTTTCACAAAGTTCAAGAGCGAATACATTCCCACTGGCTATTAGATCACTACCGCTGTAGAATGTTGTGAAAGTCACAGATCTACTTGAAATTTCCAACCGGGACGTTTATAATGGGGGTTGGGGGAGGGGGGTGGGGGTGGGGGTGGGGGATTAGTATTGAGTCAAGAGTGGGTGTAACTTGGGGAGAATAAGTATTGTAATGAATATGAAATGAGCGAGTCCCTCAGGTGGCATGGAAAGAAAAAAAAAATCTCAATTCCTGTGAATGAACTGAATTTGCACCCGGTGTGAATTCGCATGAAAATGAGAATTTTTTGTTTCTTTGCATGTCACCTGAGGGGCGAGTTCACGAACGTACATCTTTGTGGTTTGTGCTATTTTGGGCAGTTTTATTTTATATTTGCATTATTCATTTGATGTTTTATTGAGTAATTAGTGTTACTGAGTAAAAAAAAGATAAAACTGGGTTCGTTATATTGTTATTTTATCACTTCAAGTGCATTCCCTCTGATGAGATTGTATAGTTGGCTTGTTTGGGCGTTTAATTTGCTGGTTTTCACCCTTGTTTGCACGTGATGCAATTACCAGAAACAACCATGTTTACTGAAAAAAATACGAACAACACACATGGATTTAATCAAATTTTATTCACAGAGCAGCTGAAATATGAGTAAATATATTAGGCCAAAAAAAAAAAATCAATTGATTCTCAGGCAATTTTTTTTTCAAATCAATGAGGGAGGGAGGATTTTATTTTTATTTTTTATTTCTTCCAGATGGTGAGAAAGGATAGAGAGGCAAAAGTCACTTGATGATGTCTGTTTTTACCTGAAAAGCATGGAAAGTGCATATTGTAAAATGATATACAAATAAAACTCATTTTATTGAAAACTAAAACTGTTTTTCTTTATTTTCTGATATCACCACTTTTTGTATTTTAGAAACAGAACTCTGACTTCACTTTTAAACTTTTACAAATCAGAACTATTTGATGAATACTCAAAATAAGGGTATCTCCCAAGAACTGACAAGGTTTGGATGCACAGAACAGTCCCGTTCA
Source organism: Pictodentalium vernedei (assembly GCA_031216915.1). Lineage (NCBI taxonomy): Eukaryota > Metazoa > Mollusca > Scaphopoda > Dentaliida > Dentaliidae > Pictodentalium > Pictodentalium vernedei. The sequence continues at coordinate 372,951,485 of CM062292.1, forward strand.
CATGCCTGTCTTTTTCAAGGGGAATAAAGCATTAACACAAAAAGATTTTTTTTTCAAAATGTTCCTTTATTGTGAGTTACCCATTGTAATAAATAAAATATGGACAAGAATGCATTTGAGAGGTAATTAAGGATGATCAGAAAAAAAATCCCGCTATCTGTATAACAAGGACATGGGCGATCATAGGATTGCTAAGAAGGGGGTAGGCCCACGACTGAGTGGCGTTGAGATGACTTTTTTTCAGAGAGAATGGTTTCAATTCACCATTTCAAGCGTAATGGGGTGGGGGGTGGGGGGGGCTCCACCATTTTTGCCTAAGTTATGTTAAAACACTACTTGAATGATGTTGTGAACCATTAGCACCCCCTCTGCCCATATTTTTGGATGCTTTTCTATTTATCTGAGATCAAAATAAAAGTCGAAGGAGAGGGAGGATCAATCCAATCCATTATTCATTGTCACAGGATGGGGCTTGGCTGATTTACAAGATGGGGCTTGGCTGTTTTCATAAAATAGTTGATGGTTTGAGGGGATATTGTATTGGGGACATTTTGACCAAGAGTTGGGGACGATTTGACCAATGTCACAGGTCTCGCTTTCTCATGCTCCTCCTTACCCCTGTGAGTGTTAGGTAGTCCGATGGACAGTTCCCCACTCTCCCACCTTTCCACCAGCTTCTCTTTGTAAAATCTGGTGGAATAGTCAAAATAGTTGATGGTTTAATAGGAAATTACATTGGGGACGTTTTGACCAACGCTTGGGGACGTTTTGACCAACCTTTGGGGACGTTTTGACCAACACTTGGGATGTTTTGTCCATGCTTGGGGACGTTTTGACCAACCTTTGGGGACGTTTTGACCAACACTTGGGGACGTTTTGACCATGCTTGGGGACATTTTGACCAACCTTTGGGGACGTTTTGACCAACACTTGGGGACATTTTAACCATGCTTGGGGACGTTTTGACCAATGCTTGGGGACGTTTTGACCAATTTATTTTTGGGGACGTTTTGGTTTGGGGACGTTTTGACCAGCACCCTTACGTAGTAGTACCAGTACTTCAGACTAGAGTCCAGATGAGGGTTTCCAGCACTCAACAGTTATTAAAGTAGAAGGATTTGAAAAGTTGGGTGATTAAAAAGAAATCAGTCTACATGTACAAAGATGTGACCCATCTCTCTCCCCTCCGTCTGTCAAAGAGCCCCTCCCAAAGACCACGCCTATTAAAAATAGTTTGAACCCGTATACATCCAAGCGATCAAGTTTGATATTTAAAAAAGGGAAACATCACTTTATTTTTCCACTGCGCCGAAGCCCTTTCATTCATATCACTATCCGATCTCCCGTGGGTGAAATTAATAAATGGATAGGCCCAACTCAATACACAAAATAAGCTGGACGTGTCGGACCGTAAAGACTTCGTTTGTTTACTTTGAATGAAGACGTCATTCGTATTGGGAACCGCACGTGTGTTTTGAGTAATCTCCCTTGATGCACAACTGCTCTGGAAAAATCTGACTTTCAGATTCCATTCAGTGTTTACCCATTCTTTCCCGTTATTCATGACACGTCAGCAGAATTTGGACTTTTGTATTTCTTTAGTAAGTGATAATTCCCCACCCCGAAAATATACTTACCTGTACCGATTATTCTCACTATTTCTCATTCGTGTTTTCACAGCAAAAAAGGTTTACTTGACGCCAGTACCTGGCAAATTTAACGTTTAGTATTCGACAAGGTGTGTTGTGCCTGTGTTGGACAACTCGCCCAACATCGACCGAGTCAAGTTTGCGTTTGAATTCCCCTGCCGTGTGCGCCCAATCTCCTGAAAATATGGCGAAAACCTTTCCCCTCTCACACTTAACACACGCCTGTGTATATTTACCTGTTTATTCGTTGGTTTTGGGCCTTAAAACCAATAGTCCCTTTTCAATTTCCCTGTTTCCTATTTTCGTGCAATGACGGTCCAAATAAAAAGGCCCAACGCGGGCCATTTTTTACAACGCGGCGGTGCCTGAGAATCAATTCCTTTTTTTTTTTTGGCCTTAAAATAATTGAACACTAAAAGTAAAACATGTCATTGGTGATTTGACAAATGATACTGAAAACCAATGTTGATTTTGTATTTCGTTCATAAAGTGAATGATGTGGGATCGTCATTTTATCAGTATCGTTTAGCAAGAAAAACCCAGTCACAGACACTGAAGTCTTCATGTTTAAGCCCACCCCTCGATTTGTTCTCAACCCACTGCAAGCGCCTTCTGGGCTTAGACACAAGTCAGTACGCCCTAGTTAATGTTTGATTTGGAAGCAAAAAAATATGACCGACCCAGGTTACTGTATGACCGATCCGATCATTATGGAGCCGGTCATTATAACCGATGCACCAGGGTTGGGGTATTCGTATTCAGTATTCAGTCATATTCGAATACAGTTTATCAAGTATTCACATGTATTCAGTATTCACTGAATGTTATGAATACATGTATTCGTATTCAAATACATTAAAATTTGAGCTGTATTCATGAACATATTTTGAATACTTTTTGAATACTTTCTATATTTTGGAATTAAAGAACAATATACTGAATAAAAGGTTTTCACAGATCAAGCCCATGGACTCCAGACAACAAATTCACACCTCATATCAATATTAAAGACTTAATAATCCCTGATATTATTTATATACCACCAAACTGGTTAGTCTTGAAGTGCCGACGATCTTCAATTAACAGTGACCAGCAGGAGGTAGTGTTATAGTTTGTTTCGATTAAGTAGATGAGTTGTGATTAGTTTGCTATGCCGACAACTCTCAAATAATTAGCACTTATCAGTGAGTAGAAAGTCGCATATACAACTTCGATAACTTTGTTAACTCTGTTAACTATGTTTGTCCAAACAAAATGCAGCATCCTTTGGACAACTAAAATTCACTGTATCGGTAGGCCCTATGTATGTCCCCCACCCAGCAACTTCTACAGTCAAAATGGGAAACGTTCAGGTTAGTGCGACATACATTCCAAATGTATAAAGACTTAATAATCCCTGATATTATTTATATACCACCAAACACCTTGTCTGAAATTTCTGCATTGAAAGAAGACAATAGACTTAATTATCAATTAACTTGTCACAATACAACCTATTTATGTAACAATGGCCACATATCCCCATGGATTTTTAAATTGTTGAAAACATGGACAATAAAAATAAAACAAAACAAGAGGCCCCAGGGGGCCTGAGGGCGCTCACCTGACATGGTAGTCTAAATATCAAACCAGGGACTTGTCTTGAATAAGCTGCATTCGTCCCTGCTAAGAAAAGCATATACCAACTAGATGAAGCAATTGTGCCCACACAATACACAGGATTTTCCTTCTATTTTCAGTTCCTGCACTTTTATATCCCAAAATTGAGATAAACACATAAAAAACAGATTTTTTCCCAAACAAAATACTTTCAGCCTAAATTTTTTTCTTCTTCTTAAAACGCATAAAAAACGATAAAACTAATTTCAGGATTTTGGTCCCCCCCGGACCCCAAATTTTCAGGGGAAATTTTTTTTTTTTTTTTGTCTTAAAACTTAGCAAAACGCAGAAAAAACAAAAAAAAATTTTTTAGGATTTTGATCCAAAATTTTCTAAGTCCCACCCGGACCCCAAATTTTCAGGGAAAAAAAAAAACAAATTTTTTTTGTCTTAAAATCGAGAGAAATGCATAAAAAACAAAAAAAAAAATTCCAGGATTTTGGTCCAAAATTTTCTAAGTCCCACCTGGACCCCAAATTTTCAGGGTAAAAAAAAAATTTTTTTTTTTGTCTTAAAATTGACAGAAATGCATAAAAAAACAAAAAACATTTTTCAGGATTTTGGTCCAAAATTTTCTAACTCCCACCCGGACCCCAAATTTTCAGGGGAAAAAAATTTTTTTTTTCTCTCTTAAAATTGACCAAAACGCATAAAAAACAGAAAAAAATTTTTTTTTTTTGGATTTTGGTCCAAAATTTTCTAAGTCCCACCCAGACCCCAAATTTTCTGGGAAAAAAAATTTTTTTTTCTGTTTTAAAATTGATTAAAGGCATAAAAAACAAAAAAATTTTTTTGGGGGATTTTGGTCCAAAATTTTCTAAGTCCCACCCGCACCCCAAATTTTCAGGGGAAAATTTTTTTATTTTTTTTTTTTTTTTGTCTTAAAATTGACCGAAACACAGAAAAAAAAAAAAAAAAATTGGGGGGATTTTGGTCCAAAATTTTCTAAGTCCCACCCGGACCCCAAATTTTCAGGGTAAAAAAAAAAATTTTGTTTTGTCTTAAAATTGACAGAAATGCATAAAAAACCCAAAAAAAATTTTCAGGATTTTGGTCCAAAATTTTCTAAGTCCCACCCGCACCCCAAATTTTCAGGAAAAAAAAAAAAAAATTTTTTTGTCTTAAAATCAAGAGAAATGCATAAAAAACAAAAAAAAAAATTTCAGGATTTTGGTCCAAAATTTTCCAAGTCCCACCGGGACCCCAAATTTTCAAGGGAAAAAATTTTTTTTTTTTTCTCTCTTAAAATTGACCAAAACGCATAAAAAACAAAAAAAAAATTTTTTGGGGATTTTGGTCCAAAATTTTCTAAGGCCCACCCGGACCCCAAATTTTCAGGGAAAAAAAAAAAAATTTTGTTTTGTCTTAAAATTGACAGAAATGCATAAAAAACCCAAAAAAAATTTTCAGGATTTTGGTCCAAAATTTTCTAAGTACCACCCAGACCCCAAATTTTCAGGGGAAAAAAAAATTTGTTTTTCTCTCTTAAAATTGACCAAAACGCATAAAAAACAGAAAAAAAAATTTCAGGATTTTGGACCAAAATTTTCAAAGTCCCACCGGGACCCCAAATTTTCAGGGAAAAAAAAAATTTTTTTTTCTCTCTTAAAATTGACCAAAACGCATAAAAAACAAAAAAAAAATTTTGGGGGATTTTGGTCCAAAATTTCGAAGTCCGCAACGGGACCCCAAATTTTCAGCCTAAATATGAACCCAGGAATTTGGCTTCAACAAATTGAATCTCACCCCCCTAAGGATGCTGTATACCAAATATCAAAACATTCTTATTGGTAGATCTGAAGAAGAAGATTTTTCAAAAATACTCCTCATACTGCACTAATTTAAACATTTGGGTTCCCATAGAGAGCCCAAATATCGACCCAGGCAATTGATTTCAATAAACATGTGAAACAATCTTCCAAAGATGTTGTATGTGAAATTTTAAAGCTTTTGGAGTAGTGGTTTCGGAGAAAAGTAGTCTTATGTTTTTCCCATTACTCACAGTGTTAAAAAATGCGGACTCAGCACTTTTTCAAAGTCCCCAAAAAGTACCCCATGATAAAACCGATGGCAATTTTTTTTTACCATTCCATTCTGTTACTCCTAAGGAAGCTTCACAACAAATAAGAATTCTCAGTGCTGTGTAGTTTTGGAGATATGGGCGTTTTAATTTTTTTCTATTTTTAGCTCCTGTGGTTCCCATGGGGCTACAGGGAAAAAAATGTCTGCATAAATTAGGTACTTATGACCCAATAAGCACTCACGTAAAATTTGGTTCAAATCGGCCTCGCGGTTTGGAAAATAGAAATTTGGGGCGGGGCCAAAATTTTTGCCCCTCCTTTAACATCGTCAAATATAGCCCCTCCAACTTCTCTTGAACAAACTTGAGTCTACACCTCAAAAGGAAGCTGCATACCAAATATCAAGTCTCTGCTATTGCTGGTTCTTGAGAAGAAGATTTTTTAAGAATTGGAGCATTTTTGCCCAATCCCTCTGCTCAATGTGAGCCGAAACCTAATTTGACAAAAAATCAAAATGCCCTTATATAACCCCTACTCACATGAAATTTCATTAATATGCGGCCAGTGGTTTGGGAGAAAAAGGCCCAAACACCACCTTCACGCTGGACGACAGACGCCGGACGACAGACGACGGACGCCGGCAGACGGACGAAAAGTGATCAGAATAGCTCACCCTGACTTTCAGTCAGGTGTGCTAATAAACAAAGTCCTGATATTAGAAGATCAATAGATCCATCATTCTTATCACAGGAACAATCAATCAACGAGTAGGATGATCACTGATTTCGAACGCAGAAGAAAGACGTCTCGTCAATATGGCGGACGAAAAAAGAATGAGTCATTAGCTACGTGTCTGTGCACTGGCAAACAGAAACCGTGGATCTGTACGAGGAGAAGAGCATCCCCTACTGGGTGTGTGCCAGTAGCACTCAACCCAGTTTTTGGCTTATTTTTTTCTTGGTGCTTTTTGCACCACTTTTCTTTCCCAAAACACTTGGGAAAGATCGAAATAGAGAGTATATTTTTCTGAGTTAGGGACTTCCACAGTAGTGCAAGCCTGTAGTAAACAATTGTAAGTAGGTTGATGAAAAATTGTCCGGCAAAGGGTTAACATCATCTTATATTACTGCATTTAACACATATATGAAATATAAAAGCCAGAGCATACTGGTGATACCCTCCACTCATGTACAGCAAAACAGGGCAGAAATTTTCAAAAGTCCACAGTGACAAAAAAAAGTCTAACATTGCATTAAAAAAGTCCAAAATCTCTGAAGAATGTCCAGCCAAGCATTAATGTCATCTTATATTGATGCATTTAACACATATATGAAATACAAGAGGCCCCAGGGGGCCTGAGGGCGCTCACCTGACATGGTAGCCTAAATATCAACCCAGAGAATTGATTTCCACAAGTTGCATCTGCTCCTCCTAAGAAAAGCTGAAACCAAATATCCAAATATTCTGACCAGTGGATCTAAAAAAAGATTTTTAAAGAATATTCCTCATACTGAACTAAGTCATAATTCGGGCTCCCACAGGAAGCCCATATATGAACCCAGGGACTTGGCTTTAACAAACCTGAATCTCACACCCCTAAGGATTCTGCACACCAAATATCAAAACATTCCGACTGCTGGATCTGAAGAAGAAGATTTTTAAAGAAAATTCCTCATTTTGAACCAAGTTACAATTCGAGCTCCCACAATCAGCCCAAATATGGACCTAGGGACATGGCTTGAACAAACTTGAATCTTACCCCCCTAAGGATGCTGCATAAAAAATATCAAAAGCATTCATCTGCTGGATCTGAAGATTTTTAAATAAAATTCCTCATTTTGAACTAAGTTGTCATTCAGGCTCCCATAGTGAGCCCAAATATGAACCAAGGGACTTGGCTCGAACAAACTTGAATCTCAGCCCCCTAAGGTTGCTCCATGCCAAATATCAAAACATTCCAACTGCTGAATCTGAAGAAGAAGATTTTTAAAGAAAAATTCCTCATATTGACTAAGGTATAATTTGGGCTCCCACAGGGAGCCCAAATATGGACCCATGGACTTGGCTTTAACACATTTGAATCCCCCCTCCCCCCCCCCCCCCCCCCAAGGATGCTACTCACCACATATCAAACCATTCCGACTGCTGGATCTGAAGAAGAAGATTTTTTAAGAAAATTCCTCATTTCGAACAAAGTTACAATTCAAGCTCCCACATTGAGCCCAAATATGGACCTAGGGACATGGCTTGAACAAACTTGAATCTCACCCCCCTAAGGATGCTGCATACCAAATATCACAAGATTCTGCCTGCTGGATCTTGAGAAGAAGATTTTCAAAGAAATTTGCCTGAAATGCACTAAGTTCGAATTTGGGCTTCTATAGTGAGCCCAAATATACATCCAGGTGGCCGATTTGAACAAACTGGAATCAGATCCATCCCACAATGTTGCATACCAAATATCAAAAGATTCTGCCTGCAGGATCTGGAGAAGAAGATTTTTGAAGAAATTTGCCTGAAATGCACTAAGTTCAAATTCGAGCTTCTATAGTGAGCCCAAATATGAATCTAGGGAGCCGATTTGAACAAAATAGAATCAGATCCACCCCACAATGTTGCATACCAAATATCAAAAGATTCTGTCTGCTGGATCTGGAGAAGAAGATTTTTTAAGAAATTTGCCTGAAATGCACTAAGTTCAAATTCTGGCTCCTATACTGAGCCCAAATATAAACCCAAGGGGCCGATTTGAACAAACTTGAATCAGATCCACCCCACAATGTTGCATACCCAATATCAAAAGATTCTGCCTGCTGGATCTTGAGAAGAAGATTTTCTAAGAAATTTGCCTGAAATGCACTAAGTTCAAATTTGGGCTCCTATACAGAGCCCAAATATAAACCCAAGGGGCCGATTTGAACAAACTTGAATCAGATCCACCCCACAATGTTGCATACCAAATATCAAAAGATTCTGCCTGCTGGATCTGGAGAAGAAGATTTTCAAAGAAATTTGCCTGAAATGCAGTAAGTTCAAATTTGGGCTCCTATACTGAGTCCAAATATAAACCCAGGGGGCCGATTTGAACAAACTTGAATCAGATCCACCCCACAATGTTGCATACCAAATATCAAAAGATTCTGCCTGCTGGATCTGGAAAAGAAGATTTTTTAAGAAATTTGCCTGAAATGCACTAAGTTCGAAATCGGGCTCCTATACTGAGCCCAAATATGAACCCAGGGGGCCGATTTGAACAAACCTGAATCAGATCCACCCTCCAATGTTGCATACCAAATATCAAAAGATTCTGCCTGCTGGATCTGGAGAAGAAGATTTTTTAATGTTTTTCCCATTGCCTACAGTGTTAAAAAGTGCTGACTCAGCACTTTTTCAATGTCCCGAAACTGTACCCTATGATAAAACCGATAGCAATTTTTTTTTACCAATTCTTTCTGTTGGTCCTAAGGAAGCTTCACACCAAATAAAAATTCTCGGTGCCGTGCAGTTTTGGAGATATGGGCGTTTTAATTTTTTTCTATTTTTAGCTCCTGCGGTTCCCATGGGGCTACGGGAAAAAAAAAATCAGCATAAATTAGTTACTTATGACCCAATAAGCCCTCACATAAAATTTGGTTCAAATCAGCCTCTCGGTTTGGAAAATAGAAATTTTGGGCGGGGCCAAAAATTTTGCCCCTCCCATAACGAAGCCAAGTATAGCCCCACAAACTTCTCTTGAACAAATCTGAGTCTACACCTCAAAAGGAAGCTGCACACTAAATATCAAGTCTCTGCTACTGCTGGTTCATGAGAAGAAGATTTTTTAAGATTTCAGCACACTTTTTGGGTGTGGCCCTACCCACGGGCGGGGCAACTTGATTTGAACAAAATCGAATTGCGATGTCATAACAAACTATTATCTCAAATATCAATTAAATTGGTTCAGCGGTTTGGGAGGAGAAGACGCAAACACCATGTTCACGGACGACGGACGACGGACGCAGGACGACGGACGACGGATGACGGACGACGGACGGTGAGTGATCACTATAGCTCTCCTGACTGAAAGTCAGGTGAGCTAAAAACTTGTATTATTGGACACAACTCAGTTATTCAAAGATATTATATTCTAAAATTTTTGGATTTTAATATTTAAAGTTTTTCTATTTATCCATTATTTCACAGTGAAAACACATATTTATTTATTCCTGTTTAAGGTCACCTTTGTACAGCTCAGTATCTTTAATTATAAATGGAGAAAGCACGTAAATAGTATAAAGGAAATACTACTGCTGTTAGCAAACTTTCAGCCAACAGACCTCCAGGTTTAACCATGAAGTGCATTGGCTAAAACTTTACTAGTCCTTCTTATGTGGTGTCATTGCAATTTAGTTTAAACAATATTTTATTTCCGGTTTGCAAAACATCCAACTACAAGAATAAATACAGGATACAAATTGCAATTGATACTTAATGTTCAGGAGGAAACGCCAGTCTGTGATTTTTTAGAGGAAATCCACTCACATTTTGTGATGTGTTGTCCATGGAGAGTAGTCTAATTACTATGACACCCATAGAGTGGATTTCCCGTCAGGTAATTAGTTTAGTTTTCCAACAAAGCATGGTAAGCACAATTAAAGCTTCAGCTAAAGGACCACCAGTTTAAAATGACTTTTAACCCAACAAACAAAAAACTTAAAGGCGTTGCTATAAATACTTCTAATTTAAAAAGTATTCAAAAATGTATTCATGAATACACTGTAATATATTTGTATTCGTATTCAAATACATTTGAAAATTTGTGTATTTGTATTTGTATTCATGAAATTTCAAAGTATTAGTATTTGAATACATTTACAAAGTATTCGCCCCAAGCCTGCGATGCACCAAAAAAAACAAGGGCAACGCCCCCGGTCCCCCAACCAAGATGGCAAATTCAAGGGAGCTGTCAGGATGCAATTTGTTCGCAGAGCATGGCCATTTTTTAACTTGACCTGTATTTCCAACCAATTAAACCACATACTTAGTTTCGTTTCAATCAAATGATCCAAAGTAAAGTTATCATCCGGACAACACAAAAACCGTATTTTCTAAGTCGAAAAAGGGGAATAAATCCAGTAAAAATCAGTGGAGCGTGCCCATTTTCGAACTTGACCTGCATTTCCACCCAAATAAGCGGCATACTAAATTTCGTTTCAATCAAATGATCCTAACTAAAGTTATCATCCGGACAACACAAAAACTGTATTTTTTAAGTCGAAAAAGGGGAATAAATCCAGTAGAAATCAGTGGAGCGTGCCCATTTTCGAACTTGACCTGCATTTCCACCCAAGTAAGACACATACCAAATTTAGTTTCAGTAAAATCATCCAAACTAAAGTTATCATCCGGACAAGGGTGTGACGGACGGATGGACGCACACACGCACGGACAGACGGACGGACAGATGGACACTGCTGATTACAATAGTCCCCCGAAGGGTCGGGGGACAATTATTTCCAGGCCAGTCACAGGAACAAAGATCATTCCAATGAAAGGCTGTAAGCTCTGTTTTTGAAGCAAAATATGAAATTGTTTAGTTATGGCCTGGATCCACCTTCATTATTAAAATTCCACACGCCCCCCCCCCCCCCCCCCACTCCCACCCCAAATAACAATCCTGTCTCATTTTTAAAATTCTGCAATATGTTTTTTTAAGGCCCTACAAAGTAGATCATCTGTTTCTCAGGTAATTTTTGCAAAACTGTATGTTGGCAGGCATTTTTTTTTAAATTTTTATTTTGGTATTTATTTCTTTGCCATCAAAAGTTCATGTTCTTGGTTTGTTTTATGTTTTAGGCCTCATAATCTACAGAATAGCATTGGTGGTAGAGTGTTTCGTTCCTTGAGTGCAAGAAGGCTTTGCAATGCCAAGGCATTGTGAAGCATTTTTGCACTCAAGGGACAAATTTATAACTTTTATTAACTTGGGTAAAATATCAAAAACCATTTAATTTTTATTTTTTAAAGTTTGCAGTAGTTATAAAACAAGAGGCCCCAAGGAGCCTTAATCACTCACCAGCCAAAGTGGTTCAAAGAAGTATTTGGGGTCACATTCAGTTAGACATGGTTCATCAACACTACAAAGGAATGAAGTCATGAGAGACAAATTTTATGGAACTAGAGTCATGGCTTGAACAAACTTGAATCTTACCCCCCTAAGGATGCTGCATAACAAATATCAAAAGCATTCATCTGCTGGATCTGAAGAAGAAGATTTTTAAAGAAAATTTCTCATTTTGAACTAAGTTATCATTTGGGCTCCCACAGTGAGCCCAAATATGAACCCAGGGACTTGGCTTGAACAAACTTGAATCTCACCCGCTAAGGATGCTGCATGCCAAATATCAAAACATTCAGACTACTGAATCTGAACAAGATTTTTAAAGAAAAATTCCTCACAATGACTAAGTTATAATTTGGGCTCCCACAGGGAGCCCAAATATGGACCCAGGGACTTGGCTTTAACAAACTTGAATCTCACCCCCCTAAGGATGCTATACACCACATATCAAAACATTCCGACTGCTGGATCTGAAGAAGCAGATTTTTTAAGAAAATTTCTCATTTCGAACTAAGTTACAATTCAGGCTCCCACAGTGAGCCCAAATATGGACCTAGGGACATGGCGTGAACAAACTTGAATCTCACCCGCTAAGGATGCTGCATACCATATATCAAAACATTCCGACTGCTGGATCTGAAGAAGAAGAGTTTTAAAGAAAATTCCTCATTTTGAACTAAGTTATCATTCAGGCTCCCACAGTGAGCCCAAATATGGACCTAGGGACATAGCATGAACAAACTTGAATCTCACCCCCCTAAGGATGCTGCATACCAAATATCAAAACATTCCGACTGCTGGATCTGAAGAAGATTTTTAAAGAAAATTCCTCATTTTGAACCAAGTTATAATTCAGGCTACCACAGTGAGCCCAAATATGAACCCAGGGACTTGGCTTGAACAAACTTGAATCTCACCCCCCTAAGCATGCTGCATACCCAATATCAAAAGACTCTGCCAGCTGGATCTTGAGAAGAATATTTTTAAAGAAATTTGCCTGAAATGCACTAAGTTAAAAATTTGGGCTCCTATACTGAGCCCAAATATGAACCCAAGGGTTTTAGTAATTTCTCTAACATCATAGGGTGCTATCGCAGTTATGCCCCCTATGGAGTCCCAAGTGGGCATGTCCATTTCATTTGAACAAACTTGAATGGCATATGGTAATGAACATTCATACCAAGTTTCGAGCAAATCGACCTAGCGGTTTCAGAGGAGAAGTCGTCTGAAAAATGTTCACGATGCCAGACGGATGACAACGACAGACAACAAGTGATAAGTTTTGCTCCCTTCGGTGAGCTAAAAAGAGCATGCAGCAACCAAAAGCACCATGTGGGGGGGGGGGGGGGGGGGCTGAAAAACAGATTTTCAACTTTTGTAGGCCTAACAATTTGTTTTGAAATTTCTGAGACATCTCAAACTGTTTTCAGTGATTGAAAGGAATTAAAAATCCTACATAAAATGCCTGAGAAACAATAAATCTTTTTTTTGCAAGTGTCTCTGTTTGCAATGGGTAAAGGATTAATCATCCATTATATCTTATACATTATCACTCTCAGTGCACTGTCAAACAAGAGACAATGGATTCACATCAATTTGATACATAACCCATATGCAATTAACAGATGGAATTTGTTCTGAATGTATGGTAAATGGTTTTGATGTCTGATACTTGTATGCAATGGACAGAATTATTCTATAAGTCAGGATGCAATTAAATGGGCCCTGAACTATGTACCTTATCTGTGACTTTGTTTCCATCGAACAAAAAAAAACAAAACACATCATCTCCCCATAACCAACATGAATGCCAAGTTTCAACAAAATCCAACGGAGCATCTCAAGAGTTATGGAACAGACACAAAAATCTTCCTGACGGACAGACAGACATGACAAACACTATATGCCCCAAATATTTTGTCAGGGGCATAAAAAGTAGATGTTTTGTTACGTAGCACGAGAAATGATTATGTAAACAAGGCACGACAGATGTAAACAAATGAGCTCTGTCAAACAAGATTAACCCTTATGGTCCTGACGGACAGACAGACATGACAAACACTATATAAAACTTTGTGGGGGGCATAAAAAGTATATGTTTTGTTTCATAGCACAACAAATGTAAACAAATGACCTCTATCAAACAAAATTAACCCTTATGGTCCTGGAGAGTTTTATAAATATTTTGCTACTTTTTGACAGTTTACATCCTGGAGCTTTGCCATTATTTCTAGTTAAGTCGTGGCTGCCTATACTGGCAGCCAGACATGTTAACCTCCCCAAATTTTTTTCAGGAAGATTGAAGAAAATTTTCAGGGAGATGACATGTTTTTCAGGGAGATTTTTTTTTTGCGCGTAGAAACCATGTGTGGATCAATTTTAAATACAAATATCCCCCCTCCCCCCCCCCCCCCCCCCAACACACACACAGGCATAAGTATTTTATGCGCGTAGAAACCATGAGTGGATCAATTTTAAATACAAATTAATACCAAAAATAAAGTTTAGAACATAAAATGATCAAATCAGAGCTTGGCAAATTGGCAACCTGGGTTCTTTGTTATATGTTATGCAATCTGCATAAAAGAGAATTGATCTACTTCGTCAATATGATTTGGTATAAATTTTACTTGCTCCCGGGGAACTGTTTTCAGTCTGAACCCCAAACAGACCATTGATTACTATCTGGAACAAGGCTAATGAGAGATGAAGAAAGTTCAGTTCACATCTGAAAAAAATAGTGCATCCTCAAATGTGTTCTGTTTCGTAAGGGGAAAGGATTTTATTCAGAATATAAGTTTTCAGAGTTTACCGGGAAATGATGTTTATTTTATTGAGAGAATGAGTTATATATTCAATGTTGGTTTGCTTTATTACAGTAAAGAACCCCGACGATCATTAGATTTGAGTGTGTTTTCTTTCAGCAGGAAGAAAAATTAGAAATAAATCAATATCTCTCCTGTTAAGAGTAGTCTCTCTTACGCAAGTCTGTTCAAATCTGAGAGTTCTGAAGCTTTTCACATGCCATGAACATCGTGAATGCTGTGTCATGCAATCAGGCGTGTAGCCGGGAATTCATTCAATTCATACTTCATAGTCATGAGGTGGGTGGGCACCGGGCAATACCCGTGGGTGGGGATGGGGAATACACAGCACACTCACTCGATTTGTGTTTTGTGCAGTTCATCGGAAATCGTCGACATTTCACGGTAGGCCTGTCAAGTGGACTGTTTGTTTTGGTGGTGTTTTTCTCTTCGATTTGAGATTTGGATAACAAATACAGTGAATAAATAATCTCGGTCAAAAGATATATTTCATTTTATTCCCAGAACATATATGTTTCATGCAATTAAACGCTGCTTATATCAGCATGCAGTTGAATTACAGTGCACATAAGTTGCCCATTTTCGTTTCAAATTACCACCAATTTTTCTCAAATCTGACATGATTTTGTCTGGTATGTCGACTTTCCAGGAGATTTTGGCCCAAATTGACTCCCGTGCGGGAGGGCGGGAGGGTATAGCTAATTCCAGGAGACTCCCGGGCATTCCGGGAGAGTTAACATGTCTGCTGGCAGCCAAGTCTTGCCTAGAAAAAATTAGCAAGGTACATACAATGTAAGTTGCTAGTTCCTACAGATAGAACATGTTGGGCCACCTGTTCTGTTGCAGTAAAAAGTGGACAAAGTCAGAATTGGACCTCCAAGGGTTAAATTGGGTACATTTCCAGGTGCAATATGGAACTGTTTGAAATTCTGATACTTCAACATCAGTGTACAGGAGGTTAACAAACTGACATGACTGGTATAATAGGTAAAAACAAGAGCAATGCAAAGCATGGTACACTGCCCCTGCCCCATAGGCATGTTTGAAGTAGCCTTAAAGGTATTGGAGACAGAAAAAATTTCAGTGAAAAAGGGCCATAACTCTAGGAAAAATTATTAGATGGAACCCGTTCCTTATGCATAAACGTTCCCCATGTGGTTCTATCAGCATACCAAAGGATATTCAAATCCAACAGGATGGCTTTGAAATTACAATCCAAACAGATGGATGGACAGGCAGACAGATGGATGGAGGTCTCCACTAGATACCCCCGAATCCTCCTTCAGAGGTCGTGGGCATAATAAAAGATATGGGATATGAAATTTGGATGTATTATTCAGCTATTGTACAGTGGCCCACGTGTGTGAGTACTGTATTCAGATAAATAAATGGATGGAAGGACAGTATCTTTTGAGTACATTCAACATACTCACTAATAGATAATGTGTCTAACACATGAATACAAAAAAAACATTCCTGAGCTGAGGCAAGTTACACAAAATGCATCAGCATGTTATACTGTAATAATGATTAATAAACTAATGAGCTTACCACTTCGAATGAAAGCGGCACTTTTTGCAAAGGTTTTTTTGGGTTCTTTTTCTTCTATTCTTTTTGAAGGCTGGAAAGCAAAGTTAAACGAGTGTTTTCAGAAATAAGAAAGAATAAGTGAAAAACAGAATTTCAAAATTTTATGATTCTTTAGTCTTTAGATTTCAATTCCAATGTATCACCAATGGTGAACCAAACTTTGTACAAACAAGAGGCCCACCTGACAATTGTTTACTACAGGCTTGCACTACAGTGGAAGTCCCTAACTCGGATAAAATACTCTCTATTTTTGTCTTTCCCAAGCAAGTTGGGAAAGAAAAGTGGTGCAAAAGCACCAATAAAAATAAGCCAAAACTGGGTCGAGTGCAACCGGCGCAGACCCAGTACGGGACGCTCTCTCCCAAGTACAACTCCACGACTTCCGTTGCCAGTGCGCATATACCGTCTCTAAAGACTCATTCTTTTTGAATCCGTAAACGTTAGAGTTATGTGATCAGCGGGGAGGAAAGATTCTTTACCCGTAAAGAAGACGGGAGGGCCTCCATGTAAACAATTGTGGTAGGTATAATAAGAAAGGAAATTTACTATAAAATTTAGATTTCTTATCAACCTACTCACAATTGTTTACTACAGGCTGAATAGACAAAAGGCTGGAGGGAATCGCATAACCAACCCCCACATAACCCTAGTGCACTGGAACCGTGAAGCAGAAGGAAGAGGTCCCGAGGCTTATCACCCATAATGTCGCAATCATTGGTAAAGGACAATGAAATGAGACATATGAGCCTGTGTGACACACAGACAGAAAAAAGGGCAGTAACAGCACAAGGCTGAAACTGACTTTCAAGAAGCCTAATGGCTATGGCAGACAACAGCCTGAGCAGAAGAAAGAGGACCCAAGGCAAAAAGGTCCTCCGACTGCTCCTGCAACTGGCGTAAATAAAAGGTGGAGAAAGTAGAAGCATTTCTCCAGTAGGCTGCCTGCATAACATCCGACAACTTGACGGAGTTAGAATAAGCCCAAGAGGTAGACAGTGCCCGCACCTCGTGGGCAGAAATACGATTGGTAATACAATCGCCAGCTGCTAAACGACTATAAGCCGTACGAATAGCAAGACAAATCCATCGAGAAATGGATTGAGGAGAGATCTTCTGTCGACCCGGAATGAGAGACAGAAAAAAACGTTTTCTGCCCTTCCGTATGAAGCATGTCCGATCAAGATAAATGCGAATAGCACGGACCGGACAGAGCAAAGGGCGAGTACCCTCAACCGAGGGAAGAGCCCTGATACAGATAGGAGGAGGAGTAGTATCTGGTAACTGATTCTTAGCCAAAAAGGAGCAATCAGTGGTAAAAGTAACACTGTTGGGAGAACTCCTAAAAAAGGCCGGGTCAACCGAGAGGGCGTGAAGCTCACTAACCCGTCTGGCCGAAGCAAATGCCATCAGAAAAGCCGTCTTGTATGTGAGAAATTGCATATCCACCTGGGATAAAGGTTCGAACGGCGCCCCCCCCCCCCCCCCCCCAAGCAAAGCAGCACCCACGAAAGATTCCATCGTGGAGTAAGCTGCAAAGTCCGAGGCCTTTTCAAAGAAAAGTGCCGAACAAGCTTGGAGAGGTAAGGATTAGTGCCGATACGACGCTTCCCCACATAAGAAAAAGTCTCTGAAAGCATAGACCTGTAACCCTTGATGGTAACAGGCTGGAGACCCCGAGAATCAAACAGATATACCAGAAACTCCGCAATCTGTGAAATCGAAGGATTAGCATAATCAACAGAGTGATCAGCACACCATCGATAGAAGACCTTCCATTTAGCTGCATAAGCTAAACCAGTGGAGTGCCTCCTTGAAGAAGAAATGCACTCCACTGCTCGTCTCGAAAAACCTCTACGGAGGAGACAGGACCTGACAAAAGATATGCGTGAAGGCACAATGAAGTCGGGTCGACGTGAAACCTCCTCGGGCGACCTTGACAAAGAAGGTCGCGACGTAGCGGGAGACGTGCCGGAACCGCCGCCATCAGCGAGCGGAGCTGATTGATCCACACCCGCTGAGGCGACAGGGGAGCGATCAGAATGATTAGACAACTGCAGGTTCGAATTTTGGCGAGAACCTGAGGAAGAATCGGAACCGGCGGGAAGGCGTAGCCGACCAGACCGTTCCAATCGAGTGACAGAGCATCCACGGCAAAAGCCAGAGGATCTGGACACGGGGACACGAAAGTGTCCACCTGATGGTTCCAACGAGTCGCAAAGAGATCGATGTGGGGACGTCCCCAGAGATCGCAAAGCGACTGGAACACTGCCCTGTGAAGCATCCACTTGGTGGAAATAACCCTGCCCTGTCGGGACAGGGAGTCGGCTAGGACGTTCAGACGACCGGGAATGTGACGAACAACCACCCCGGCGTGAACCTCCTGAGCGAGCAGTAAAAGATCCCGAGCTAACTCGTACATCGGAAGCGAGTGCGTGCCGCCCTGGTTCCGAATGTAAGCAACCACTGTCGAATTGTCGGATAGTAGAAGGACCTGGCGATTCGACAGGTGAGGGATCCACTGCCTGAAACTCAGAAGAAGAGCAAGAAGCTCCTTCTGGTTGATGTGTAGAGCTGCTTGATCCTGGTCCCACATCCCGTGTAGGGAAAGACCGAGAGGATCCAACGTCGCACCCCATCCGAGATCGCTGGCATCTGCCGTCAGAACGCGATCGGACGTGGGTAAGTCCAGCGGAACACCCTGCGTAATCCACTGAACATCTGTCCAGGGAAGAAGGTGAGGATACAGAGAGTCCGGAAACGGAAGCACCTGATCCAGAGAATCTACATTCGGTCTCCAACGACTGAGCAGAAAGTGTTGGAGAGGTCTGACACGCAGCCGACCTAGAGGAATGAGATCCGTCACCGAACCGCAGAGACCGATCAGCCGGAGAAAACTCCGAGCGGTCGCGGACCTGGACTGGGACAGAGTCAGAGCAAAAGCTGAGAAAATCACAGCCTTGGCCTGGGGAACAGCCACCAAATTGAATTTGGTTTGGAAAGACATCCCCAGATGACAAAACGACTGAGAAGGGACCAGGTCCGACTTCTCCTCGTTGACTCTGAATCCTAGCGACGTGAGCAAGCTCAACAGAGTGGCGACATCCGATTCCAGTAAGGCAGCATTGGAATGCCTCTGGAGGATATCGTCCAGATATGCCGAAGTAGTCACCCTGGACTGTGTGCGATGGAACGCTATCACATGTGACATCAGTCTGGTGAACGCCCAAGGAGCCAGGTTGAGGCCGAAAGGCATGGCCTTGAACTGGTAAACTCGCCCCAGAAAAGCGAACCCGAGATACTTCCGTGACGCCCGATGCATCGGAACGTGGAAGTAAGCGTCTCGCAGGTCGATGCTGGCTGCGAAATCTCCCTGGTGAATTGATTGGCGGACCGACCTGAAAGTCTCCATGCTGAACTTGGGAGCAATGATAGACTGGTTCAGGATGCTCAGATCGATAACCGGTCGGAGTCGGCCGTCCTTCTTCGGCACCAAGAACAGGCGGGAATAGAAACCCACTGACTGAACGTTCTTGACGACCTCGATCGCCCCCTTTGCCAGGAGATTGGCAATCTCCGTGGACAAAAGTTCCCGACGTAAAACGTCTGAAGGAACTGTGGTTGGAAGAGGCACCCTTGACAGAGTGGGGTGCCGTCGGAAGGATATGCGCAGCCCGGACCGAACAACATCTAACACCCATGGATCGGATGTGATGGTGGTCCAATGGTCTGCAAACTCTGCTATCCTTCCTCCAACCTGGGACGAGTCAAGGTGAGGACCTTCATTTCGAGCCCCGACGAGGCCCGCGAGAGGAGAAACCACCTCCTCTGCTAAATGAAGAATCCTGAGACTTCCCTTGATTCTGCCGACCCCTACCTTTACCCCGTGAGTAAGAAGTAGAGGCGGCGGCAGAAGGACCAGCCTTTTGCTTCACAGAGGAAGCAGAAGGGTACTTGTTAGGCTTGGAACGGCCCTTGCCTCCCCGAGAAGGCTGATCAAGCTGACGAAACAGCAGCTGATCTTTGGAATGACGTAGGACGTCATCCCGGACCGTCGACACGGAACCATGGAAAAGTTGCGGACCTGCCAAAGAAGCAGATCGAAGAGTAGCACGCTGCTCCTTGGGAAGGGATCGTCCTGTGTCCAGCACAGCGTCCCTTCGAACTAATTCCAAATTGGCCGTGTTACAGGCATGCGTGTGAGTAAGGTGCATAAGCGCCTTGGACAGCACACGCAAAGGAGCCTGTACCTCGTCAAACTTATCTGGAGGCAGATAAGCAGCCAAAGCTGAGACAACGTGATCTGAGAGAGAAAGCATGCCAAGCATCTCTCTAGATAAGCCAAACGTGGACTCCAGAGTCGTCATTGGAATGACGGCAGACTTGGGCTTGGAAAGCCTGAGGAAAGTGGAGTCCTGATCCAGAACCGTCAAAGTCTGGCAGACTGACGGATTGGCGGAATCGTAGGAACGATAACGCACAGGAGGCAAAAAGGTGTCAACCCTGGTGAAGAACGAAGTCTTCAAAGCCTTGGAATTCAGCTTGGCATCCAATGCTGAAAAAGCCTCAACCACCTGTACCGACTGGCATGGTCGAAGGCGCCCAGAAGCAGGTTGCTCCATAGGCTGTTGGCGCGCGACCGATGATCGCGGCCAGGCTGACACTGTCGGCTGGTTAGCAGGTTTGAGCTCAGGCAGAAACCCAAACACAAAGTCAAGAGCCGCCCCCAAGTCCGAAGACTGCTGGCCCTCGACCTCAAGCATGTCGGACTCCTCCCCAGAGTCGGAAGACACATAGCCCATCGTGGGCAAACCAGCCGATGCCTCCCATGGTGTCGGGACACCAGAGGAATCGGAAACCGGCCTGTTTCCAATCCCGGGAGGCAGCGCCATAGGAGGCGCCTGGAAACCACCCATAGCCTCGCTGGAAGCAACAGGAAGGCTCTTTGAGAGAACCTGAGTGAGTAAGGAGAGGGCCTCCCTAAGCTCACTGCCTGTACCGACCGGTTCGACAGGGGAGCGAACCGGCAAAGTGGCTTCACCTCTGACCCTCTTAACCAGCGAAGGGTCACGATCCTCCAAAACACCCGATGCGGGACGACGGGCGGCAGCCGAAACATCTGAAGGCAGACGTGTATAGGGGTACGATGCACCCCGAGGATCAATATTGCGAGAACTCATGAGAGTCACCGCGGACCTCTGCGGGGCAGAAGGTCCAGGCTGCACAAAAGGCGTTGGTCCCCCAAAACTGGTTGTGTGACCAGAGTGAGTGGACGGAAACGCCACGGAGTTCATAGTGTTTCCACTACGAACATCCGAATCCAAAGACACAACTGTGGTACTCGACGGCGACGAGACCACAGCGATGGGCTCGGCCGGCAGCCCCTTCCGACTTCGCCGAGTTGAAGTCAGGGAAGGCTGGGGCCGATATCCCACGTCTACAGTATCGGACAGTTCTGCAGTCCCCTGCAGCGAAAAGCCGAGGCCGGCTGAAACAGACAACGAAGCAGACGGACCAGCAGCAGTAGTAGATACGTCGAGAGTCGTTGAGGCTGGTGAAATAATGGAGAGAGCACACCGGCTCGGCTCCGAAGGAGGAGTCACAACCCTAGTGACAGCCTCAGATGTCGACTGGAGGGGGACCGTAGTCCCGGAACCAGGCATCTCTACACCAGAACACTCAACGGCTCCCGCAGTATCCACCACAGGAAAAGACTGCACATCCCCCACGGAGGAGGAATAACTCTCACCAGACAAAGTCGGCTCAGGAGGCCCCGAACGACCACGTTCTCCTTTCCCGCGGGAGCGGGAGGCACGGCCACGAGAACGAACGACACGATTTACAGACGCCCAAAAGGTGGAAGGAAGACCATGTTCCACAGACACCACACGGCCGCTCGGCCGAACACCCATTACAGGAGGAACACGACGAATGTACATCGTCCACATGCTTAGGCAGCAGACACTGCCCACAAGGAATTATCCTAGGCATGAAAGAGGTGAGAGGAACAGAGAAGGTGAAATCAGAAAACAGAACACCCCCAAAGAGAGAAAGGTGACAGAAACAAAGACCCCAGACGGTCGACCGGGAACCACCCAACAGGAAGACTACTCTCAACAGAAAGAAGAAACACTGTAGGAGTGGTACCCCGCTGACACCTAACTCTAACACAATTAGAAAAATTTGCAAAAAAAGCATGAACAATAATTGTGAAAATCTAAGTCCGAACCGCGTGGCCCGCGAAAATCGCGCGCGACCCGAGAGAGAGCAAATAAATATACATTATGGACATATAATAGAAAAAAGAGAATATAAAACACTGTTCCTGAGAATACAAAGGATACACTGTGGTATAATGAATCAGGAATCATCAAACATCGAGCTGGTGGAACACTGATAAGCGTGCAAAAACATCTCGACACGAAGCGGATTTTAAAAAGAATGAGTCTTTAGAGACGGTATATGCGCACTGGCAACGGAAGTCGTGAAGTTGTACTTGGGAGAGAGCGTCCCGTACTGGGTCTGCGCCGGTTGCACTCGACCCAGTTTTGGCTTATTTTTATTGGTGCTTTTGCACCACTTTTCTTTCCCAACTTGCTTGGGAAAGACAAAAATAGAGAGTATTTTATCCGAGTTAGGGACTTCCACTGTAGTGCAAGCCTGTAGTAAACAATTGTGAGTAGGTTGATAAGAAATATTTTCAGCCTAAAATGTTTTTTTCTTTTTAAAATTGACCAAAACGCATAAAAAAGCAAAAAAACTAAGGCCAAAAAAAAAAAAGGAATTGATTCTCAGGCACAGCCGCGTTGAAAAAAATGGCCCGCGTTGGGCCTTTTTATTTGGACCGTCATTGCACGAAAATAGGAAACAGGGAAATTGAAAAGGGACTATTGGTTTTAAGGCCCAAAACCAATGAATAAACAGGTAAATATACACAGGTGTGTGTTAAGTGTGAGAGGCAGGGGTCAGCCGAGTGGGCGACTTGGGCGAAGAAGTCGCCTTGTCATTCCTCAAGTCGCCTTGGCTTACATTGGGGGCGAAATTCAAGTCGCCCTCCCAAACTTCCTTGGGAGACATGGCAGTTTACTGTATTTTCTTATGTTTTATTTTTTAAAAACACACGCTTCCGCAAAAAACAGTAAACACGGTTGCTGTTAAAGTCCATCACACGGCTATGAAAGTTAAAAAATTTATAGTAATTTATATATTTTTTATACTTACCAATGACCCAGACTTAGCTGGTGCCAACTCTTTAAATTTCAGGGCCAAACACAAATTTTGCCCCCCAATTCCCAAAATTTGCATCCAAAACAAAAAGAAATCATGTCCTAAAGGACCTCCATACTACGCCTCTACTGCGCATGCGCAGTGACGCAGACGTCCCGAAATTGGCGCCAATTATCATTCTTACTGGCAGTGCCTGGTCAGCGCTATGTACTCAGCGGGGAGGCAAGAGTTCCCAACTCCAGGGAGGGCCATCCCCGTCTGGGTCATTGGTAAGTATAAAAAATATATAAATTACTATAAATTTTTTAACATTTTTATACTGTACCAATGACCCAGACTTAGCTGAATAGTAAACAGGCTGGAGGGCCTAGGACATAGAGGAAAATCCAATAAGCTCAACTATATAGTAAAGAGGTAACCCCTTAAGGAGAAAAGGAGTATTAGGCTTTACATGTATCTTTCTTATTTAATCTTTAATTAGAAAGATACACTACCCTTAATAATTGAGCACAATAACATTCATGTTCTCTATTAACATCCAGTATAACCCTTATACTAATTATTTTTAAAGCAAGCCAATAAATAAAGTAGTCCAGAGAATTGAGACTCTTTATAGTCATTTAAAAGTGTCCGAGTATTGTATATTAAAGCCCGTTTGACACTTGACATATACAAATGCTTCACACCGAGCTACACTTTAAAAATAAGACATGAATGAATTTAAACATTAATATTACACTTAAAACCATCCCGGAAGCGACTCAGAAATACTGACTTGGAGGAGGCATTCCCTTGCTTTTCACTATAAAGCAGGTGACCTAAGGGAACACCCGCCCCCCCCCCCCCCCCCTTCCCCTTGCCCTGGGTCAAATAGCCCAGAGCGAAGAGGGCAGCCGGACGGAGTCACTGCCGGAACAGAAAGCCTGCATAACTATAGTTGCAACTGTTTAGTGGACGACATTCTGAGCAACAGATAACGGACCTAAACAATGCAGGTCTCCAGAAATGGACTCAATATTTCTGAGATAAAAATTCGTAAATGTGGATGGCTGAGACCAATAAGCAGCCTTCATTAAATCTGTAATAGCAACACTATTAGCATAAGCCCAGGAAGTAGAAAGAGCTCTTACTTCATGAGCAGAAATCTTAAGCACAGACTGCTGAGAAGAAGATAAATCTTCATAAGCAGTACTGATAGTTAACTGAATCCATCTAGCAACAGAATGGACTGAAATATCCTTTCTATTAGGCATCAAAGACAGAAAGAAACGTTTCCGTCCCTTTCTGATAAACTGAGATCTCTGTTTATAGATACGTAATGCTCTAACAGGACAGAGTAAAGGCCTACGCCCGTCTGAAGACGGAAGAGCCTTAATAACAATAGGTTCCGGATATTTATTAGGAGCCTGATTCTTAGCTAAAAAACCCACATTAGTAGTGAAGGTGATAGTATTCCCAACACTACGATAATGAGAATCATCCACCGATAGTGCATGAAGCTCACTGACTCTTCTAGCAGAAGAGAAAGCTAAGAGAAAAGCTGTCTTATAAGATAAGAATTTGAAATCTACTGTCCCAAGAGGTTCAAATGGCTTTTCCTTCAATTTAAGAAGAACCCAAGCTAAATTCCACTTAGGAATTAATCTAAGAGTTCTGGGTCTATTTATCGAAAAGTTTCTAACCAACTTCGATAAAGAGACATTAGATCCAATTTGTAAACTATCATGATGTGCATAGGTATCAGATAACATAGATCTATAACCCTTTATAGTAACAGGCTGCAGTTTGATTTCGTCAAACAAGTATACTAGAAAGTTTGCAATGTCTGGTATAGAGGGATCGAATATATCTACAGAATGATCCCTACACCAACGACGAAAAACCTTCCACTTAGCCGCATAGTTTAGCGAAGAGGAGGTCCTCCTCTTCGCTAAACTATGCGGCTAAGTGGAAGGTTTTCCCCTGCGAAAGAAGATCCTCCCGTGGAGGAAGCTTCCGCGGTAGGTCCCACAACAGACACCTGAGTAGATTTATCCACGGTCTCTGTGGCGACAGAGATGCTACCAACAGAATCTTGCATTGAGAATGTTTTATCTTTAGCAATACTTGTTGAATTAACGGCGCTGGAGGATACGCATATCCTATCATTCCGTCCCAAGGGATCGACAGAGCGTCTACTGCAAATGCTCTTGGATCCGGACACGGAGACACATACGTCTGCAACTGATTGTTGAGATGTGTCGCAAATAAGTCTATCATTGGCACATCGCCCGGAATTGATACACCACTCCTAGGACTGCGAAGCGTAGATACTTTCGGAATGTCGGATGTACCATGACGTGAAAGTACGCATCTTTGAGATCTATGCTCGTTGCATAATCGTTCACCCGAATACTCGCTCTGACCGATCGAATCGTCTCCATATAAAACTTCGAAGCGACGATCAGCTTGTTTATCCAGCTCAAATCTATGACTGGACGGAACGAGCCGTCTGGTTTCGGAACCAGAAACAGATGGCTGTAGAATCCCGGAGATTCCTGGTTTTCTACGACCTCTACCGCGTTCTTCATTAAAAGAGACTGCACCTCTGATAACAGAGCGTCTCTTTTCTGCGGATTTGACGGAAGATGAGTCCACTTTGGACTTCGAGTTAATGGAGGCTTTCGTTTGAAGGATATCTTTAGACCTTCCGAAGTCACTCCTCTCACCCAAGGGTCGTCCGTAATCGACGCCCATTCTTGTGAAAAGCTCGACAACCTTCCGCCAACCGGAACGCGATAGAGGTTTAAGCCATCACCTCCTGGACCTGCGAGGCCTGCGGTAGGAGAAACCACGTCTTCCACGACCCGCACCTCGCCCCGTCGACCTCAGGGCGTCCGACCGATTGTCCCGGCCTGAAGGACGTCCCGAACGAGAGTCGCTATCCTGGCGGTCTCTCGAATAAGACCAAGAGGATGCACCGGAACCTCTATAGGAACCTCTCTTGGGCGCATTAGACCCAGAAGTGCCTGTCTTATTCGTGTCTGCTGTATACGACTTCTTAGGAGCAGATTTGAACAACAGAGAATCCTTAGCTTTCTTTGTAATTTTATCATAAATAGCGGAAAGCTTGCCGTCAAAGAGAAGTTCTCCTGAGACCGAAGCGACTCTAAGAGAGTTCTTCACCTTAGAATCCACTAGTGTGGATGTAGCTAGGGCTGTGTCACGTCTAACCAACTCCAGATTTGCCACTGAAAGGGCGGAGTTACACGTGGAATAAGCTACTGCCCTTGAAAGAAGTCTTAAAGAGGATTGTATATCCTGAAACTCTTTCCCCTGAAGGCGCAGTGATAACGCCTTAGTAAGGTGATCTGCGTAAGATAAGGCATCTAAATTGGCTCTGTTAGACGCAATAGCTGTTTCCAACACCGCGGTTGGAATAGAAGCTGACGACGGTAATGATAGCTCTAAGTCTTCCGCCTCGTCGTCCATACGCAGAGGAACTCTCGGTATACCCTGTCCTGCCGTATCGAATTTATTCCTTGCATTAATGAAAGGCAGGTTGAGAGTATTAGCGGACAAGAAACCTGCTTTCCCCGTCCTGGAAGCAAGTTTAAATATAGCGTCGTTCAATAATTCAAATGTTCTTGCAACATTATTGGACTGCGACGGAAACTCGGGAGCGATGTCCCTGAACCGCTCAAAAAATTCAGAGTCCAATGACGCTATAATTCTCTTGTCCGGAAGCGCAGCAGTCTGGCCCGACGGAACAACTTGAGGGAGAAAGTGCCGGATGAAGTCCACGGCAGCTTTATGTTGTTCCGAAAGGGATAACTCCAAGTCATCCGTATCCCTTTCACCATCCGGTCGGACCTGATGATGTTCCCGGTCGTCCGCCCCCAATGCTTCGGCGGAGCGTACCGACCCAGCGCCGTCGGATAATTCTCGATCCGACACCGTTTCTGTCGGTTGCTGGGATGCTGCGATAAGCTGTGCTATCTGCACAAGAATGTCCGGCGTCGAGACCTGCGGAGGCGCAGTCTTTCGCTGCTTCGCCGAGGGCAGCTCCGCATCAGATGGCTCCCGCATACTTTTCCTATGCGAACGTCCGGAGTCCATCGGTCTCGAATCCCTGGCTGCCGGATGGTGTGACCTGGTCGCCGAAGAATCCTTGATCGGCGAAGCTGGTAATATATCGGCGGTCACGCAGCCAAGGTGCGGTCGTGTGCGCTGACGAGAAGAGGAAGCCTTAACAGTCTCTGCGGACTGCTTATACAACGGAGCGTCCCGAGCGACGGACGTATGCTCCGCTAAAGACACATTTTGTACCACAACATCTGGTCCCAGATGTTGTTGTACGAGAGAGGGGCCTCTCTCGCTCGCGCCCGGCTGGACCTGGACGCGCTAGGAACCGGACTCAAAGGCTTCCTCCGTTCTCGCTTACTATCCGCCATCACTGGGTGTGCATCTATTATGTTTATAGTGCTCGCATCACCCAAAATTTCCTCTTGGACCGCATCGGACGAACCCGGCTGCTGAACCATTCGGTGAATGGACGCTACACCGGGCGAGCTAGCGGACGACATTTGTCTAATCTCCATGAGCACTTTTGCCACTAGCTCTGAATTCATTTGTGACGACGGACGCACACTTGAAGAAGATAACATGGAAACATCACCCTGTTCTGGTTCCTCTGAAATAGAAACTGAGAGAGTAGAGTGACCTTGCGGAGAAAGAGCCGGAATCGCTCTTTCTCCAGAAACAACATATCGTGACACACGTTTCCAATGTTTCTCATCCCAATGTTCACATATAGGACAGGGATTAATGCGAGAACACTGACTACAATTAATACAATGATCATGAAAGTCAGAGGAAGATTTCTTCCTATTACAATTTGAACAATGTCCCTTCATTGTGAAAGAACAACAATAAGTCCTAGTTACTCGCAAAAACCCCTGACACAAAGATACATAATAACATGATCCATTAATAAATGAAAAAACAATTGCAAAACAAAATAATTTTGAAAAAATATTTTTTCAGCGAAGCCCAAGTTGCTGAAAAGTAACGTTGAGCCCCGATGGATCCGATGGCAAAGTGTGGTCAAAAATTTTAAAATTATATTAAATAATTAATGAGACACTTTCGGATAATATAAATGTATCTTATAGTGAGATAAACTACAGCAAAGGCAAACAGCCCCCCTCAAAAAAGGCTGTTGCCAATGAAAACAAACAGTGTAAAAACACCAGAAAACATGACTCCAGGCACTGAAAAAACTGGCCCGGAATCAGTCATCAATTACACTCTATCTGATGCAAAACAGAGACTCCCAGGGGAGAATCTGTAGAACATCAGATGGAAGATGCAGAACACAATCGTTATACACCCATGGGTGAAAACGTAACTATGGGGAAAATAACAGAAAACATTCTGTAACCAAGCAACTCTCTCAGGAAATTTTAGAAATGAAATTTCTCAAAAATATGCCAAAAGCATGGGAGAATTGCAAGGGGGGACTTTAGAAGGCTAGGGGAGAGGAAACACTGAATAAGCAGTGCAACAATTAGCAAGAATGACAACAAGAGGCCCATGCCCCGAAAATAGGCAACTTAACATAATTTCATCAAAAAATTTTAAGTACAGCCCTGATTATTTTTTGTCACTTCTTTTCCTCTCCTCCTTCTATCCTCCTTAGAATCACATTTTCTCCAAGAATTACGTGTCTGGCATCCTTTAAACTGAGATTTACAAGCACAAAGATCAGTGAGATGTTGACTGATGAAGGGCCAAACAGAGAATGATAATTGGCGCCAATTTTGGGACGTCTGCGTCACTGCGCATGCGCAGTAGAGGCGTAGTATGGAGGTCCTTTAGGACATGATTTCTTTTTGTTTTGGATGCAAATTTTGGGGATTGGGGGGCAAAATTTGTGTTTGGCCCTGGTTTTGTTAGAGTTAGCACCAGCTAAGTCTGGGTCATTGGTACAGTATAAAAATATAGCCTAAACTAGCCCAATTTTATATTTCTGAAAAGAATTGCAATGGCGTAGTCGTTCGAACAATTCGCCCCAACTGATAGCAACCAGCACAAAATGGCTATTTAAAAACAAAGTACCAGACAAAACAACGAATCACACAAGACACGCATCGAGTTAATTAGAATTTATTAAATTTAACCACCGTTTCAAAACAAAAAAAATGTATTGGAGACAGTTCGTCCATATCGAAATTGCTTGCAGTTACGCTCTGTTCCACTGAAAAATTGGCTGCATTGAAATTCGCCCCGCAATTTGCACTGAATGTTTTTCTTTGAAAACTTGTGAAGTTTGTTGGAAGGGGGTTAAATGTAATAAGGCTACAACAGAAATCACAGGTATTTGGATGGATAAGAATGGCAAACCTTCAAAGCACCAATCGCACATGTCAGTGAAAGATGGTTGGCAGAAATTGTCAGTTTTCTGAACAGCGTATTATTACCCAGCGCAGCCGGGAAGGGAGACAACTGAAATGTTTTGTCATTTACCAAAGAAATTGATTAACTCAAATTGTTAATAACGCTTAATTTACGAAGGATATCAAAAACTTTTTTAACTACGCTTTTCAACTCAGTTAGGGTATTCAGAAACCATGAATGACCCAGCTTCTTATATGAACTTGAAATTTATTTTAAACACTTTAAATATTTTTTTAAAAAGGATATACCTTCTGTTACAGAGAAGAACACTCTCACCATGGGTCATACTAAATTTCAAATCCACATCGTTGAGGCAAATACAAAATCAACTGCACGTTAACCTTAGTCATCACTGTTAGGCAAAGAGTTAGGGGGTATTCAGAAACCATGAACGACACAGTTTTTTGTGGGGTGGGGGGATTTTAACCTACATTCTGTTATGTAACCATCTGACTTAGTTTTGTGTGTGTTTGTATGTTTGGATAACTTTTATTTATTTTTTTCTCCACAATTGTGTCCTCTATGTTCATTTATTTTGTCACGATGTCATATACGTTTTATGTTTTTTTTTCTGATTTCTCCTTCATGTCCACTGACTTCTCCCTCCTGGGTCCTGACTTCTCCCTAAAGTCTCTGAAGGGAGAAGTCACTTCTCCCTAAAATCAGCTGCCAGGCTGACCCCTGGTGAGAGGGGAAAGGTTTTCGCCATATTTTCAGGAGATTGGGCACACACGGCAGGGGAATTCAAACGCAAACTTGACTCGGTCGATGTTGGGCGAGTTGTCCAACACAGGCATAACCCACCTTGTCAAATACTAAACGTTAAATTTGCCAGGTACTGGCGTCAAGTAAACCTTTTTTGCTGTGAAAACACGAATGAGAAATAGTGAGAATAATCGGTACAGGTAAGTATATTTTCGGGGTGGGGAATTATCACTTACTAAAGAAATACAAAAGTCCAAATTCTGCTGACGTGTCATGAACATAACGGGAAAGAATGGGCAAACACTGAATGGAATCTGAAATTCAGATTTTTCCAGAGCAGTTGTGCATCAAGGGAGATTACTCAAAACACATGTGCGTTTCCCAATACGAATGACGTCTTCATTCAAAGTAAACAAACGAAGTCTTTACGGGCCGACACGTCCAGCTTATTTTGTGTATTGAGTTGGGCCTATCCATTTATTAATTTCACCCACGGGAGATCGGATAGTGATATGAATGAAAGGGCTTCGCCGCAGTGGAAAAATAAAGTGATGTTTCCCTTTTTTAAATATCAAACTTGATCGCTTGGATGTATACGGGTTCAAACTATTTTTAATAGGCGTGGTCTTTGGGAGGGGCTCTTTGACAGACGGCTGATGACGTTACAAGTGCTGTGTAAGTTCCATGCCGAGTTGACATCGGAAGCTTGCTTCCATTCTGGTTTGTTTTTGTTTCCCTTCTAAAATTTCTGTCATAAAAATGTTAATTTCTATCAAAATAACTCACAATTATACCAAAATAATACGAGGGTGGTCAATAATATCTAGTATTCATAAAATAGTTCAGCTTTGTAAAAGTTTAAAAGTGAAGTCAGAGTTCTGTTTCTAAATACAAAAAGTGGTGATATCAGAAAATAAAGAAAAACAGTTTTAGTTTTCAATAAAATGAGTTTTATTTGTATATCATTTTACAATATGCACTTTCCATGCTTTTCAGGTAAAAACAGACATCAGAAAGTGACTTTTGCCTCTCAATCCTTTCTCACCATCTGGAAGAAATAAAAATAAAAAATAAAAATAAAATCCTCCCTCCCTCATTGATTTGAAAAAAAAATTGCCTGAGAATCAATTGATTTTTTTTTTTTGGCCTAATTTCTGGATTTTGGTCCAAAATTTTCCCACCCAGCCACCAAATTTTCAGGGTAAAAAAAAATTTTTTTTTTGGTCTTAAAATTGACCGAAACGCATAAAAAACAAACAAAAAAATTCCGGATTTTGGTTAAAAATTTTCCAAGTCCCACCCGGCCCCCAAATTTTCAATGTAAAAAATTTTTTTTTTTTGTCTTAAAACTGAACGAAATGCATAAAAAAACAAAAAACTTTTCAGCTTAAATATGAATCCAGGGACTTGGCTTGAACAAACTTGAATCTCACCCACCTAAGGATGCTGCATACCAAATATCAAAAGATTCTTATTGGTAGATCTGAATAAGAAGATTTTTAAAGAATATTCCTCATACTGCACTAATTTAAACATTTGGGCTTCCACAGAGAGCCCAAATATGGACCCAGGGAATTGATTTTGATAAACGTGTGAAACAATCTTCCAAAGATGTTATATGTGAAATTTGAAAGCTTTTGGAGCAGTGGTTTGGGAGAAAAGTAGTCTTGTATGTTTTTCCCATTACCCACAGTGTTAAAAAATGATGACTCAGCACTTTTTCAAAGTCCCCAATAAGTACCCCATGATAAAACCGATAGCAATTTTTTTTGACCATTCCATTCTGTTGGTCCTAAGAAAGCTTCACACCAAATAAGAATTCTCAGTGCAGTGTAGTTTTGCAGATATGGGCGTTTTAATTTTTTTCTATTTTTGGCTCCTGCGGTTCCCATGGGGCGACGGAAAAAAAATTTTGGGCATAAATTAAGTACTTATGACCCAATAAGCCCTCATATCAAATTTGGTTCAAATCTGCCCCTCGGTTTGGAAAATAGAAATTTTGGGCTGGGCAAAAATTCTTGCCCCTCCCATAACAAAGGCAAATATAGCTCCTCGATCTTCTCTTGAACAAATCTAAGTCTACACCTCAAAAGGAAGCAGCACACCAAATATCAAGTCTCTGCTACTGCTGGTTCATGAGAAGAAGATTTTTTTTAAGATCTGAGCACACTTTTTAGGCGTGGCCCTACCGAGGGGCGGGTCAACTTGATTTGAACAAATTTGAATTGACATATGATAGGTTACATGCACAACAAATTTTGAATTTGGTCCAGTAGTTTGTTAGAAGTCGATAATGTAAAGTTAACTCCGAACGGACAACGGCCTGACAGACGGAAAGTGATTAGTAAAGCTTCCCTTGAGCTGTGCTCAGGTGAGCTAAAAATAACATGAACAAAGTGGATTTATTTATTGGGGGTTTAATGACACTTTTGACAGCCACGGTCACCTCATGTCTGACAATTTTACTGGTGGAGGAAGGTGGAGTACCTCAGAGAGAACCACTGAGCAATGGTGAGCAACTGTCAGACTCCCCAACGTACTAACTCTGCACAATCAGAGTGGAATTTGTGGACAGTATAACTCAGTATGTTTCTCAAAGGGCATGTCATGCTAGACTTCCATGTGATCTTTATGGACAAAACAATGCTTATTTCTCAATGGAAAAAGGGACATAACTCATGAGAACAATATGCTGACTGCATAACCTGATATGTGTCTGAAGGAGCAGGTCATGCTGGACATCCATTAAAGTTTACATTAAGATCTAGCTACAATCAGTTGAATTATGGATTCATGTAGACAAGAGATATTTATTTCTCAATGGAAAAAAGGAGGAGCTTAACTCACAAG
This sequence comes from Pictodentalium vernedei, assembly GCA_031216915.1. Taxonomy (NCBI): domain Eukaryota; kingdom Metazoa; phylum Mollusca; class Scaphopoda; order Dentaliida; family Dentaliidae; genus Pictodentalium; species Pictodentalium vernedei. The sequence goes on from CM062292.1 coordinate 372,984,546, forward strand.
TGGAATGTGTGGACTACATAACTTAAAATCCTACTACTATCTGCTAAGTTATGGAATCGTTCAGATGGATGGACATACATACACAGAACGACACATGTGTGTGAATGGGTTAATTGATGTGGCACCAGTGGCCTCGAGTTTTATCCTTCCGCAATGGCACAAGTGCCATATTGATTAATCCATTCACACACGTGTGTTGTTCTGTATTTATTACAGGCATTCACATCTACAAAAACAATTATTAGAATGACATTCAGCAATTCATTTGCCAATTATCAACAAAAAGAACACATTTTATCGCCAATAGAGCTGTGCAGTTTTGAAAATTCAGGTCGGTTTTAGTCTCAGTTCGTTTTTTTTTTAAATCTCGGTTTACTGTTTGGTTTTCATTGTACAAACATAACAATGCATACACTGCTTATTATTTTGCAGTATATAAATTTGCATCAAACAAAAACTGACCCATTTATAAAATAAAACAGAACATGACAATTTGTCGAGATATCCAATTCAAATTCAATCTTTGATAGTAGCAGGAGCCGAGGTTGTTACACTGAGATCTGTTAGGCTATGTTGTACATTTAAAAATGTTACGCTAACTATTATCTTGTGCTATTTGATACTGAATAAATATCAAAGTTATTTTCCATCCCATGTTTTGATATTTTCAAACCCTTGGTGGACGATTTGGGTAAAATTGAAAGCGAACGATTTGGGTAAAATTGCAAGCAGACGATTTGGCGTGCTGGTGTGGGATGTGGGTAAAATTGCAAGCGAACAATTCGGCTGTTGGACGAAACATCTGTATGTCCTCTCTGCCTAACTGCTTGAAATGGTAATGTACTCAACTCAACTGATGGAACTACAGTAAGTGGATACTGGATGGTGATTTATTGTCAAATTGCTACCAGAAACATTAATTTAATCCCAAAGAGTCACGACATATTAATTCAATAAACAGGAAATCTTTGTGCCTGTCATTGCTGGGAGGGGAACTCCGTGGCAATGCATGTGTGTAATACACTCTGATTTCCTAAGTGCAAAGTAGTTATGTAAATTATCTCAAGAGTTTCAAGTTTAAGAAAATAATTTCTTGCCTTAAGTCTGTTGTAAAATTATATGTGTGTTGTCGTAAAACATTGTCTCTATTAACAGTGTTAATGACTTTATTCAACTCAAGTAAAAACCCGATGCGTGAGAAGTCAATTTTGTCAATTATTTTCAGGGTATTCCGGTGAATGCAGCATTCGAACGAATGCGATAACAATTACTTGTGTAGCTGTTCTGAAAAAGGGGTATCGTGACTCTAAAGTTTCTAAATAGTAACTTTATGTTGTTTCTCTCATTATTCAGAGATGTGAAGACCTAATAAGATGCGTAGCCGCTCAGCACAACCCCATCACAGTCGCATAAAATTTCTTGCTGTTAATGCATCTGATAGTAGACAAAAACGAGCATAACAACTGACTAATTTCGTTCTGGATAATGGCAGACAAACCAGATTGTTGTGAGACATTACAGAGTTCATTATTTAAGTGACAGCCCAGGGCGCTATCTTCAGACCGAAGCATATCACTTGGAACTGAAATACTATCCATTGGACGTCAAACTGTAGGTACTTTCTGAATGCCGGATATACCAGGACATGAAAAAATGGATCCTTAGATCTATGCTTGTAGCATAGTCGATCACTGGAACGCTCGCTTTTACCAACTAAATGATAACCATAAATAAACTTTTTGAGCTTTGATAAACTTGTTATCCAGCTCCAGTCTATTATCGGTCGGAACGAGCTCTATGGCTGCGGTACGATAACAGGTGACTACAGAATCCTAGAGAATCTTGATTCTCGACGACCTCTATTACTTTCATTATCAAGAGAACCTTCACCTCTGATTGGAGAGTCTCTTATGCAAGGATTTGACGGAAGCATTGTCCATCAGACATTAAGTTAGTTGTGGTTCTCTCGGAAAGATAGCCGTAGGCTGTCCAAGACCACATTTCTCGCCTACTGGTCTTCCGTAATAGTTATCCAGTTTGATGTGAATCTTGATAACCATCCGTCAACTGCTAAGCAATCGAGGTGCTAACCCTCACCTGTATTACCTGTGAGGCCTACAGAAGGAGAAACTATGTCTCCTTCGCGAAGAGCCTCAATCCAATGGCTTAGGGGCGTCTGACCGGTATTCTCGATCAGACCTACGTCCCCTATCCGAGTTGCTGTATGACGATCCCTAGAGTAATTATAGGAGGGTTAAAAAGATTATTTTATATTTTTCCCATTATCGTCAGTGTTAAATAATGCTGACTCAGCATTTTTTCAAAGTCCCGAAATTGTACCTTAGGACAAAACCGATAGCGATTTTTTTTTCACCATCCTTTCTATTCGTCCTAAGGAAGCTTCACACCCAATAAAAAGTTTCAGTGCCATGCAGTTTTGGAGATAAGGGCATTTCATTTTTTTTTATTTTTAGCTCCTGAGATTCCCACGGAGCAGCAGGAAAATTTTTTTGGGCATGAATCAAGTACTTAGGACCCAATAATACCTCATAGCAAATTTAGTTCAAATTGGCCTCTCGGTTCGAAAAGTTAAAAAATTTATAGTAATTTCTATATTTTTTATACTTACCAATGACCCAGACATAGCTGGTGCTAACTCTTAAAATATAGGGCCAAACACAAATTTTGCCCCCCAATCCCCAAAATTTGCATCTAAAACCAAAGAAAACATGTCCTGAAAGGCCCTCCACACTTCGCCTCTACTGCGCATGCGCAGTGTCAAGGACGTTCCGAAATTGGCGCCATTAATCATTCTAAAAACCAGTGCCTGGTAAGCGCTATGTACTCAGCGGGGAGGCAAGAGTTCCCAACTCCTGGGAGGGCCATCCCCGTCTGGGTCATTGGTAAGTATAAAAAATATAGAAATTACTATAAATTTTTTAACATTTTTATACTGTACCAATGACCCAGACATAGCTGAATAGTAAAAAGGCTGGAGGGCCAAGGACATAGAGCAAAATGGAATACGCTCAATAATATAAAATAGAGTCATCCCCTGTAGGGAAAAAGAAGTAATAGGCCTTACATGTATCTTTCTTATTTATGATAAATTAGAAAGATACAACACCTTCGAAAATTGAGCTTCATACATCCATGTACTCTATTAATATCCAATATAATCCTTATACTAATAATTTTTAAAGTAAGCCAATAAAGTAAGTCTAGAGAATAGAGACTCTTATACTCCTAAAAATGTCTGAGGATTGTATAATCATGTCCGTTGACATATGCAATAATCAAAAGCTATACTTTAAAAACTAAGACTTGAATGAATTTTAAAAACCTAAACTTCTCACTAAACAACCATCCCAATAACAGCTCAGAATGACTAACTCCGGAGGAGGTATCTCCTTGTTTTCATAGTAAAACAGGTGACCCAAGGGAACACCCTCCCCCCCCCCCCCTTTTTCTTGCCCTGGGTCAAATAGCCCAGAGCGAAGAGGGCAGCCGAACGGAGACACTGCCGAAACAGACAGCCTACCTAGCTATAGTAGCAACTGTTAAGTGAATGACATTCTGAGCAGTAGATAATAGACCTAACAATAGAGGCCTCCAGAAATGGACTCGATATTTCTGAGATAAAAATTCATGAATGTGGATGGCTGAGCGCAATGAGCGGCCTTCAAAAATCTATAATAGCGACACTATTAATGTAAGCCCAAGATGTAGAAGAACTCTTACTTAAGCACAACTGCTAAGTCAATGATATACCATAAGCAGTACCGATAGTTAATAGAATCCATTAACAATAGAATGGAGCGTAACGTCCTTCTACTAGGCATCAAAGACAGAAGAAGCTTACGCCCATAGTAATAAACAGATATCTGTTTATAAATACATAAACTCTACCCGGAAAGAGTAAAGGCCTATGCCCGTACGAAGACGGAAGGACCTTAAAAACAACAGGTTCCGGATATTAGGAGCCTAACTCTTATGCAAAAATCCAACCTAAATAGTAACGGAAGTAGTGATTCCGAAACTACGAAAGTGAAAATCATCCATCGATAGTGCATGAAACTCACTGAGTCTACAGTAAAAGAGAAACCAACAGAATTACTGTCTAAAAGGTCAGAATTTGAAAACTACTGTTTCCAGAGGCTCAAATGATTACTTAGCTAAATAAGAACCGAAGTTAAAATCCATATAGGAATTTAATCTAAAGATTCTAAGTCTATTTATCAGAAAGTTACTAACTGACTTAGATAAAGAGACATAAGACTCAATTGTAAACTATCGTAGAGTGCATAGGTATTAGGTAACATAAACCTATAACCTTAATAATAACAGGCTGCAGTAGATCTTGTGAAACAAGTATACTAAAAAATTGCAATGAGTAGTATGGAGGGATCAACAATATGAACATAATGATCCCTACACCAACGACGGAAGAGCCTCCACTTTAGCCGCATAGAATAGCGAAGAAGAGGATCTCCTATAGTAAGAAATCGCGTCCAAAGCTCGTCCAGTACAATGCTTACAATGCAATACGGACCACACAACGGAATACATGAAGGTTGCGACCTTGCGGGTTGTGATAAAGATGACACGATTTACCCAGTGAAAAAAGATCCTCACATTGAGGAAGATTTCACGTTAAGACCCACAGTAGACAAGAGAGTAAATTACCCATGATCTCTGTGAAGTTAGAGATGCTATCAACAGAAATGTATTGTGGTTGTTTATCTTAGCAATACCTGCTGAAACAACAGCGCCGGAGGATACGCGTATCCTATCATTCCGTCCTATAGATCAATAGAGCGTTAACAACATTAGCTCAGAGATCTGGACAAGCCAACACATACGTCTGCAATTGATTAGCAAGCTGTGTCGTAAATAAATCATCATTGGGCGCTCCCATAGATAGCAAATCTGATTGAATACTTGTTTGTTGAGAGTCCATTCTGACAGCAACAAGCGACCCGTAAGTGAACGGGAGTCCGGTAAAACAATCAGACGACCTGGAATATGACGGACCAAAACAGAACTTGGTGTACTATAACCAACAGACGGATTCTTTCCATTAAATTGAATAACGGAAACGAAAGAGTGCCTCCCTGGTTCCGGAGATACGCCACTACTGTCGAATTAAAGGACAGGATTTGGGCATGCGTTTCTGAATAATGTTCATGCAATGACATAAAGCAAGCCTAAAAAAACATTATTCCGCGGAAGAAAATTGGTTGCTAAGAGACTGCGGAACCCAAAGACCCTGGCACTTCGAATCCGTTGGGATCAGTATTATATCCCAATCTGTTTGACTGGCAACCGTCATAACAGCCACACTCGGGTCCGGCAACTGCGGTGGCACTCTCTGAGTCAACCACCGAATGTTTGCCCCAGTCTGAATCTCTTGTAACACTAGATAGACAAGAGAACGTGTAAATCGAGCAATTCATGGATTGCCGAAAAGTTGCCGTCGAAGAGAAGCTCCTCCGAGAACGAAGCGACTCTGAGAGAGTTCTTAACCTTACTATCCACGCGTGTGGATGTCGCTAGGGCTGCGTCACGTCTAACCAACTCCAATCAGCCACTGAAGGGCGGAGTTATACGTGAACAAACTACTGCCCTCAAAAGAAATTACATTGAGAATAATATCCCGTAAATCTTTTCTTGAAGACGTAATGATAACGCCTCAGTAAGGCGGATTACGTATGATAAAGCGTCTAAGTTAAGTCTACTATACATCATGTCGTTTCCAACATTGAAGTTGGAAAAGACATAAACGGCAAAAAAGAATATTTCCAGTCTTTAACCACACCGTCTAGACACATATGAACTCTCGGTATGCCCTGCTCTGCCAAAATAAACTATTCGTATAAATGATAAAACGGCAGAAATGAGCAACGCGGACAAGAAACTAAACTATCATGCTTGGTAGCAGGCTTGTATGTATATATATAGCGTCGAAAAATAAAACACATGTTGTAATGACATTATTGGACTGCGTCGGTAAGTCAGGGACAATGTCCCTGAACCGATCGAAAAATCCGAGTCCAATGACGCTATAAGTCTCTTATCCAAGATCGCAGCAATGAAGTCCGAAATAACAATCACTGGAAGATAATGCCAGAAGAAATGAAAGGCAGCTTCCGATACTACTAAAGGGAAAACTCGAAATCTTTCGAATCCCTTTCGCCATCCTGTCGGACCCTATAAAGCGTTCGGTCGTCCGTACCTGATGCAACCGCGGACCGCACCGACCCAGCGCCGTCGGATAATTCCTGATTCGACCAAGAAACTGTCAATTGCTGGGATGCTGCGAAACAACTGTGTTAACTCGGATAGCACGTCCGTCACTGAGGCCTGAGGAGAAGCGGTCCTACAATGCATTGCCGCTGGAAGCTCCGTGATCGTTACCCCGTGCATACTACCAATATGCGAGCGAACGGAGTGTATAGGCCTCGTGTCCCTTGGCTACCGGATGGCGCGACCTATTCGCCGTGGAATCACTGAATGACGAAACTGATCGGATACTCGAGGTCACGTAGCCAATGTGCGGTCGTGTGCCCTGCTGTGAGGATGAGGAAGCATTAAGGACAGTCTCTCGGACTGTCAATAAAACGGAGCGTCCCGACCGACAGACATATGCTCCGAATGTAAAATATCTGAACCACAACATGCGGTCCCCTATGTTGTTGGACGAGAGAGGGACCTCTCTCGCTCACAGCCCGGACGGACCTGGACAAGCTAGGAACCGGACTAACAGGCTTCCTCCGATCTGTCCTCAATCTGCCGTCAGTGGGTGAGTACTAAAGTAATTAAAGTGCTTGCATCACCCAAATCTCCTTCCTAGACCGCGACGGACGAACCCGGCAGCCGAACCATTCGATGAATGTACGCTACACCGGGTGAGCTAGCGAATGTCACTCCGTAGGTGATAGACATATTCCATGAGCACTTATTGCCGCTAGCTCTTCATTAACTATGACGACAGAGGCACACTTTTGAAAGACATCTTCGTAACTTTGTGAACAAGAAACCAGAAATGCTTGGATATAGCAAGCATAAAATAATAATATACATAGCGTCGTTCAATAATTCGAAAGTTTGTGTGACATTATTGGACTATGTCGGAACTGAGGGACGATGTCCCTGAACCGAACCAAAAAAATTTCTAAGTCCACCGACGCTATCAGTTTCTTATCCGGCATCGCAGCATTCTGGTCCGACAAAAGAAGCTGTAGAAGACCAAGTCAGATGACATACACAACAGCATATGTTGTTCCGAAAGGGAAAGCTCGAAATCCTCCAAATCCCTTTCGGTATCCTGTCGGACCGGATGAAATTTTCGGACGTCCGTACCTGCTTCCGCGGAGCGTCCCGACCCAGCATCGTCGGATAAAAAATATGCGACAGATTCAGTTGATGCTGGGATGCTGCGATAAACTGTGCTATTTAGGAAAGCACGTCCGTTCCCGAGGCCTGTGCAGTAGCGGTCTTACGGTGCATTGCCGCCGGAAGCTCCGTGTACGTTGACTCCCGCACACTTCCTATGCGAACGTCCGGAGTCTGCAGGCCTCGTGTCCCTGGCTACCGGATGGTGTGACCTGGTCGCCGATGAATCTCTGACTGGCGAAGCTGACTGGATATCGGTGGTCACGTAGCCAAGAGCGGTCGTGTGCGCAACTATGAGAATGAGGAAGCCTTATTGACAGTCTACTCCGGACTGACTATATGTCGGAGCGTCCCGAGCGACGGACGTATGCTCCGAATGCGAAACATTTTGTACCACAACATCTGGGGCCAGATGTTGTTGAACGAGAGAGGGGCCTCTCTCGCTTGCCGTCCGGTTGGACCGGAACGAGCTATGAACCGGACTAAAAGGCTTCCTCCGTTCTCCCTCCGATCCGCTGTCACTGGGTGTGCATTAGGTTGATTTATAGTGCTCGCATCACCCCAAAATTCCTTCTAGACCGCAACGGACGAACCCGGCTGCCGAACCATTCGGTGAATGGACGCTACACCGGGCGAGCTAGCGGACGTCAAAGGCCGTCGAACCTACTAGGGTCCTCTTAGGCAATTGGCGTATTTACATGAGCACTTTTCCGCTAGCCCTTCATTAATTGTGACGACGGAAGCACACTGTTGGAAGACATCACAGATACATCACCCTAATCTTGATCGTCTGAAATAGAAATTGATAAAGTAGAGTGACCCTGCGGGGAAAGGACCTGAGTGTCCAATTCCCCAATAACATACCGTGACATACGCTTCCCATATTGTCATCGAAATCATACGATACAGAACAGGAGTTAATGCGAGTACACTGACCACATATAGAATGATTATAAAGTCAGAGGAAGACTTCCTGTTATTACAATTGATCAATATCCTTTCAATGTGAAAAAGAAAACAAGTCCAGGTACTCGCACTAACCCCTGACAATCAAAATACATAATAATAATATGATCCATTAATATAGAAAAAATAATTGAAATCAAAATATTTTGAAAAAATATTTTTTCAGAACAGCCCAAGTTTCTGAAAAGTAACGTTGAGCCCCAATGGATCCCAAGCCTAAGTGTGGACAAAAATTTTAAAAATATTTTAAACAATTTATTCAACACTTACAAACAATAATAATGTATCTAGTTATGATTAAAATAACATCAAGATATTATTTTCCAGAAATCCCCCCCCTCACACAGAGGGCTGTTGCAAATGTAAACAATAAGTGTAAAAACACTAAAATAAGACTCCAGGCACCCAGGCCCGAAATCAGTTACCAAAAACACACTATCTGATGCAAAACAGAGACTTCCAGGGAAGAAACTGCAGAACATCAGATGGTAGATGCAGAACACAACGCCTAACCACCCGTAGGTGAAGACGTAAACATGGGGAAAAGAACAGAATTCATTCTGTTATTCAGTTAAAACTCCCAAGAAAATTTAGTAATAATAATTACAAAAACTATGCCAAAAGCATGGGAGAATAGCAAGGGGGGACTTAAAGGACAGGGAGAGAGGAAAACACTTAAAAAACAGTGTAACTAAATAATCAGAATGACAACAAAATGGCTGCTGCCTCGAAAATAGGTAACTTAACATAATTTCATTAAAAAATTTTAAGTTACAGCCCTGATAATATTCTGTCACACATTTTTTTCCTCTCCTCCTTCTCTATCCTCCTTAGAATCACCATTTCACTAATATTTATGTGTCTGGCATCATTTAAACTGAGATTTACAAGCACAAATCTCAGTCAGATGTTAACTGATGAAGGGCCAAACTTAGAATGATTAATGGCGCCAATTTCGGAACGTCCTTGACACTGCGCATGCGCAGTAGAGGTGAAGTGTGGAGGGCCTTTCAGGACATGTTTTCTTTGGTTTTAGATGCAAATTTTGGGGATTGGGGGGCAAAATTTGTGTTTGGCCCTATATTTTAAGAGTTAGCACCAGCTATGTCTGGGTCATTGGTACAGTATAAAAATATAGAAATTTTGGGAGGGGCACAAAATAGGGATCCTCCCGTAAAGAGCCCAAATATTGACCGAGAAAATTTCTTTGAACAAACTTGAATCTTGAGTGCCAAAGGAGCTTACATACCAAATATCACAGCATTCTGACTGGTGGTTCATAAGAAGATTTCAGGAGAAATTGATGCTTTTGGGGCATCACTCCCACCCCAGTGGAGCATTGAGTTCATTTTAACAAACTGGAAAGAGGATACCTCCAATATACTGTATGTCAAATTTGTTTAGGTTTGGGCTAGTGGTTTTGAAGGAGAAGACCGAGTTGCGAAAGTTAACCGACGACGGACGCAAAGTGATGGCAAAAGCTCACACTGACTTTCAGTCAGGTGAGCTAATTATGAGCATTAACTCTTAGAAGCCGGGGAATCAGAATGAATTTATTGAACATGACATACCGTGAAAAACTTAACGTAATGCAGGTGCTTCTAGTTAAGTTTCGTCTGCCTATTCAGGCAGACGACACTTGACTAGAAGCACCTGCTTAGTGTTTAATTCTCCCCCAGCCCAAAGATAGTCAAACCATCACAGCCAAATTACCTGCCGTATTACATCACAGGCAAGAAAACTCAACTCCCAGCTTTTAAGAGTTAATTGGATGGACATGAAACACAGATGCACAGACACACAGAGCTGGAAACTAACTCACCTGCCAACATTGGTGTGACAACACATTTTATTCTGGCAGACTTAATGTTGACCCCATTTTGAAGCACAAAAGCAATAAAAATTGTTGAAAAATTTATCAAAAAAGGTTAATTCACTCAATATGTATAAACTATTACTGTCATAAATATATAGTTTATAAGATTTTCTCTTACATCAGATCCCCAAGTTGAAATCTTGCATTCTGTTATCATCAAAGCGGCACCACCTTTCTTAACCTTTTCCACAAAGTCTTCACTAATCACATGAATTTCTGCTTTTTCGGAGTCTTTTATATGTTTGGACTTTTTCTCCAGTTCATCTGCAATTTAAAATATATAATATCAACAGACCATAACCTCATAGATTTATCTTGTACGTCTCCATAACCACAGACATGTATCTTGTCCCCAATCATTAATCCCTGAAAGTTGATGATCAACTTGCTACAAAACTGTTTCTTTTTTTCTGTTTGGGGGGTGGGGGGTTTTTAACAACACTTTCTACAACCATAATCACCTCATGCTGCACAGTTTTACAGATGGAGGAAGCCAGAGTACCCAGAGAGACACAAGCAGGATTTGCAAAGGTTGAAGACAAGTGCACAACCAACATGCAATATGCCTGAGTTCTCAGTGTGACTGTTTCCCCCACAAAGCAGCAGTTTCATTCCTGATCAACCAGGCTGGTAGATGGTACCTCTGGAGGACGATATTAGGCACTAATGTGTTGCAGGATATTTCCATTCATCATTTTCCACCTCTCAAGGCTGACACAACAGAAAGTGTTTTAAATGGGAGCATTTTAGACTCAATGTTGGATTAACTCTTTGCATGCTAACGGATATTCCTGCCCAGCACAGGGATTCTCTTGTCAATGAAATAAGTATAATTTGGGCTCATGTAATCATATTTTCACCCTGTAAATTGATTGAAATTTTTCACCACTGATTTGTCTTATATTTATATTAACTTTTCATCAAATCTAGTCATGGCTGCTGTAAAGCACCCATGACTAGATTTGCTGAAAAATATCCTGAAAATACTCGATGGGTTAAGAGTTAATGTACATATATCTGATTCATTGCATACAAGTTCCAAATTGTCTACACGTTTGATTCATCCAAAGTGTTGGTATCTTTCAAAACATAGTTTGATAACATGTATATTATTGTAAGCATGAGCAGTTTGTAACATTGGACATTTCCACCAATGGCTTCGTTCATGGGATTTACAACTTAGATGTCTGGCTTTGGAAAACCCAAGGGGTTCCCCATACTTTATCAATTATTTCTAGATACTGGCAGTTCATATCAGCTGAGGTCATTATAACAACATCATAGAGCTGCTTATTGGTACGTAAGTGTGAACTCATGGAGAACTACTGATAACAGTAATTAAAGGAGTGATAATGCACATGTAGGCATTTCTAGTCACGAGTCCGTCAAAAGTTAAACAATTTATAGTAATTAATATATTTTTTATACTTACCAATGACCCAGACTTAGCTGGTGCCAACTCTTTAAATTTCAGGGCAAAACACAAATTTTGCCCCCCAATCCCCAAAATTTGCATCAAAATCCAAAAAATCCATGTCCTATGTGGTCCTCCATACTTTTGTGTACTGCGCATGCGCAGTGTCAAGGAAGTACCGAAATTGGTGCCAAATCTTCATTCTTACAACCAGTGCCTGGTAGGTGTTATGTAATCAGCGGGGAGGTATGGGTTCCCAACTCACGGAATTACTGACTCCAGATGAGGTATGCCCTTGCTTTTCACTATAAAGCAGGCTATATAAAGGGAACACCATCCCACCCCCCCCCCCCCCACCCTTCCCCTTGCTCTGGGTCAATCTACCCAGAACGAAGAGGGCTGCAGGACAGAGTCACTGCTGGAACAGAATGCCTGCATAACTATAGTTGCAACTGTTTAGTGGACGACATTCTGAGCAACAGATAACAGACCTAAACAATGCAGGTCTCCAGAAATGGACTCAATATTTCTAAGATAAAAATTTGTGAAAGTGGAAGGCTGAGACCAATATGCAGCCTTCATCAAATCGGTAATAGCAACGCTATTAGCATAAGCCCAAGATGTAGACAGCGTCTTCACTTCATGCGCCGAAATCTTAAGCACAGACTGCTGAGTAGAAGATAATTTTCCACAAGCAGTACAAACAGTCAATTGAATCCACCTTGAAATAGAATGGACTGTAATGTCCCTTCTATTAGGCAGCAGAGACAGAAAGAAACGTTTTCGGCCCTTTCTGATAAACTCAGATCTTTATTTGTAAATACGCATAGCTCTAACTGGACATAGCAAAGGCCTATGGCCATCTGAGGACGGAAGAGCCGAGAGACGTGCAGGTTGAGACCTTGCGGGTTGTGATGCAGTGTGCGCGATTTCCCCTGCGAAAGAAGGTCCTCCCATGGAGGAAGCTTCCGAGGAATGTCCCACAACAGACACCTGAGTAGATTTTTCCATGGTCTCTGGGGTGACAGAGATGCTACCAACAGAATCTTGCAGTGAGATTGCTTGATTTTAGCAATATATGTTGAATCAATGGAGCTGGAGGATACGCGTATCCTATCATTCCGCCCCAAGAGATCGAGAGAGCGTCTACTGCAAACGCTCGAGAATCTGGGCATGGCGACACATATGTCTGCAACTGACTTTTGAGATGCGACGCAAACAAGTCTATCATAGGATGATCCCATTGGTAGCAAATCTGATTGAATACTCGTTTGTTGAGAGTCCATTCTGACGGCAACATATGACCTTTCTGAGAAAGGGAGTCCGCTAGAACGTTCAGACGACCCGGAATATGACTGACCGAAAGAAGAACCTGATGCTCTAGGACAAACAGTAGGATTCTCTCCGTTAAGTTGAACAACAGAATGGAATGAGTGCCTCCCTGGTTCCGACTATACGCTACTACTGTCGAATTGTCGGACAGAATTTGAACATGTGAATTCTGAATAATGTTCATCCAAAGACGTAGCGTAAACCAAATTGACATCATCTCTTTGATGTTTATGTGCTTGTTTAGGAATTGCGGATCCCAAAGACCCTGCCACCTCTATTCTGTTGGGCACAAAGTTGCGCCCCAACCTGTTTGACTAGCATCTGTCATAATCGTAAAAATCGGATCCGGCAGTTGCAGTGGCACTCCCTGAGTTAACCACTGAACATCTGCCCAAGTCTGAATCTCTTGTTTTACTTGTTTCAACAAGACGATGTTCGTTTCGAGCGAATGAGTTTTCACACTCCAATTCTGAGTAAAAAATATCTGGAGTGGACGAGTCCCCGACCCGTACCTTGACCAGTCGCCCTAGGGACATTGACTGGTTGTCTCGGCCAGCATTACGACCCCTACCTGAGTCGCTGCTCTGACGGTCTCTAGAGTAAGAAGTAGAGGCTTTCTTAGATCCTCTATAGGAACTTTCCTTGGACGTACTCGCCCCAGAAGTTCGTGACTTACTCCTCTCTGCTGAGTTCGTTTTTTTCGAAACGGACTTGAAGAGCAGAGAGTCCGAAGCTTTCTTAGAAATCTGATCATAGATTAGTGAAAGCTTACCATCGATAAGAAGCTCTCCTGAAACAGGAGTGACTCGAAGAGAGTTTTTCACCTTAGTATCCACTCTTGTGGACGAAGCCAGGGCAGCATCACATCTGACTAACACCAAATTTACCACTGAAAGGGCGGAGTTATATGTGGAAAATGCAATGGACCTCGAAAGAATTCTCAAGGAAGGTTGAACATCCTGGAATTCTTTTCCATCGAGACGTTGTGATAACGCTCTGGTAAGGTGATCTACGTAAGATAAGGCGTCTAAACTGGCTCTGTTAGACGAGATTGTCATCTCCAACGTACTGGAGAGAATTGACATAGACGCCGACAATGACAACTCCAAGTCTTCTGCCTGGTCGTCTAAATGCAGAGGAACTCTCGGCATACCCTGTCCTGCCGTTTGAAATCTATTTTTACTGTTGATGAATGGCAGATGTAGAGCATGAGGCGATAAGAAACTGGATTTGCCAGTCTTAGAGGCTAGCCTGAATATAGCGTCATTCAGAAGTTCAAATTTCCGTGTGACATTTCTGGACTGGGTTGGAAATTCAGGTGCAATATCCTTTTTCCGGCCGAAAAAGTCTGTGTCCAATGACACTATCAGTCTCTTTTCTGGTATCGCAGCACTCTGGTCCGGAGGAACAACTTCTGGAAGGTGTTGCCGGAAGAAATCTATGGCCACCTCATGTTGTTCGGAAAGGGAAAATTCCAGCCCTGTTGATTCCCTTTCACCATCCGACTGGACCACATGTGAATCTCGGTCGTCCCTTTCTGACTCTGCAGGGGAGCGTACCGACCCAGCTTCCTCAGACAGTTCCTGATCTGAAAGAGTTTCTGAAGGTTGCTGCAATGAGTTGTGCTACCTGTGATAGCAAGTCCGTCACGGAGGCCTGTGGAGCTGCGGTCTTACGTTGTTTAGCCACTGGAAGCTCCTGGGATGGTAATTCATGCAGACTTCTCTTAATCGAACATCCCAACTGGTAAGGCCTCGTGTCCTTGACTACTGGATGGCGTGACCTGGTCAACGTGGAATCCCTGGTCGCCGAAGCAGGCTGGATATCTGCGGTCACGTAGCAACGTGCGGTCGTGTGTGCTGACGTGTGGATGAGGAAGCCAATAGACTAGCCGCGCCGGATTGTCTATGCGACAGAGCGTCCCGAGCAGGAGGAGAGGACGTATGCTACGACAGACGAATGTTACGTACAACAACATCTGGGCCCAGATGTTGCTGTAAGAGAGAAGGACCTCTCTTGCTCGCGGTCCGGGTAGACCTGGACGAGCTAGCTACCGGACTGTCTGGCTTCCTCCATTCCATCCTCCGATCCGTCGTCGCCGGGTGTGCACAATCCGAGTTTATAGTGCTCGCAACACCCGATCTCCTCTCCTGGATGAAGCAACACCCATTTCTCGAGTGATGACTTCACTGGGGGAGCTAGCGGTCGACAAGGGTGTCGATCCTACTAGGGATCTAGGCACTTGTCAAATTTCGTTGAGCACTTTTGCCGCTAGCTCTTCATTTAATTGCGACGACGGAAGCACACTTCTTGAAGACATCACCCTGTTCTTGTTCCTCTGAAAAAGAGACCGAAAAACTAGAGTGACCCTGTGGCGAGTGGACCGGCATGGACCTCTCACCACTAACAATATACCGTGACACACGTCTCCAACGTTTGTCATCCCAATTGGCACACACTGGGCAAGAATTAGTGCGAGTACACTGACTACAGCAAATACAATGAACATGAGAATCTGAGGAAGACTTCCTCGATTTACAATTTGAACAATATTCTTTCATATTAGAAAAAATATTAAACAGTCATCATACTCGCACCAACCATTGAAAAACAAAGATACATAATAATAATATAATCCATTACAAAAATTTCGAAAAATAATTCAAAAGAAAAATTTTACGAAAAAATTTCAAGATGAGCCCAAGTTCTCAAAGGGAACGATGAGCCCAAATGGATCCCAAAAAAGCCTAAGTGTGGACAAGAATTTTAAAACATATCTAAAAATTAACGCTACACTTACGGATAATATTAATGTATCTGGCTATGAACAGAACCTAACAAAAGACAAGGAATCACTGTCAGAAGTAACCATTGTCAACGTAAACAAAAGTGAATAAAAACCGGAAACAAGACTCCAGGCACTGAAAATATGGCCCGAAATCAGTAACCAATTTTAAACACTATCCGATGTAAAATAGAAACTTCCAGAGAAGAAACTGCAGTACATTGGATGGTAGATGCATGACCAAAACGCCCAAACACCCCTAGGGTGAGGACGTAACCATGGGGAAAAACAGAATAAACATTCTGTTAGTATGCCAAAAACTCCCAAGAAGTTTCAGTAAAAAATTAAAAAAATTATGCCAAAAGCATGGGAGAATGGGTGTGTGTGGGGGGGGGGGGGGGGGGGCAGGGGGGTGGTGGGGGGGTTTTGGGGGGTCAAGGAAAGGGAGAGAGGAAACACTGAACAAACAGTGGAAATTTCATAGCAAGAATGAAAACATCAGGCCCTTGCCCCGAAATTAGGGCATCTGAAATAATTTTGCATAAAAATTATAAGTTACAGCCCTGAACACATCCTTCCACTGTTTCTTCCTCTCATTTCATCCTTAGATCGACCATTTCTTTCATGATTTTATGTCTGGCATCATTTTAACTGAGATTATAAGCAGATATCAGTGAGATGTTACTCATTAAAGGGCCAAATAAAGAATGAAGATTTTGCACCAATTTCGGTACTTCCTTGACACTGACATTATATGAAGTCAACCTACCAAGTTACAATGAAATCCCTTCATAAATATGACCTGTAGACTGTGCTAAAGGTTTTGGGTGGGCTCGGGCAGCCATTATGGTTGAATGATCGCAACCAAAAGGGGACATTCTCATCTGGGCATCATCTGGAGTGATCCTTTGAAGTTACAATGAAATCCCTTCATAAATATGACCTGTAGACTGTGCTCAAGGTTTTCAGGCTTCGGGCACCTGTAGCCATCACAGTTGCCCAACTGCGTTCAAAAGGGGACGTTCCCATCTAGACATTACATGAAGTCAACCTACCAAGTTACAATGAAATCCCTTCATAAATATGATCTGTAGACTGTGCTAAAGATTTTTGGGCTTTGGACACCTATAGTCGTCACAGTTGATCAATCAAGACCAAAAGGGGATGTCATCATCTAGGCATTATATGGAGTCAACCTAACAAGTTACAATGAAATCCTTCCAAAAATACTACCTATAGACTATGCTAAAGATTTTTGGGCTTGGGCAACCATCAAGGCTGAATGATCGCGACCAAAGGGGGATGTTCTCATCTAGACATTATTTGGAGTCGTCCTACCAAGGTACAATGAAATCTTTTCATAACTATGACCTGTAGACTGTGCTAAAGGTTTTCGGGCTTCAGGCCCCTGTAGCCGTCACAGTTGCCCAATCGTGTCCAAAAGGGGACGTTCTCATCTAGATGTTATATGAAGTCAACCTACCAAGTTACAATGAAATCCCTTCATAAGTATGACCTGAAGACTGTGCTAAAGGTTTTTGGGCTTCAGGCTTGGGCTGCCATCATGGCTGAATGATCGCAACCAAAAGGGGACATTCTCATCTGGGCATCATCTGGAGTGATCATACAAAGTTACAATGAAATCCCTTCATAAATATGACCTGAAGACTGTGCTCAAGGTTTTTGGGCTTCGACCCCCTGTAGCCGTCACAGTTGACCAATCACGACCAAAAGGGGATGTCATCATCTAGGCATTATATGGAGTCAACCTGACAAGTTACAATGAAATCCTTCCATAAAAACGACCTATAGACTATGCTAAAGGTTTTTTGGGCTCGGGCAGCCATCAAGGCTGAATGATAGCGACCAAAAGGGGACGTTCTCATCTAGTCATTATTTGGAGTCATCCTACCAAGTTACAATGAAATCCCTTCATGAATATGACCTGTAGACTGTGCTCAAGGTTTTTGGGCTTTGGGCCCCTGTAGCCGTCACAGTTGCCCAATCACGTCCAAAAGGGGACAATCTCATCTAGACATTATATGAAGTCAACCTTCCAGGTTACAATGAAATCCCTTCATAAATATGACCTGTAGACTATGCTAAAGGTTTTGGGTGGGCTCGGGCAGCCATTATGGTTGAATGATCGCAACCAAAAGGGGACATTCTCATCTGGAGTGATCCTACGAAGTTACAATGAAATCCCTTCATAAATATGACCTGAAGACTGTGCTCAAGGTTTTTGGGCTTCGGCCCCCTGTAGCCGTCACAGTTGACCAAATCCCTTCATAAATATGATCTGTAGACTGTGCTCAAGATTGGGCTTCGGGCACCTGTAGCCGTCACAGTTGACCAATCACGACCAAAAGGAGATGTCATCATCTAGGCATTATATGGAGTCAACCTAACAAGTTACAATGAAATCCTTCTATAAATACGACCTATGGACTATGCTAAAAGTTTTTGGGCTCGGGCAGCCATCAAAGCGAAATGATCGTGACCAAAAAGGGACATTATAGTCATTACTTAGAGTCATCCTACCAAGTTACAATGAAATCCCTTTATAAATATGACCTGTAGACTCTGCTCAAGGTTTTGGGGCTTCGGGCCCCTGTAGCCGTCACAGTTGCCCAATAACGTCCAAAAGGGGATGTTCTCATCTAGACATTATATGAAGTCACCGACCAAGTTACAATGAAATCCCTCCATAAATATGACCTGTAGACTGTGCTAAAGGTTTTCGGGTTTTGGGCTCAGGCAGTCATCACGGTTGACAGATCGCGACCAAATGGGGAAGTTCTCATCTAGACATCATACGGTGTCATCCTACCAATCCCTCCATATTACATATGACCTGCAGACTGTGCTAAAAGTTTTTTGGTTTCGAGCTTGAGCAGCCATCACGGTTGGCAGAACATGACCAAAAGGGGACGTTCTCATCTAGGCATTATACAGAGGCATCCTACCAAGTTACAATGAAATCCTTTCATAAATATGACCTGTAGACTGTGCCAATGGTTTTCAGGTTTTGGGCTCGGGCAGCCATACCAGTTGACCGATCATAACCAAAAGGGGACGTTCTCATCTAGACATGACCCCAAACCTGCATATTGAATTTTGTGATGATCAGACAAGAACTACGGGGTGTAGCCTGTGCTAAAGGAAAATGTGAACAGACTCACAGACTAACAGACTTCAGCATGCGTGATGGCAATAGCTTATCTTGACTTTGTCAAGTTAAGCTAAAAAATAGGCCGATGAAATCGTCAGATGTGTACCCATACGTGCAACTAGTAGAAAGCTGTATGACGGAGGGCCACCACGGATGCCGACATTATGTACACCATACATGGTATGGGTACATATAGAAATGGATTGGAGGAGTGTCTAATTTGATGGATGAAGGGTTAATATCTCCAGATCAAATTATCAGATTTACATAAAAAAACTATACATCACAGCACATCAGTAACCTGAATACATATATAAAGTAACATGACAATCGGATTGATATTTTTTGAGTTATCTCATGCCAAAGGGATTGGAGGAATTTTCAATTTGAAGGATAAAGGGTTAATATCTCAGAATCAAATTGTCAGATTTACACCAAAAACTATACAGCTCAGCACATCAGTAACCTGAACACAATTATAAAGTAACTTGAAATCCAAGCAATATTTTTCAAGTTATCGAATGCCAAAGGGATTGGAGGAATTTTCAATTTGAAGGATAAAGGGTTAATATCTCAGGATCAAAATAACAGATTTACACCAAAAACTATACAGCTTGGCACATCAGTAACCTGAACACAAATATAAAGTAACTTGACAATCCAAGCAATATTTTTGAAGTTATCGAATGCCAAAGGGATTGGAGGAATTTTCAATTTGAAGGATAAAGGGTTAATATCTCAGGATCAAATCATCAGATTTAGACCAAAAGCTATACAGCTCGGCAAATCAGTAACCTGAACACAAATATAAAGTAACTAGACAATCCAAGCAATATTTTTCAAGTTATCGAATGCCAAAGGGATTGGTGGAATTTTCAATTTGAAGGATAAAGGGTTAATATCTCGGGATAAAATTATCAGATTTACACCAAAAACTATACAGCTCGGCACATCAGTAACCTGAACACAAATATAATGTAACTTGACAATCCAAGCAATATTTTTCAAGTTATCAAATGCCAAAGAAATGGATATGGATGCCAGACGGACAGATGGACAGACGAACAGACAATGGATGGATGAACGATGGATGGCCACCCCGGATGCCGGCATTATGTGTACCATACATAGTATGGGTACACATAATGAAAGTGTCAATGACACTGTAGCTCAACTTGTGTTTGACATGTACATGTATTATATGTGACACTGCAATGGCACACATCTAGGCAATGACCTGATAACAAAGGTACATGTAAAGTGTTGTAAAGGTCTGTACATTAATACTGACTGTAGCCTGTAACAAATGTACAGGTAAAGTATGACTAAACTAAGTTCTAAGAACGTTGACAGCGGCAACATTTTTTTACATAAATTGAAGAAAATCGCTAGATCCCATCTAGAGGTCTCCCCAAACAAGCATACCGGGTTTCAAAGCAATCCAATCATAAATGTGCCCAGTAGGGTGTGCCAAAGGAAAATATTGAGGTCTGACTAAACTAAGTTCTAAGAACATTGGCCGTGGCAACATTTTTTGACGGAAATGGAAGAAAATCGATAGCTTCCATCTAGAGGTCACCCCAAACAAGCATGCCAGGTTTCAAAGCAATCTGATCATAAATGTGCCCTGTAGGGTGTGCCAAAGGGAAATATTGTGGTCTGACTAAACTAAGTTCTAAGAACGTTGGCTGTGGCAACAATTTTTGACGAAAATTGAAGAAAATCGATAGCTCCCATCTAGAGGACTTCCCAAACAAGCATACCAGGTTTCAAAGCAATCCAATTATAAATGTGCCCTGTTGGGTGTGCCAAAGGGAAATAGTGAGGTCTGACTAAACTAAGTTCTAAGAACGTTGGCCGTGGCAACATTTTTTGATGGAAATTGAAGAAAATCGATAGCTCCCATCTAGAGGGTACCCCAAACAAGCATGCCAGGTTTCAAAGCAATCTGATCATAAATGTGCCCTGTAGGGTGTGCCAAAGGGAAATATTGTAGTCTGATTAAACTAAGTTCTAAGAACGTTGGCCGCGGCAACATTTTTTGACGGAAATTGAAAAAAGTTAAAAAATTTATAGTAATTTATATATTTTTTATACTTACCAATGACCCAGACTTAGCTGGTGCTAACTCTAACAAAACCAGGGCCAAACACAAATTTTGCCCCCCAATCCCCAAAATTTGCATCCAAAACAAAAAGAAATCATGTCCTAAAGGACCTCCATACTACGCCTCTACTGCGCATGCGCAGTGACGCAGACGTCCCGAAATTGGCGCCAATTATCATTCTTACTGGCAGTGCCTGGTCAGCGCTATGTACTCAGCGGGGAGGCAAGAGTTCCCAACTCCAGGGAGGGCCATCCCCGTCTGGGTCATTGGTAAGTATAAAAAATATATAAATTACTATAAATTTTTTAACATTTTTATACTGTACCAATGACCCAGACTTAGCTGAATAGTAAACAGGCTGGAGGGCCTAGGACATAGAGGAAAATCCAATAAGCTCAACTATATAGTAAAGAGGTAACCCCTTAAGGAGAAAAGGAGTATTAGGCTTTACATGTATCTTTCTTATTTAATCTTAAATTAGAAAGATACACTACCCTTAATAATTGAGCACAATAACATTCATGTTCTCTATTAACATCCAGTATAACCCTTATACTAATTATTTTTAAAGCAAGCCAATAAATAAAGTAGTCCAGAGAATTGAGACTCTTTATAGTCATTTAAAAGTGTCCGAGTATTGTATATTAAAGCCCGTTTGACACTTGACATATACAAATGCTTCACACCGAGCTACACTTTAAAAATAAGACATGAATGAATTTTAAACATTAATATTACACTTTAAAACCATCCCGGAAGCGACTCAGAAATACTGACTTGGAGGAGGCATTCCCTTGCTTTTCACTATAAAGCAGGTGACCTAAGGGAACACCCGCCCCCCCCCCCCCCTTCCCCTTGCCCTGGGTCAAATAGCCCAGAGCGAAGAGGGCAGCCGGACGGAGTCACTGCCGGAACAGAAAGCCTGCATAACTATAGTTGCAACTGTTTAGTGGACGACATTCTGAGCAACAGATAACGGACCTAAACAATGCAGGTCTCCAGAAATGGACTCAATATTTCTGAGATAAAAATTCGTAAATGTGGATGGCTGAGACCAATAAGCAGCCTTCATTAAATCTGTAATAGCAACACTATTAGCATAAGCCCAGGAAGTAGAAAGAGCTCTTACTTCATGAGCAGAAAACTTAAGCACAGACTGCTGAGAAGAAGATAAATCTTCATAAGCAGTACGGATAGTTAACTGAATCCATCTAGCAATAGAATGGACTGAAATATCCTTTCTATTAGGCATCAAAGACAGAAAGAAACGTTTCCGTCCCTTTCTGATAAACTGAGATCTCTGTTTATAGATACTTAACGCTCTAACAGGACAGGGTAAAGGCCTACGCCCGTCTGAAGACGGAAGAGCCTTAATAACAATAGGTTCCGGATATTTATTAGGAGCCTGATTCTTAGCTAAAAAACCCACATTAGTAGTGAAGGTGATAGTATTCCCAACACTACGATAATGAGAATCATCCACCGATAGTGCATGAAGCTCACTGACTCTTCTAGCAGAAGAGAAAGCTAAGAGAAAAGCTGTCTTATAAGATAAGAATTTGAATCTACTGTCCCAAGAGGTTCAAATGGCTTTTCCTTCAATTTAAGAAGAACCCAAGCTAAATTCCACTTAGGAATTAATCTAAGAGTTCTGGGTCTATTTATCGAAAAGTTTCTAACCAACTTCGATAAACAGACATTAGATCCAATTTGTAAACTATCATGATGTGCATAGGTATCAGATAACATAGATCTATAACCCTTTATAGTAACAGGCTGCTGTTTGATTTCGTCAAACAAGTATACTAGAAAGTTTGCAATGTCTGGTATAGAGGGATCGAATATATCTACAGAATGATCCCTACACCAACGACGAAAAACCTTCCACTTAGCCGCATAGTTTAGCGAAGAGGAGGTCCTCCTACAGTTAGAAATCGCGTCCACTGCTCGTCCTGTAAAGTGCTTGCCATGCAAGAAGGACCGCACAACGGAAAAACGTGAAGGTTGAGACCTTCCGGGTTGTGATGGAGTTAGCGCGATTTCCCCTGCGAAAGAAGATCCTCCCGTGGAGGAAGCTTCCGCGGTAGGTCCCACAACAGACACCTGAGTAGATTTATCCACGGTCTCTGTGGCGACAGAGATGCTACCAACAGAATCTTGCATTGAGATTGTTTTATCTTTAGCAATACTTGTTGAATTAACGGCGCTGGAGGATACGCATATCCTATCATTCCGTCCCAAGGGATCGACAGAGCGTCTACTGCAAATGCTCTTGGATCCGGACACGGAGACACATACGTCTGCAACTGATTGTTGAGATGTGTCGCAAATAAGTCTATCATTGGCCGTTCCCATTGGTAGCAAATCTGATTGAATACTTGTTTGTTGAGAGTCCACTCCGACGGCAACAAGTGACCCTTTCGTGAAAGGGAGTCTGCTAGCACATTCAGACGACCCGGTATGTGACGGACCGAAAGAAGAACGTGATGTTCTAACGCAAACAGAAGGATTCTTTCCGTTAGATTGAACAACGGAACTGAATGAGTGCCTCCCTGATTCCGTATATACGCCACTACTGTCGTATTGTCGGATAGGATTTGGACATGAGCATCGTGAATAATGTCCATCCAGTGACGTAACGCAAGCCAAATTGACATCATTTCCTTGATGTTTATGTGCTTGCACAGGAATTGCGGATCCCAAAGACCCTGGCATCTCGAATCCGTTGGGATTAATGATGCACCCCAACCTGTTTGACTGGCATCCGTCATAACGGTAAAACTCGGATCCGGCAACTGCAGCGGAACTCCTTGAGTTAACCACTGAATGTTTGCCCAAGTCTGAATCTCTTGTTTCACTTGATCTGACAAGAGAACGTCCACATCGAGCGAATGAATTTTCACACTCCAATTCTGAGTCAGGAAAATTTGAAGAGGACGTGTGCGTAACCGCCCCATCGGAATGAGATCCGCGGCGGCTCCGCACAGACCTATCAGTCTCATAAATTCTCTCGCCGTGACTTTGTCTGCGTGCAGACAATAGCGAGCGTAACAACTGACTAATTTCGCTCTGGTTAACGGCAGACGAATGAGATTGTTGTGCGTCTCGAAGCTCATTCCCAGATGAGTGAATGACTTGGACGGCACCAGATCCGACTTCTCCTCGTTTACTATAAAACCGAGACGTCGGAGCAATAGAAGAAGATTCTGAACATCGTTCTGAAGCGTTAACTCGTTGCCGTACCTCTGAAGAATGTCGTCCAGGTAGGCCGACGTTACCGCAGACGAATGAGCTCGGAAGTAGATCATTACCGAGTTCATTACCCGAGTGAAAGCCCAGGGTGCTAGATTCAATCCGAAGCACATCGCCCGGAATTGATACACCACTCCTAGGACTGCGAAGCGTAGATACTTTCGGAATGTCGGATGTACCATGACGTGAAAGTACGCATCTTTGAGATCTATGCTCGTTGCATAATCGTTCACCCGAATACTCGCTCTGACCGATCGAATCATCTCCATATAAAACTTCGGAGCGACGATCAGCTTGTTTATCCAGCTCAAATCTATGACTGGACGGAACGAGCCGTCTGGTTTCGGAACCAGAAACAGATGGCTGTAGAATCCCGGAGATTCCTGGTTTTCTACGACCTCTACCGCGTTCTTCATTAAAAGAGACTGCACCTCTGATAACAGAGCGTCTCTTTTCTGCGGATTTGACGGAAGATGAGTCCACTTTGGACTTCGAGTTAATGGAGGCTTTCGTTTGAAGGATATCTTTAGACCTTCCGAAGTCACTCCTCTCACCCAAGGGTCGTCCGTAATCGACGCCCATTCTTGTGAAAAGCTCGACAACCTTCCGCCAACCGGAACGCGATAGAGGTTTAAGCCATCACCTCCTGGACCTGCGAGGCCTGCGGTAGGAGAAACCACATCTTCCACGACCCGCACCTCGCCCCGTCGACCTCGGGGCGTCCGACCGATTGTCCCAGCCTGAAGGACGTCCCGAACGAGAGTTGCTATCCTGACGGTCTCTCGAATAAGACCAAGAGGACGCACCGGAACCTCTATAGGAACCTCTCTTGGGCGCATTAGACCCAGAAGTGCCTGTCTTATTCGTGTCTGCTGTATCCGACTTCTTAGGAGCAGATTTGAACAACAGAGAATCCTTAGCTTTCTTTGTAATTTTATCATAAATAGTGGAAAGCTTGCCGTCAAAGAGAAGTTCTCCTGAGACCGAAGCGACTCTAAGAGAGTTCTTCACCTTAGAATCCACTAGTGTGGATGTAGCTAGGGCTGCGTCACGTCTAACCAACTCCAGATTTGCCACTGAAAGGGCGGAGTTACACGTGGAATAAGCTACTGCCCTTGAAAGAAGTCTTAAAGAGGATTGTATATCCTGAAACTCTTTCCCCTGAAGGCGCAGTGATAACGCCTTAGTAAGGTGATCTGCGTAAGATAAGGCATCTAAATTGGCTCTGTTAGACGCAATAGCTGTTTCCAACACCGCGGTTGGAATAGAAGCTGACGACGGTAATGATAGCTCTAAGTCTTCCGCCTCGTCGTCCATACGCAGAGGAACTCTCGGTATACCCTGTCCTGCCGTATCGAATTTATTCCTTGCATTAATGAAAGACAGGTTGAGAGTATTAGCGAACAAGAAACCTGCTTTCCCCGTCCTGGAAGCAAGTTTAAATATAGCGTCGTTCAATAATTCAAATGTTCTTGCAACATTATTGGACTGCGACGGAAACTCGGGAGCGATGTCCCTGAACCGCTCAAAAATTCAGAGTCCAATGACGCTATAATTCTCTTGTCCGGAAGCGCAGCAGTCTGGCCCCACGGAACAACTTGAGGGAGAAAGTGCCGGATGAAGTCCACGGCAGCTTTATGTTGTTCCGAAAGGGATAGCTCCAAGTCATCCGTATCCCTTTCACCATCCGGTCGGACCTTATGATGTTCCCGGTCGTCCGCCCCCGATGCTTCTGCGGAGCGTACCGACCCAGCGCCGTCGGATAATTCTCGATCCGACACCGTTTCTGTCGGTTGCTGGGATGCTGCGATAAGCTGTGCTATCTGCACAAGAATGTCCGGCGTCGAGACCTGCGGAGGCGCAGTCTTTCGCTGCTTCGCCGAGGGCAGCTCCGCATCAGATGGCTCCCGCATACTTTTCCTATGCGAACGTCCGGAGTCCATCGGTCTCGAATCCCTGGCTGCCGGATGGTGTGACCTGGTCGCCGAAGAATCCTTGATCGGCGAAGCTGGTAATATATCGGCGGTCACGCAGCCAAGGTGCGGTCGTGTGCGCTGACGAGAAGAGGAAGCCTTAACAGTCTCTGCGGACTGCTTATACAACGGAGCGTCCCGAGCGACGGACGTATGCTCCGCTAAAGACACATTTTGTACCACAACATCTGGTCCCAGATGCTGTTGTACGAGAGAGGGGCCTCTCTCGCTCGCGGCCCGGCTGGACCTGGACGAGCTAGGAACCGGACTCAAAGGCTTCCTCCGTTCTCGCTTACTATCCGCCGTCACTGGGTGTGCATCTATTATGTTTATAGTGCTCGCATCACCCAAAATTTCCTCTTGGGACCGCATCGGACGAACCCGGCTGCCGAACCATTCGGTGAATGGACGCTACACCGGCGAGCTAGCGGACGACATTTGTCTAATCTCCATGAGCACTTTTGCCGCTAGCTCTGAATTCATTTGTGACGACGGACGCACACTTGAAGAAGATAACATGGAAACATCACCCTGTTCTGGTTCCTCTGAAATAGAAACTGAGAGAGTAGAGTGACCTTGCGGAGAAAGAGCCGGAATCGCTCTTTCTCCAGAAACAACATATCGTGACACACGTTTCCAATGTTTCTCATCCCAATGTTCACATATAGGACAGGGATTAATGCGAGAACACTGACTACAATTAATACAATGATCATGAAAGTCAGAGGAAGATTTCTTCCTATTACAATTTGAACAATGTCCCTTCATTGTGAAAGAACAACAATAAGTCCTAGTTACTCGCAAAAACCCCTGACACAAAGATACATAATAACATGATCCATTAATAAATGAAAAAACAATTGCAAAACAAAATAATTTTGAAAAAATATTTTTTCAGCGAAGCCCAAGTTGCTGAAAAGTAAAGTTGAGCCCCGATGGATCCGATGGCAAAGTGTGGTCAAAAATTTTAAATTTATATTAAATAATTAATGAGACACTTTCGGATAATATAAATGTATCTTATAGTGAGATAAACTACAGCAAAGGCAAACAGCCCCCCTCAAAAAAGGCTGTTGCCAATGAAAACAAACAGTGTAAAAACACCAGAAAACATGACTCCAGGCACTGAAAAAACTGGCCCGGAATCAGTCATCAATTACACTCTATCTGATGCAAAACAGAGACTCCCAGGGGAGAATCTGAAGAACATCAGATGGAAGATGCAGAACACAAACGTTATACACCCATGGGTGAAAACGTAACTATGGGGAAAATAACAGAAAACATTCTGTAACCAAGCAACTCTCCCAGGAAATTTTAGAAATGAAATTTCTCAAAAATATGCCAAAAGCATGGGAGAATTGCAAGGGGGGACTTTAGAAGGCTAGGGGAGAGGAAACACTGAATAAGCAGTGCAACAATTAGCAAGAATGACAACAAGAGGCCCATGCCTCGAAAATAGGCAACTTAACATAATTTCATCAAAAAATTTTAAGTACAGCCCTGATTATTTTTTGTCACTTCTTTTTCCTCTCCTCCTTCTATCCTCCTTAGAATCACATTTTCTCCAAGAATTACGTGTCTGGCATCCTTTAAACTGAGATTTACAAGCACAAAGATCAGTGAGATGTTGACTGATGAAGGGCCAAACAGAGAATGATAATTGGCGCCAATTTCGGGACGTCTGCGTCACTGCGCATGCGCAGTAGAGGCGTAGTATGGAGGTCCTTTAGGACATTATTTCTTTTTGTTTTGGATGCAAATTTTGGGGATTGGGGGGCAAAATTTGTGTTTGGTCCTGGTTTTGTTAGAATTAGCACCAGCTAAGTCTGGGTCATTGGTACAGTATAAAAATATCGATAGCTCCCATCTAGAGATCACCCCGAACAAGCATACCAAGTTTCAAAGTGATATGATTATAAATGCGACCTGTGAGGTGTGCCAAAGGAAATTGTGGACGTACGTAATGGCAATAGCTCAGCTTGACTTTGTCAAGTTGAGCTAATAATTAATTTTTGAATTCAAGAAACCTCAAGTACCCACAACTACTGTATAACAAGCCTGGCATTCTTAAAAATGCAGGAGAGCTAAAAATCACTCTCCTCACATGGACTGGGGAAGCGATTAGCTCTCCTCAAGCTAACATAAGCTAAAAGTGTCAAAATGAAGTTGTACTATTAATGAATTCTGCCTTGTGGGCTTTGTACATTCTATTTGGTGCTGCTAACAAGGTAGTCTCTGTGAGACGGCTACACTGCCCCTCCCAAATCTCCGGGCCTTGGCAAGGCCCGGAGATGTAGGAGGGGCAGTCTGGCCATCTTGCAGAGACCACTAACATAGCAGAGCTTTGAAAATCTGTGGGTTTTAGGAATAGGCTGTTGTGGTAATCATTATTTTCTAAGGCTAGGAGGGCTATTTTTCACCCTTCTCAATTTTTTTAAGGCGAGCGAATAAATCGCTCTCCTGAAAATGCCAGGCCTGGTATAATGCTGTGAAAAATGTGAAAAAAGGGTCTAGGTCTTGTCTTGCCTATGTCATCCAAGCTTCTCTGATGTCAAGTGATTATACTAACCGACATAACTTCCACAATTTTTCTGTGAGAAATCATTCATTTATGCTTAATGTCACATCACAGCTAAGGCTATATCATGGCGAGAAAACAGTAGAAAGTAAAACATGACATTGTCAATTACGAAGCAAAATGATTGATTAAAAATAGGAAATAAGTACAATAGAATGTCAAAGACAGGATTAGTTTGAATATTAATGAGTGATGATAGTAGTATAATGAAAACCTAATAAATCAACCTGATGGTGGTTTGAGACTTGAGTCTAGTTTAACTGGTAGAGTGCTAATATTTATTTTGGACGTAGAGATTTGCACATTGTCTTTAACTTGTTACAGTTTATGGGAGAGTGCCTAGAGGCACTCTCCCATAAATTGTGACAAGGCAAATCCACACAGTCTTAACAATTTCACTTCAAAGATAATCTGAAGCACATCCACATAATATGAAGGCTTTGTGTTGCAGCAACTACACTTCAGAATAAAGACCAGATACAGGCTTCTGGCACTCAACCGGTTAAAAGAATAAAACCAATTTTGAAATTTAATAAAAAGCTTTATTACTGTAAGAAATGATAGTTTTTTTGTGGGCTTGTATGATAAAATAGATCTCTTTTCTGCAAGAAAATAACCTGTAATTCCAACTCTAGTTCAACATACCCTTTGTACTAATACAGGCTGCAGTTTTATCATCAACCTTTGATACCACTTTTCCACCCAGTTCTGAGATGGCCTTTGTTAACTCAGCCTTGGATTTACTTGTCTTTCCACAGATAACAAATTTCATATTCTCCAAAGGCTGAGATGGTCTGAAAAATATGTTAAAATTGGCTGATCACATTCGTCATAGCACTGAATGTTTAGGGCTAGAAAGGTTTGCACCCTATTAGTCAATTGACTGACTGCTGACAGCCATACACAAAGTTTTATTAACACTTCGTCCAACCAGCACTATTCTTGCTGTTCAAATTTTATTATTTTTTCAGTATCTGCCTCCAAAACAGAGCTTATGACTACAAGCCTCACTGAAGCCTTTGGAGGTGAGTTATCATGAGCAAAGTTTTTGAGGCAAAAAATAACTTTTTGAAGTAGGGTCTATTCCACAAATTTCTGGTTTCTCAGGCAATTTTTTCTCAATTTTATGATGAGGGAGGGAAGAGGTTTCTGGGTTTTTTTTTATTTAACCCTTTACCCAACGAATCAGGCGCATCCCCTCGGGTAATTTTCAAAATGAACTGTTGGAAAATATTTTATATTTTAAACAATTTCAACAAAACCTCAAATCATGTGACCCCTTATTGGAATGAGATCACTGGGGTTGTTCCAATGAGAGAGTCAAATGATATGGTTCTGTTGAATTTTTTTGAAAAATATGAAAAAATATTTAAATAATAAATTTTGATATTGTCTGCATTTGGTAAAGGGTTAATCCTCAAAACAGTCCTGAGAATGAATTAGAAAATTAACTTCTTACAGTATTATGCGAAAAAAAAAATGCTTTCAATATTAAATATTTCAAATAATGCAGTTGCAAATTCAACCAACTATATCTGGTGTGACAGAAGTCAGTGAGTTCTGTCAAACAAGATATAATTAAATTTTTATTCGTACAAGTGCAATATAGTATCATCAAAAATGTGGGATGAGAGAGATTTTCATTGATGAGAGAGGTGCCTGAGAAAAAAAAGAAGTTTTTAACAGCCTTATTCTAGACATATTCTATTGCAATGTTATCTTCTAACCATGTTAAGAAAAAATAGGCCGATGAAATCGTCAGATGTGTACCCATTCACACAACTAGTAGAAAGCTGTATGACGGAGGACCACCCCGGATGCCGACATTATGCACAACATATATGGTATGGATACATATAGAAATGGATTGGAGGAGAGCCTAATTTGATGGATAAAGGGTTGGTATCTCCAGATCAAATTATTAGATTTACATAAAAAACTATACAGCACAGCAAATCAGTAACCTGAATACATATATAAAGTAACCTGATAATCGGATTAATAATTTTTGAGTTATCGCATGCCAAAGAAATGGATTGGATGAGTTCTCAAGGAGGAGTTCTCAATTTGAAGGATAAAGGGTTAATATCACAGAATCATATTATCAGATTTACACCAAAAACTATACAGCTCGGCACATCAGTAGCCTGAACACATATATGAAGTAACATATGAAGTAACATGACAATCGGAGTGATATTTTTTTAGTTATCTCTGCCAAAGAGATTGGAGGAATTTTCAATTTGAAGGATAAAGGGTTAACATCTCAGGATCAAATTATCAGATTTACACTGAAAACGATACAGCTCGGCACATCAGCAACCTGAACACAAATATAAAGTAACTTGACAATCCAAGCAATATTTTTCAAGTTATCGAATGCCAAAGGGATTGGAGGAATTTTCAATTTGAAGGATAAAGGGTTAATATCTCAGGATCAAATTATCAGATTTACACCAAAAACTATACAGCTCGGCACATCAGTAACCTGAACACAAATATAAAGTAACTTGACAATCCAAGCAATATTTTTCAAGTTATCGAATGCCAAAGGGATTGGATGAATTTTCAATTTGAAGGATAAAGGGTTAATATCTCAGGATCAAAATAACAGATTTACACCAAAAACTATACAGCTCGGCACATCAGTAACCTGAATACAAATATAAAGTAACTTGACAATCCAAGCAATATTTTTCAAGTTATCGAATGCCAAAGGGATTGGATGAATTTTCAATTTGAAGGATAAAGGGTTAATATCTCAGGTTCAAAATAACAGATTTACACCAAAAACTATACAGCTCGGCACATCAGTAACCTGAACACAAATATAAAGCAACTTGACAATCCAAGCAATATTTTTCAAGTTACCGAATGCCAAAGGGATTGAAGGAATTCTCAATTTGAAGGATAAAGAGTTAATATCTCGGAATCAAATTATCAGATTTACACCAAAAACTTTTCAGCTCAGCACATCAGTAACCTGAACACAAATATAAAGTAACTTGACAATCCAAGCAATATTTTTCATATTATTGAGAAATGTCCCGTTTTCAAGACTTTTCAAGGCCCAGGCTTCAAATTCAAGACTTTTCAAGGCCTTGAAATTTTATTTCCAAATTCCATACTTTTAAGACCTTTCAAGGCCCGCAGGAACCCTGTGACATTAGTATTTATTTATTGGTGTTTAAGGTCACATACTTATGCACAATGGCTAATCATGACTGTGACAGTTTTACAGGTGGAGGAAGCCAGAGTACCCGGAGAGAACCACCAAGCAACGATGAGCAGCTGCCAGCTCCCCAACACCGTAACTCCGCACTGCAGCACAGGCAGGGTTAAATTAGTTGAAGACATGTGTACCATCGACGTGCCATACGCCTTAGTACATGGCGTCATCATGCATCATGGACAATCGGGGTTAAGTGCCTTGCCCAAGGACACAATGCGGGAGTCCGGATCAATCGCTCAGACGGTCACCCATCCGAGGACTAACCGGGCTCGACATTGTTTAACTTCGGTGATCTGTCGAGAAACAGTTACCGCCACGCCACCTCCGCCCCCACCCTCCACACGCACACGACAAAACAGAATGACCAATTATTTTTATACATCAACTATCTACAGGAAGCAAGTGGGTATATACACCAGCAATCCCTGCATAAAAACCAGATAACAAGCATTTCTTACAAAAACTCTGAAAAAGCATATATACCAATCAGATAATTCATAGGATTAACAAGTAATCTAACAACTAGTGAGTGGAATACAGTGCAAAAAAAATACACAATATGAGAAAAATTTAATAGTGATGTGACCAATCTTGAGAAGTAAGCTGATAACATGGTTCAAACCAAAATTCTTGAGACTGACTACACTTCTTACTGGCAGACTGAAGAAGGGTGTTTATTTTCAGAGGGGATGCTAGACTGTTGCAACCCCAAAGCAGGCCTGGCATTCTGAAAAATGCAGGAGGGCAAAAAATCGCTCTCCTCAATCAGCTTAGGAGAGCAATTAGCTTTACACAGCATTTCAAGTATCCAGTTGAACGAACTCATTGAAACTGAAACCAACAGACCACATCAGTGATTTTATTAACTTTACTAAGGTAAAGCGAAATCTCTTAGACATCTAGATGTCTCACTCAACAACCAAACACACACTTGACAAGACCTGTGTGTGTACCCAGACCTGTTGTCCAAACACAGTTGAAGGTGGTAGTGGTAGGCGTATGACTTTCTTGGACAACAGGTCTGCTTGAATCTACAGTCACATCCTGGTGCAAGTGCTTCATGTGACGGGATAGTAGTAATGGTAGTATATTATAGTGTCAATATTCCTTGAATAATTACCCGTCAAACTGTGATGTCAGTTGTTGAACTTGAAACTGACAGAAAAAAAAATATTGCTGTGACCCATTTTGCTTCAAATGATTGCAACTGTGTTTGGGTATGGTTGCAGCCATTACCTTTTACCACTAAAGCACTTTCAAAATGAAATTACGTGATGTTATGTGACTTCAAAGTTAAATTACATTTTTGCTTTACAACAAAAATTTAATGTGAGCATAATACATGTAATCTCAATCATCCCAGACCAAAATATTTAGAAGGGCAATTTTTCGCTCTCCTTAATTCTTTCAGGAGGGCAGTAAGGAGAGCTAAAAAATCGCTCTCCTGAAATTGCCAGGCCTGCCAAAGCATTATATCTTTTGATTGGTTAATTAAAACCAAAGGCTCAAGTAAGCCTAAAACACTCACCTGCCTCAAATTGTCAAAAGAGATGAATGTATCAGTAAGTGATCAGCAACAAGAGCAATTTTTTGATTTGCTATGACACAAACAAAGGCAACCTTTTTTGGCCATTCATTTCTGCTGGTGCTAGGAAAGCTTCCTAGCAAGCTCTGTTCTGTGAAGTATTAAAAAATGACAACCGAACAAAATTTTTGTTTTATTTTCAACTGCTGTGGTTCTCTCTAGCCTCCCCCCCCCCCCCCCCACCCCTACCAAAAAAAAAAAACAAAAACAAAGAAAACTAAAAAAAACAAACCGCAACTCGATTTGAAACTTGAATTTGACACCCCTAGAGATGTTACATACCAAATATGAAAGGATTCTCACTGGTGCATCTGAAGAAGAAGAATTTTCATATTGCACTAAGTTAAACATTGGGCTTCAATAAAAGAGGTGTTGTACACCAAATATCAAAAGAATCTGACTGGTGGATCTGAAGAAGACGATTTTAAACAATAATTCCCCATACTGCACTAAGTAAATATTTGGGCTCCCTTGGGGAACCCAAATATTAACCCAGGAACTCGATTGAACAAATTTGAATCTTACTCCTCCAGAGATGTCACATACCAAATATGAAAGGATTCTCACTAGTGGGTCCGAAAAAGAAGATTTAAGAAATTTTCTCTTATTGCACTAAGTTAAAATTTGGGCTCCAATAAAGAGCCCAAATATTCATCCAGGGATCCCATTTGAACAAACTTGAATCTAACCCCCCTAGTGATGCTGCATACCAAATACCAAAAGAATCTGACTGGTGGATCTGAAGAAGACGATTTTTAAAGGTTTTTCCCCATATTGCACCAAGCGGATATTCAGGCTCCCACAGGAAGCCCAAATATGAACCCAGAGACTCGATTTGAGCAAATTCGAATCTTACACCTCTAGAGATGTCACACACCAAATACGATAGGATTCTCACTAGTGGGTCTGAAAAAGAAGATTTTTAAAGAAATTTTCTCATATTTTGCACTAAGTTAAAATTTGGGCTCCAATAAAGAGACCAAATATTCATCCAGGGATCCCATTTGAACAAACTTGAATCAAACCCCCCCCCCCCCCCCCCCCCCCCCCCCCCCCCCCCCCTAGAGATACTGCATACCAAATATCAAAAGAATCTGACAGTTTGATCTGACGAGGAAGATTATTAAAGCTTATTCCCCATAGTGCCTTAAGTTAATAATTTGGGCTCTTGTGTTGAGCCCAAATATGAACTAAGGGGCTTGATTTGAACACACTTGTATTTGACTGTCCTATGGCTGCTGTATACCAAATATCAAAAGATTCTGATCAGCGGTTCTGAATAAAATGTTTTTTCAATTGTTGCAAATATGTTGACTCAGCATTTTTTCAAATGCCCCTACAGAACACCCCAACACAACCGATGGCCATTTTTTTTTTAATCCATTCTACTAATCAAAACGATGCTTCATACCAAATAACAGTTCTCTGTTCCGTGTAGTTTGGGAAATATGGGTATTTGAATTTTTTTCTATTTTTAGCACCTGGGGTACCCATGGGGCTACAAAAAAAAAAAATTCGGGCATCAATCAAGTACTTTGGACCCACTTATACTACATGCCAAATTTGGTTTAAATCGGCCCATCGGTTTTTGAAATAAAAATTTGGGGCAGAGCCCAAAATAGATATGTGCCCACAGAGCCCAAATACTGATCTCCCAACTTCCCTTGAACACATTTTAATCTTTAACACCAAAGAGTGTTCCATACCCTATATCATGACAATCTCTCTGGTGGTTCACGAGAAAAAGATTTTTAAACATTTTTAGGCTTTGGCATCATTGACCACAGTCCGAAGAAGGCAGCCGTTTCATTTGAACAAAATAGAAAGGGTATACTCCAGGGATGGTTTGTGCAATATATACTCAAAGTTTGCTAAGCACCAAGTATATCCAGCAACCTGTTTTACATTTTAGTTGAAATATTGTAATGAAAAGTGTATATATTTTTTATTTAATTATATCTTTAATGATTTAAGTACAGAAATTAAGATTTTATTTGTGTTTGACATTATTTATTAGCTTTTGAATAAGATAACCATGGAAAGTTAAAAAATTTATAGTAATTTATATATTTTTTATACTTACCAATGACCCAGACATAGCTGGTGCTAACTCTTAAAAATATAGGGCCAAACACAAATTTTGCCCCCCCAATCCCCAAAATTTGCATCTAAAACCAAAGAAAACATGTCCTGAATGGCCCTCCATACTTCACCTCTACTGCGCATGCGCAGTGTCAAGGACGTCCCGAAATTGGCGCCATTAATCATTCTTATAACCAGTGCCTGGTAAGCGCTATGTACTCAGCGGGGAGGTATGAGTTCCCAACTCCTGGGAGGGCCATCCCCGTCTGGGTCATTGTTAAGTATAAAAAATATATAAATTACTATAAATTTTTTAACATTTTTATACTGCACCAATGACCCAGACATAGCTGAATAGTAAAAAGGCTGGAGGGCCTAGGACATAGAGCAAGTTCAAATAAGCTCAATTATATAAAATAGAGTCATCCCCTCGAGGGGAAAAGGAGTATTAGGCCTTACATGTATCTTTCTTATTTATGATAAATTAGAAAGACACAACACCTTCCAAAATTGAGCATCATAACATCCATGTACTCTATCAATATCCAGTATAATCCTTATACTAATAATTTTTAAAGTAAGCCAATAAATAAAGTTAGTCTAGAGAATAGAGACTCTTTATACTCCTTAAAAGTGTCTGAGGATTGTATAACAACGCCCGTTTGACACGTGATATATTCAAAAGCTATACTTTAAAAACTATGACCTGAATGAATTTTAAAAACATGAACTTATCACTTAAAAACCATCCCAGTAACAGCTCAGAATTGCTAACTCCGGAGGAGGTATCCCCTTGTTTTCATAATAAAACAGGTGACCCAAGGGAACACCCTCCCCCCCCCCCCCCCTTCTCCTTGCCCTGGGTCAAATAGCCCAGAGCGAAGAGGGCAGCAGGACCGAGTCACTGCCGGAACAGAAAGCCTACCTAGCTATAGTAGCAACTGTTAAGTGAATGACATTCTGAGCAGTAGATAATAGACCTAACAATGGAGGCCTCCAGAAATAGACTCAATATTTCTGAGATAAAAAATTCATGAATGTGGATGGCTGAGCCCAATGAGCAGCCTTCATAAAATCTATAATAGCGACACTATTAATGTAAGCCCAAGATGTATAAAGAGCTCTTACTTCATGAGCCGAAATCTCAAGCACAAACTGCTGAGTCAATGATATACCATAAGCAGTACCGATAGTTAATTGAATCCATTAGCAATAGAATGGAGCGTAATGTCCTTCTATTAGGCATCAAAGACAGAAGAAGCTTATGTCCGTACTAATAAACTGATATCTGTTTATAAATACGTAAAATACGAAAACTCTAACCGGACAGAGTAAAGGCCTATGCCCGTACGAAGACGGAAGGACCTTAATAACAATAGATTCCGGATACTATTAGGAGCCTGACTCTTAACCAAAAATCCAACCTAAGTAGTAAAGGAAGTAGTGTTTCCGATACTATGAAAGTGAGAATCGTCCACCGATAGTGCATGAAGCTCACTGACTCCTCAGTAAGAGAAGACTAACAGAATTACTGTCTAAAAAGGTCAGAATTTGAAAACTACTGTTTCCAGAGGTTCAAATGATTACTCAGCTAAATAAGAACCGAAGCTAAATTCCATATAGGAATTTAATCTAAGGATTCTAGGTCAATTTATCGAAAAGTTTCTAACTGACTAGATAAAGAGACATAAGACTCAATTGTAAACTATCATAGAGTGCATAGGTATGAGATAACATAGACCTATAACCTTAATAGTAACAGGCAGCAGTTGATCTTGTCAAACAAGTATACTAGAAAGTTGCAATGTCTAGTATGGATGGATAAAAAATATCAACATAATGATCCCTACACCAACGACGGAAGAGCATCCCCTTTAGCCGCATAGTATAGCGAAGAAGAGGTTCTCCTACAGTAAGAAATCGCGTCCATAGCTCGTCCTGTACAATGCTTGCAAGAAGGACCACACAACGGAATCGTGAAGGTTGAGACCTTGCGGGTTGTAATGAAGTTGACACAATTTCCCCAGCGAAAGAAGATCCTCTCACGGAGGAAGTTTTCACAGTAAGTCCCACAGTAGACACCTGAGTAAATTTACCCACGGTCTCTGTGAAGACAGAGATGCTATCAACAGAATTGTATTGTGGATGTTTATCTTAGCAATACTTGCTGAATCAAAAGCGCTGGAGCATACGCATATCCTATCATTCCGTCCTATTAGATCAATAGAGTGTTAAGAACATAAGCTCAGGGATCCGGACATGCAAAAACATACGTCTGCAATTGAATAGTGAGTTGTGTCGCCAATAAATTATCATTGGGTGCTCCCATTGATAGCAAATCTGATTGAATACTTGTTTGTTGAGAGTCCATTCTGACGGCAACAAGCGACCCTTACGTGAAAGGGAGTCTGCAAATACAATCAGACGACCCGGAATATGACGGACCGAAGCAGAACTTGGTGTACTATAACAAACAGAAGGATTCTTTCCGTTAAATTGAATAACGGAATCGAATGAGTGCCTCCCTGGTTCCGGAGATACGCAACTACTGTCGTATTATCGGACAGGATTTGGACATGCGTGTCTGAATAATGTTCATCCAATGACACAGTGCAAGCCAAAATAACATCATTTCCTGGAAGTTAAGTGCTTGCCTAGAAACTGCAGAACCCAAAGACCCTGGCACTTCAAATCCGTTGGGATCAATATTGTACCCCAACCTGTTTGACTGGCATCCGTCATAATCATAAAACTCGGATCCGGCAACTGCAGTGGCACTCTCTGAGTCAACCACCGAATGTTTGCCCCAGTCTGAATCTCTTGTTACACTTGATAGACAAGAGAATGTGTATATCGAGCAATTGATAGATTGCTAAAAGGTTGCCGTCGAAGAGAAGCTTCTCTGAGACCGAAGCGACTCTGAGAGAGTTCTTCACCTTACTATCCAAGCGCGTGGATGTAGCTAGGGCTGCATCATGTCTAACCAACTCCAGGTTGCCACTGAAGGGCGGAGTTATACATGGAAAAACTACTGCCCTTGAAAGAAATCACATTGAGGATCATATCCTGGAATTCTTTCTCTTGAAGACGTAAGGATAACGCCTCAGTAAGGTGGTCTACGTATGATAAAGTGTCTAAGTTAAGTCTAACATCATTGTCGTTTTCAACATCGTGGTTGGAATTGACATAGACGGCGAAAAAGATAATTCCCAGTCTTCAGTCCCGCCGTCAAGACGCATAGGAACTCTCGGTATGCCCTGTTCTGCCAATATAAATTATTCCCTAGAATTGATGAAAGGCAGAATAGAGCATTGCGGACAAGAAACTAGATTATCATGCTTGGTAGCAAGCTTATATATAGCGTCGTTAAATAATTCGAATGTTCTAATGACATTATTGGACTGTGTCGGCAAGTCAGGGACAATGTCCCTGAACCGGTCCAAAACTCCGTGACCAATGACGCTATTAGTCTCTTATCCAGCATCGCAGCAATGTAGTCCGACGGAACAACCTCTGGAAGATAATGCCAGAAGAAATGTATGGCAGCTTCTGTTGTTCCGAAAGGGAAAGCTCGAAATCGTCCGAATCCCTTCCGCCATCCTGTCGGACCCTATAAAGTGTTCGGTCGTCCGTACCTGATGCAACAGCGGAGCGCACCGACCCAGCGCCGTCGGATTATTCGTGATCCGACAGAGAATCTGTCGTTTGCTGGGATGCTGCGATAAGCTGTGCTATTTTGGATAGCACGTCCGTCACTGAGGCCTGTGGAGAAGCGGTCTTACGATGCTTTGCCGCTGGAAGCTCCGTGTTCGATACCCCGTGCATACTTCTATTATGCGAGCGAACGGAGTGTATAGGCCTCGTGTCCCTTGGCTACTGGATGGAGTGACCTGTTCGCCGTGGAATCACTGTATGACGAAGCTGGCCGGATACTCGAGGTCACGTAGCCAATGTGCGGTCGTGTGCGCTGCTCTGAGGATGAGGAAGCATTATCGACAGTCTCTCGGACTGTCAATATAACGGAGCGTCCCGAACGGCGGACATATGCTCCGAATGCGAAATGACTGTACCACAACATCCGGTCCCATATGTTGTTGTACGAGAGAGGGACCCCTCTCGCTCGCAGCCCGGACGGACCTGGACGAGCTAGGAACCGGACTAACAGGCTTCCTCTGATCTGTCCTCTAATCCGTCGTCACTGGGTGTGTACTAAAGTCTATTATAGTGCTCGCATCACCCAAATCTCCTTCCTAGACCGCAACGGACGAACCCGACTGCCGAACCATTCGATGAATGGACGCTACGCCGGGTGAGCTAGCGAATGTCAACTCCGTCGATCCTACTAGGGACCTCTTAGGCGATTGACGTATTCCATGAGCACTTATTGCCGCTAGCTCTTCATTATCTATGACGACAGAGGCACACTTTTGAAAGACATCTCAATAACTTTGCGAACAAGAAACCAGACATGCTTGTTAATAGCAAGCATATAATAATATATATATAGCGTCGTTCAATAACTCGAAAGTTGTGACATTATTGGACTGTGTCGGAACTATTTATTTATTTATTGATGTTTAAGGTCACATATTTATGCACAATGGCTAATCATGACCGTGACAGTTTTACGGGTGGTGGAAGCCGGAGTACCCGGAGAGAACCACCGAGCAACGACGAGCAGCTGCCAGCTCCCCAACATCGTAACTCCGCACTGCAGCACAGGCAGGGTTAGATTGGTTGAAGACATGCGCACCATCGACGTGCAGTACGCCTTAGTACACGGCGTCATCGTGCCCCCACGCGGGCAATGGGGATGAAGTATCTTGCCCAAGGACACAATGCGGTTGCCGCAGGTGGAATTCGAACCGAGGACCTCTCGGCTTGCAGCCTGCACCTCTACCTACTGAGCCACCACGCTCCCCACTGTGTCGGAACTAAGGGACGATGTCCCTGAACCGAACCAAAAATTTTTGTGTCCACCAACGCTATCAGTTTCTTATCCGGCATCGCAGCATTCTGGTCCAACGAAAGAACCTCTAGAAGATAAGTCAGATGACATACACAGCAGCTGATGTTGTTCCGAAAGAGAAAGCTCGAAATCCTCCGAATCCCTTTCGGCATCCCGTCGGACCGGATGAAATTTTCGGACGTCCGTACCCGTTTCCGCGGAGCGTCCCGACCCAGCGTCGTTGGATAATACATGATGCGACAGAGATTCTGTCGATGCTGGGATAAGCTGTGCTATTTGGGATAGCACGTCCGTCACCGAGGTCTGTGCAGTAGCGATCTTACGATGCTTTGCCGCTGGAAGCTCCGTATACGTTGACTCCCGCATACTTTCTTATGCGAACGTCCGGAGTCTGCAGGCCTCGTGTTACTGGCTACCGGATGGTGTGACCTGGTCGCCGATGATTCTCTGATTGGCGAAGCTGACTGGATATCCGAGGTCACGTAGCCAAGAGCGGTCGTGTGCGCTACCATGAGGATGAGGAAGCCTTATTGACAGTCTCTCCGGACTGACTATATATCGGAGCGTCCCGAGCGGCGGACGTATGCTCCGAATGCGAAACATTTGTACCACAACATCTGGGGCCAGATGTTGTTGTACGAGAGAGGGGCCTCTCTCACTCGCAGCCCGGATGGACCTGGACGAGCTAGGAACCGCACTAAAAGGCTTCCTCCGTTCTCTCCTCTAATCCGCCGTCACTGGGTGTGCATTTTGTTGATTTATAGTGCTCGCATCACCCAAAACTCCTTCTAGACCGCAACGGACGAACCCGGCTGCCGAACCATTCGATGAATGGACGCTACACCGGGCGAGCTAGCGGACGTCAAAGGCCGTCGAACCTACTAGGGTCCTCTTAGGCAATTGACGTATTTACATGAGCACTTTTCCGCTAGCTCTTCATTAATTGTGACGACGGAGGCACACTTTTGGAAGACATCACGGATACATCACCCTGTTCTTGATCGTCTGAAATAGAGATTGATAAAGTAGAGTGACCCTGCGGGGAAAGGACCGGAATGGCCATTTCCCCACTAACATACCGTGACACACGCTTCCCATATTGTCATCGAAATTAACACATATAGAACAGGAGTTAGTGCAAGCAGACTGACTACATTATATAATGATTATGAAAGTCAGAGGAAGATTTCCTCTTATTACAATTGAACAATATCCTTTCATTGTGAAAAGAAAACAAAGTCCTAGTACTCGCACCAACCCCTGACAATCAAAATACATAATAACATGATCCATTAACATAGAAAAAATAATTGAAATCAAAAAATTTTGAAAAAATATTTTTTCAGAACAGCCCAAGTTTCTGAAAAGTAACGTTGAGCCCCAATGGATCCCAAGCCTAAGTGTGGACGAAAATTCTAAAAATATTTTTAAAAATTTATGCAACACTTACGAACAATAATAATGTATCTAGTTATGATTAAATTAACATCAAGATATTATTTTTCAAGAAATCCCCCCTCAAACAGAGGGCTGTTGGAAATGTAAACAATAAGTGTAAAAACACCAGATCAAGACTCCAGGCACCCTGGCCCGAAATCTGTTACCAATAATACACTATCTGATGCAAAACAGAGACTTCCAGGGAAGAAACTGCAGAACATCTGATGGTAGATGCAGAACACTACGCCTAACCACCCACAGGTGAAGACGTAAACATGGGGAAAAGAACAGAATTCATTCTGTTATCCAGCTAAAACTCCCAAGAAATTTTAGTAATAATATTACAGAAAATATGCCAAAAGCATGGGAGAATAGCAAGAGGGGACTTAAAGGAAAGGGAGAGAGGAAAACACTGAACAAGCAGTGTAACTTGATAACAAGAATGACCACAACAGGCTGTTGCCTCGAAAATAGGTAACTTAACATAATTTCATTAAAAAATTTTAAGTTACAGCCCTGAATATTTTCTGTCAATCATTTTTCCTCTCCTCCTTCTATATCCTCCTTAGAATCACCATTTCTCTAATATTTATGTGTCTGGCATCATTTAAACTGAGATTTACAAGCACAAAGATCAGTCAGATGTTAACTGATGAAGGGCCAAACAAAGAATGATTAATGGCGCCAATTTCGGGACGTCCTTGACACTGCGCATGCGCAGTAGAGGTGAAGTATGGAGGGTCATTCAGGACATGTTTTCTTTGGTTTTAGATGCAAATTTTGGGGATTGGGGGGCAAAATTTGTGTTTGGCCCTATATTTTTAAGAGTTAGCACCAGCTATGTCTGGGTCATTGGTACAGTATAGAAATATGGATATTATTGGTGAAAGAGGAAATTTTTCAATTTGCCAAAAAGTTGACGGAGCGAACTGGTATGGGTTCATTATCGAGTATGAGACCCATTACTGTTAATAACAGCTTGACAACGCCTTCTCATGCGCCCAATCAGGTTCCTGATGGTCCTTTTGTGGGATGTTGTTCCATTCTTGGACCAGAATGGCTCCAAGCTCCGGGACACTTCTTGGGTGGACTGGACGGGCTGAAATTGCAAGCTGCAACTCATTCCAGACATGCTCGATTGGATTGAGGTCAGGGGATCTTGCTAGCCAGTTCATACACTCAATCCCCTTCCTCTGTCGGTACTCCCCGAACTGCATGGGCAACATGAGGACTAGCATTATCATCCATCAGAATGA
Organism: Pictodentalium vernedei; assembly: GCA_031216915.1. Taxonomy (NCBI): domain Eukaryota; kingdom Metazoa; phylum Mollusca; class Scaphopoda; order Dentaliida; family Dentaliidae; genus Pictodentalium; species Pictodentalium vernedei. The sequence goes on from CM062292.1 coordinate 373,027,963, forward strand.
ATCTATCACCCACTGCACCTGCATACAATCTGACATGGACATCCAGGATCTCAACAATATACTGCTGTGTAGTCAAAGTACCACATTCAAGGACACAGAGCTTTGTACGTCCATCTCTGCTGATGCCGCTCCAGACCATGATTGACCCTCCACCATAGCGGTCATGCTCTTCAATGTTGGCTGCATGGAATCGCTCTAGAGGTTTTCTCCATACCCTAGAATGCCTATTGGTGTGGTCTAGGCAGTACCTTGACTCATCTGTAAAAGGACAGGTCGCAAATCTTCTCTGGTCCATCCAACGTGGTCCATGGCCCATTCATATCATGCCTGGCAGTGGTTCTGGGACAGCTGAATGCGAATACATGGTCTTCTCAATCGGAGATCACCTTTGTGCAACCTTGCCCAGATAGTCTGCGTCAAAACATTTATCCCGGATGCATCCTGAAGGTCACCGCGAAGCTGGGTTGCTGTGGCAAAGCGGTTCCTACGGGCCTGAATGATCAAAGACCAGTCTTTAACTGCAGATGTTGCCCTGTCTCTGCCACCACCATGCCATCTTACTGGTGTTCCATTCTGCTGAAATCATGCCCAGGCTCAGGTGATCACCGTATGGTGTACACCAAGGGCTTCACCAACCTGACAATGAGTATCCCCTTGCTCCACCATCCCTACAGCCCGCCACATTTCTGCTTCAGACAAATGTCTTCTTACATTTGCATTTGCCATATTCAATCATTAAATCACAAGGGTTTGTGTTGAAAAGATTGAATACCCTACATATGTCATGTACATGTAGACACTACACAAAAACATCATGGAAATCAAGGGGTATATGCTTTCCATGACAGTAACGAAAAGTCCGCCTGTCAAGAGAGCTAATGTAAACACTAGGGACCATCTCAATACATTTCTCTATCATATCCACCAAAAATATCGCAAATATGTCACAAGCAAATTTCACAATGATGTGTCAAATATGTGGTGCTTAGCAAACTTTGAGTAGTATATGTTTGAATTTGGCCGAATGGCTGTGAAGAAGTAGTCAGTTTGCAAAAGTGAATGGACGACAGACGCCTAGTGATGGCAATAGCTCACACTGACTTGAAGTCAGGTATGCTAAAAACAAGGTGTGAAACACAAGCATGGGACCTTCCCAGTAGATATTGAGTGACGGCACTTTGTTAACTCCACCCAAAAGCACTGCTTCATACCTCAATCACATTCTAACAAATACTACTAACAGTCATGCTCAAATTTTTTCCATAAAAAACTTATTTATGCATGACTATCAGAGCTGGAAGAATATTATAACCATAACAGAAATTTCAGTACAGGCAAGCTCAGAGCCGAAAATGGGTGTTACAATTTTATTGATATTTTTCATCATATTCTTTTGAATTTATTTTTGGGTGCTTTACGCCACTTCAGCAGCTAAGGCTATATACTGTGGCATATGCATTTTATAATAGGTCATTATCTTCCATAAGTAAATAAAAACAAATCGATGAAATATGAAATATGAGGAATAAAAATAAGGTGTGAACAAAGAAATGAGAAAATGAGACCAGGCGTTTAAAGAATGCTATGAAAGTCAATCCATCGTATAGATAAGAGTTTAAAAAAATAAAAACAATTTTAAGTTTATTAGAAAGGTTGATTTCCTTGAGGAACAACAGAGTTTTATGAGAATTTGTATTGTAAAATAGGTCTTGAAGAGAAGCAACATTAAAATACTGCCGTCTGACAAGATTAAAATCTGCAGAGTGCAAAAGAATGTGCTCTGCTGTCAACCCCTGCTGACAAGGAACACATTCTGGTCACATATTACCCTCTAACAAAAAGGAATGTGCTAGTCTTGTATGAGCGATATGACATTGTGTCAGAATGACATGATTTTTCCTACAAAGGCAGGGTTTCGCAAATTTATTTTTTGCGTGACCCTTTTCCAACATGTTGTCCCCTGAGTTCCAATCAAGCCAGAAAATAAGCATACTGTCATCTGCAAAATGAGGTCCCCAGAAGGTGAATTTAGTGATGCTACCCTGCATAGCAGGGTAGCATCACTAAATTTACCCTCTGTGAATTGCAATCTGAATCAGGGTCTCAAAACTAAACAGAAAGAGGTACCCAAAGGATAAATTGGCCCAATGTATGGGATAGCATCATCAAATTCACCATCTGGGGACCTCATTCTGAAAATGTCAGACTGCTTATTTTCAGGCCTGGTTCCAATGTGTTCTATGTGCCTACTGGCACATAGAACACGGAACTCAGGGGACGATGTGTCTTAATCACATGAATTATGCTTGTTTATCTTCAAATACATAGATTGTTAGTTTGTTCAACCACCATATCAAAGGCTATTGCAGTAATCATGTTTATAGAAATTAATCTACTTTTATTAAATTTTATCTGATGAAAAAATGCTTATATTTTTGCGGGAACAGTAAATGGGTCTCCTTAACAAGCATTTGCGAGAACATCACGGGAACGAAATGACCGTTCTCGCAATTTGCGAAACCCTGAAAGGTTATTGGATGGATACTTGTCAGTAATAGTAGTCTGGAAGCGATGGAGCTTGTTAGTTGTCACTCCATCCCACTCAGCCTGCCACACAGATTTGATGTTCTTACTAATATGTGCTTATTTATTTTATTTATTTATTGATGTTTAAGGTCACATATTTATGAGCCACCGCGCTCCCACTAATATGTGCTTTAAAATGTTTGAAAGGAATTTTAAGATCACTTAGAGGCTTTGTTAAGGTCTGTTTTGCTGCACTGTCTGGAGTGATGTTACCGGAGATACCAACATGTTCAGGTAACCAGCAAAACAATATCAGATCGGTCATTCTTTTGAATGAACAAATACTTATACACACATGAAAAAAACTGAATGACCAGTTGATTATATTTAGTTTCAACAACAAATTACAGTCAGCAGTTGTATTTATCTGCCATCTCAACTCTACTGCCCAATGAGTTAACCCTTTACCCAACATAATGACAAAAAATGGCCAGTGTTATTCACAATAATCACCATTCTATTTTCATTATTTTTCATTTTGTCTCGTTGAGCTCATTCCAATGAGGGGTCATAAGCTATGTTTTTGACACAAAAAATGTAAAAAATTAGTTAACTGGTTGACTGCTGGAAGCCACTATCAGAGCTTTCAAAAAATGATGGTACCAGAGCAAAAGCCAACATTTTTCTTGCTCATGTTTCATATTCTGACAAATGCAAATAATATTCTGTTTATATCAATTTGTTTTAACACAAATTATTGAAGAGGGCCCGTGGGCACTAATTTGCAATAAAACAAATTTTGGTGAATAAATTCAGACCACTAAAAACAATTTAGCCCTCAACCAGTTAATCAAGAATTTTGTTTCCAAGTGTCGTCTGCCTTTCATGTTAGGTAAAGGGTGAACAGACAAGAATTTGTACTTTTTCTGGAAGGAATGGATGGCATCACCCAATCTCTCTTGCTGTTTGGTTGCCCTACACATTATACCATCAATAAAACTGCTGTTTCTTTTGGAAATCCTGGATACATCTCTACTCCTGCATCCATTTTCAAGCTGTCAATGTCTGAGAATTGACATATTTTTGGGGGTTGGCATTAATGTTTTGAACAGACTGTAAATGTTAACCCTTTACACAATGCAGACACTACCAAAATCCGTTATTTTAATTATTTCAAATTTTTAAAAAACAATCAACAAAACCATATCATGTGACCTCTCATTGGAATGACCTTGATGAGTCCATTCCAATGAAACATCACTTGATTTTGTTACAAGTTTTTAAATTCTTTTTTGTTACATGACACGAGGGCAGATTTGGCTGATTTGTTACGCGAAGGGATAACATTCATCTTTGTAATTAATACAAGGAAGCTTATATGAAGGGTATCTGATGTTTTTGTTTGGATACCAACTTTTACCTCAAAAGTGGGATTGAATAATTATGTTCTTCCATGACTGACTTTACATAATTTCTCTTGCCCGCAAATGAGATAGTCATTGGTATCCTCGCAAAAACACAAGATTCTCTTATTATATACACCTCAGAACAATTTAATGTGATAGAGCCATCAGTAAATCAATCAAAACGCAGATCATCCGATCACCATTGTCTAACCATTTCTCTGCAGAGTATTTAGTTGACACAGCAAATTTTAATTGCTAATTGTTTCCTATTCAATGTTCCCAAAATGGTTGAAATCCTCTTAGAAGGGCTTCTGCTGTGGGCCCTTTTAGTGTCCCAATTTTTCCTCCAAAGCATATATTACCCTCAAATCATGTTCCTGTGTATTTTTTAAATCGCTCTGAGCAGTGTTAAAAGATAAAATGCACCTCCCATCAACTAATTTGACATTGATTACATTGTCAGTTTCATATTGTGAATGGCTTTGTTGATGTTACATTTAGTATGTCTCGTCAGCTGATAATACAAGATGAAATGTATTTACTCAAAAATAGAATGTGCTTTGTTGAATTATGGGAGGAAACAATCTGGATAACTTGTTATTTATTTATTTATTAATTAGGGTCTAACGACACATTAACAGCCAGGGTCATATTATGTCAGTGACAGTTTTACAGGTGGAGGATGCCGGAGTACCCGGAGAGAACCACCAAGCAACGACGAGCAGCTGTTAGCTCTCCAACATCGTAACTCTGAACTCTGCACCACGACACAGGCAGGGTTAGATTGTTTGAAGACAGTACAGTATGCCTTAGTACACAGCGTCACCGTGCCCCCATGTAGGCAATTGGGGTAAGTGCCTTGCCCAAATACAATGTGTGAGCACGAATCAGTCGCTTAAATGGTCACCCATCCAACTACTAACCGTGCTCAACGTTGCATAACTTCGGAGATCTGACGACAACCGGTTACCGCAATGCCAATGCGATCCCTGGATAACTTGATGTGACATTCTGATGTCAAGTGTCGTGCTGTAGTGAAACTGTAGTGAAACTAAGTCTCTATACAGTGGAGCTCACGTAATTGTACATATTTTAATTGGATAACCCTGTTAACTGTATGTAACTTACAAACACCTAAGCATCTTCCATACTTAAGTACAAATTTGACCTGTTAACTGCACTAATTTACCGTACAAAAATAATCTCAAACTACCAAAATTTTGGTATTGAATAATATTCCGAACATTTGTTAAAAGCAAAAGGACAAACAACAGAACATTACGCATTGACAAAATGAGCCCACGGACTGAGTATTTCTAATGGCAGTCACCATTGGTTATTTGATGTTACAACAAGAGGGATGTTACATCCCAACGCTCACCTACATTCGCGCTTGATAATGTCGTTCCAATGTAACATGCCTAATATTTAGTTAATATAAATCATTAACTAGACATCAAATGATTAATGTGGTTTACGTGATGGCTTTGGAAAGTCTATATTTCTGCATTTATTATATATCAATTCAACATAGAATCATTGGATACATCTTTTAGAAATGTTTATGATTAAGAATATGAATCGTGAGGCCAGATATTAAATCATAAATAAGAATTAGGAAAGGCTTTCATAAATCACTGAAATTTTAATTGAAGTACATTCATTGGTTAAAGAGGAGTTGCGGAAAAACATTCGTTCAAGAAAGTGACTATAAGTCCCAACAAAAATACATCACATCAACAACTGAAATAAGCCTTAATGTTACTAGTAACAAGTATGAAAAAGTATTAAATAATAAAAAAAAAAAAGTTGAAAAAAAAAACCCATGCGTACAATATCAATTGCCTGGAAAGACACATAGAAACAGAACTCACCTTAACATATCACCTTAACACAAACTTTTAGAACTTAAAATTGAGTAAGTCAGTCAAAAACGTGAACATTGTGACTGAAAAAAAGAAAAGAAATCAGTTAAATTTCTGCATACAGTAGGGTTAATACTTACAGTTGTTATTGAAATGAGAAAATAAACAGTAATGAGAGGTGAAGGCACCACAATCTGCACAAAAGCTGACTTTAACGCAAATTCTTACAACACCTAAACACTAATTCTTACGAGTTTTGGCAGAAAATCAGCCTCAAATTCCTCAAATATGCATGTAATGAGGGTTAAATATTACTGCAATGGAGTTCAGTAACCCAAGTGCAGAATATTAATCGCCTGGAAAGACACATAGAAACACAACTCACCTAAACACAAAGTTTACAAAGTTTTACAACTTAAAATTTACTAAGTCCGAGAAAAACATGAAAATTTTGACTGAAAAAAAAGAAAATTTCCGTTAAATTTCTGCATACAGTAGGGTTAATACCTACAGTTGTTATTGAAATATGAAAATCAACAGTAATGAGAAGTTAAAGCAGCACAATCTGCACAAAAACTGACTTTAACGCAAATTCTTACAACACCTAAACGCAAATTCTTACAACTTTTGGCAGAAAATTTTAGGTGAAATTTGAAAAAAAGGTCATAGTATCAGGGTTAAATACTGTTCTGATAGTCCCCTACAACCTACATATGCAATATCAAAGGCCTGAGCACACTGATCTTTGAGAACTCACCTTAACACCTCACCTTAACACAAACTTTTAGAACTTAAAATTTACTAAGTCCGAGAAAAACATGGAAATTTTGACTGAAAAAAAAAATTTCCGTTAAATTTCTGCATACAGTCGGGTTAATACTTACAGTTGTTATTGAAATATGAAAATCAAGAGTAATGAGAAGTTAAAGCACCACAATCTGCACAAAAGCTGACTTTAACGCAAATTCTTACAACACCTAAACGCTAATTCTTACAACAAGTTTTGGCAGAAAATCAGCCTCAAATTCCCCAAATATGCATGTAATGAGGGTTAAATATTACTGCAATGGAGTTCAGTAACCCAAGTGTAGAATATTAATCGCTTGGAAAGACACATAGAAACACAACTCACCTAAACACAAAGTTTACAAAGTTTTACAACTTAAAATTTACTAAGTCCGAGAAAAACATGAAAATTTTGAGTGAAAAAAAAGAAAATTTTCGTTAAATTTCTGCATACAGTAGGGTTAATACCTACAGTTGTTATTGAAATATGAAAATCAACAGTAATGAGAAGTTAAAGCAGCACAATCTGCACAAAAGCTGACTTTAACTAACACAAATTCTTACAACACCTAAACGCAAATTCTTTCAACAACTTTTGGCAGAAAATTTTAGCTGAAATTTGGAAAAAAGTCGTAGTTTCAGGGTTAAATACTGTTCTAATAGTCCCCTACAACCTACATATGCAATATCAAAGGCCTGAGCTCACTGATGCTTGAGAAATTCACCTTAACATTAAATCTTACAATATTGGACACGCCGGATGCCGACGTTGACGCCCGAGGTTATCACAATAGCTCAACCACATCTTACAGATGTAGGTGAGCTAAAAAGGCTGAGAGAAAATACCCAGAGGGTATTTTCTCTCAGCATTTTTGTTACATCAAAAGACTGATGTCGATTGTCTGTTTTACTTCCACCATTTTGACAATTCGGTGACTTTGTCTACTGTAAAATGGGGATCTGCAGATGGACAGTATATCCAAAATAACATTTGATATTGGTATTGGTGTGAGTATATGTAAGTTTTTGATACTGAATACCGCATCGATGTAAATCGTCATAAAAATACCAATACTGAAACCGAACTTGAAATTTCAATACCATCCAGCTCTGCTATTAATTGAATAAAAAATCTTGCAGTCGATCAAAGAATTACTTCAACAACCTTCACATCATCTGAACATTTATAGACATTTTTGCCTCAATAATCCAATATAGGTATTTAATCTATTATATCTTGTTTGACAGAGGTCATGAGCACTATCAAACAAGATACAATAGAATAAAAGCTCAGTTTATAACTAAAAGATTGTAAAATGATCCATTTCCTGTTAATTGTATACTCCTGTTAACAGAATATTTATCTCTGGTAAAGCGGCATTTCAATTAACACTGTATCTCCGGTTTGGGAGACATCAAGGTTCACGTTAACATTTTGCCAATGATTTATAGCTGAGTTAAAAATACAATTGCATACCCAGCATCTACAGAATCTTGGGAGCTTATTGCACCCTCAGGCCCTTTGCCAGATGATCTTGGAAATATTCTTTCTCGTTTCACAAACTTATAATTTTTCCTGAAAAGAAAATAATGTATGTTATGAAGGAAACTGATTGATTGAAAACAACAATTATGAACAAAAATCTGTACATATTTATAACATGAGTCATTCACTAGGCAACTTCTAATATAACCGTGAAAAATTCCAACCTGATGTGACCTTGTCTATTGAAAGTATCATTAAACTCCAATAAACAAACAGAGAAAAATAAGAGTACTTATCCTAGATTTAACACACATTTCAGAAAAAATAAAATAAAATATTCCTAAATTTATAAAATATTACGTTGTCATCACGTTTTTCCAACACTTAATCTTCACCGAACGAAATTATTAATGAAAGTGTCAATGACACTGTAGCTTAACTTGTCTGTGTGTTATGTTTGATGGAAAGTATAATGTTCAATGTTTATGAAAGCATTATGAAATAAGACAAGAATTGTGATAATTGGGAATATGTTAATTTCTGTTCCGTGTGTGCTGTTTTCAATAAAAATATGAGATGTAGACTGTACTAAAGAATTGAGGCCCTCACAGTTAATGCATGTGGCCCTCACAGTTGAAGTATATCAACGAAAGTTACCAATTTACAGTGAAATTATTCCAAAACGAGTCATCCTATCAAGTTACTATAAAATCCCTTCATCAATACAGCCTGTAGACTGGGCTAAAGGTTTTTGGCCTTCGGGCCTGTGTAGCCATCGCAGTTAACCGATCGCAACCAATTATTATTTATTATTATTATTTAGTTACTATAAAATCCCTTCATCAATTACTATAAAGTTACTATAAAATCCCTTCATCAATACAGCCTGGAGACTGGGCTAAAGGTTTTTGGGCTTCGGGCCTGTGTAGCCATCTCAGTTAACCGATCGCAATCAATTATTATTTATTATTATTATTTATCGGTGTTTAAGGTCACATACTTATGCACAATGGCTAATCATGACCGTGACAGTTTTACGGGTGGAGGAAGCTACTATAAAATCCCTTCATCAATACAGCCTGTAGACTGGACTAAAGGTTTTTGGGCTTCGGGCCTGTGTAGCCATCGCAGTTAACCGATCGCAACCAATTATTATTTATTATTATTATTTATCGGTGTTTAAGGTCACATACTTATGCACAATGGCTAATCATGACCGTGACAGTTTTACGGGTGGAGGAAGCCGGAGTACCCGAAGAGAACCACGAGCAACGGCGAGCAGCTGTCAGCTCCCCAACATCGTAACTCCATACTGCAGCACAGGCAGGGTTAGATTGGTTGAAGACATGCGCACCATCGACATGCAGTACGCCTTAGTACACGGCATCATCGTGTCCCCATGTGGACAATCAGGGTTAAGTGCCTTGCCCAAGGACACAACACAGAGTCCGAATTGATCGCTCAATGACCCATCCGAGGACTAACCGGGCTCGATGTTGCTTAACTTCTGTGATCTGACGAGAACCGGTTACCGCACCGCCACTGCGACCCCGATCGCAACCAAAAGGGGACGTCCTCATCTAGACATTATACTGAGTCATCCTACCAAGTTACAATGATATCCCTTCATAAATATGACCTGTAGTCTGTGCTAAAGCTTTTCGGGGGTTGGCCTCGGGCTGCTGTTATGGTTGAATGATCATGCAAAAGGGGATGTTCTCATCTATGCATTATCTGGAGTCATCCTACCAAGTTACAATGAAATCCCTTCATAAATATGACCTGTAGACTGTGCTAAAGGTTTTCAGGCCCCTGTAGCCATCACAGTTGACCAATCGCGACCAAAAGGGGACGTTATCATCTAGACATTATATGGAATCAACCTACAAAGTTACAATGAAATTCCTCCATAAATATGACCTGTAGACTGTGCTAAAGGTTTTCGGATTTTGAGCTTGGGCAGCTGTCACGGCAGAATGATCGCGACCATAAGAGGACGTTCTCATGTAGACATTATCTGGAGTCATCCTACCAAGTTACAATGAAATTCCTTCATAATTATGACCTACAGACTGTGCTAAAGGTTTTCGGGCTTTGTTCCCCTGTAGCCGTCACAGTTGACCAATCGCGACCAAAAGGGGAAGTCCTCATCTAGACATTATACTGAGTCATCCTACCAAGTTACAATGATATCCCTTCATAAATATGACCTGTAGTCTGTGCTAAAGCTTTTAGGGGCATGAGCTCGGGCTGCTGTTATGGTTGAATGATCATGCAAAAGGGGATGTTCTCATCTATGCATTATCTGGAGTCATCCTCCCGAGTTACAATGAAATCCCTTCATAAATATGACCTGTAGACTGTGCTAAAGGTTTTCAGGCCCCTGTAGCCATCACAGTTGACCATTCGCAACCAAAAGGGGACGTTATCATCTAGACATTATATGGAATCAGCCTACAAAGTTACAATAAAATTCCTCCATAAATATGACCTGTAGACTGTGCTAAAGGTTTTCGGGTTTTGAGCTTGGGCAGCTATCACGGCTGAATGATCGCGACCATAAGGGGACGTTCTCATGTCGACATTATCTGGAGTCATCCTACCAAGTTACAATGAAATCCCTTCATAATTATGTCCTACAGACTGTGCTAAAGGTTTTCTGGCTTTGTGCCCCTGTAGCCGTCACAGATGACCAATCGCGACCAAAAGGGGAAGTTCTCATCTAGACATTACATGGAGTCAACCTACCAAGTTACAATGAAATCCCTCTATAATATGACCTGTAGACTGTGCTAAAGTTTTTTGGGTTTTGGGCTTGGGCCATCATCACGCTTGACAGATCGCGACCAAATGGGGAAGTTCTCATCTAGGCAGCATACAGAGTCATCCTACCAAGTTACAATGAAATCCCTCCATAATAAATATGACCTGCAGACTGTGCTAAAAGTTTTTGGGTTTCGGGCTTGGGCAGCCATCACAGCTGACAGATCATGACCAAAAGGGGACGTTCTCATCTAGATATTACTGTACACTGTGCTAAAGGTTTTGGGCTCGGGCAGCCATCACGGTTGACCGATCGCGACCAAAAGGGGACGTCCTCATCTAGACATCATACTGAGTCATCCTACCAAGTTACAATGATATTCCTTCAAAATATGACCTGTAGTCTGTGCTAAAGCTTTTGGGGGCTTGGGCTCGGGCTGCTGTTAAGGTTGAATGATCGTGCAAAAGAGGATGTTCTCACCTATGCATTATCTGGAGTCATCCTACCAAGTTACAATGAAATCCCTTCATAAATATGACCTGTAGACTGTGCTAAAGGTTTTCGAGCTTCGGGCCGCTGTAGCCATCACAGTTGACCAATTGCGACCAAAAGGGGACGTTATCATCTAGACATTATATGGAATCAACCTACAAAGTTACAATGAAATTCCTCCATAAATATGACCTGTAGACTGTGCTAAAGGTTTTCGGGTTTTGAGCTTGGGCAGATGTCACAGCTGAATGATCGCGACCATAAGGGGACGTTCTCATGTAGACATTATCTGGAGTCATCCTACCAAGTTACAATGAAATCCCTTCATAATTATGATCTGCAGACTGTGCTAAAGGTTTTCGGGCTTTGTGCCCCTGTAGCCATCAAAGTTCACCAATCATGACCAAAAGGGGACGTTCTCATCTAGACATTATATGGAGACAACCTACCAAGTTACAATGAAATCCCTCCATAAATATGACCTGTAGACAGTGCTAAAGGGTTTCGGGTTTTGGGCTCGGGCAGTCATCACAGTTGACAGATTGCAACCAAATGGAGAAGTTCTCATCTAGACAGCATACAGAGTCATCCTACCAAGTTACAATGAAATCCCTCCATATTAAATATGACCTGCAGACTGTGCTAAAAGTTTTTGGGTTTTGGGCTTGGGCAGCCGTCACGGCTGACAGATCATGACCAAAAGGGAATGTTCTCATCTAGATATTATACAGAGGCATCCTACTATGTTACAATGAAATCCCTTAATAAACATGACCTGCAGACTGTGCTAAAGGTTTTCGGGTTTTGGGGTCGAGCAGCCATCATGGTTAACCGATCGCGACCATAAGGGGACGTTCTCATCTAGACATGACCCCAAACCTGCTTATGAAATTTTGTGATGATCAGGTAAGAACTACGGGGTGTAGCCTATGCTAAAGGAAAATGTGAACAGACTCACAGAGTAACAGACTTCCGCACGCGTGATGGCAATAGCTTATCTTGACTTTGTCAAGTGAAGCTAAAAATGATTCTTAAAATACTTTCTTGTCCTTATAACAGAGGATAGGAAACCCTCCCACCACCCCTACAACAACAACAACAAAAAAAAATAGAAAAAAGATGTTCGCATCAGATATGCTGGGGTTGAGTTGTGGTGGCTAAAAAGGAATCTGTGCTAGAACATGAAACTACTGAAACTCGGAAGCAATCTGAGAAGAATAGGACAAATTTGGTAAACATTGGACAGAATTTGTTGAAGTTATCATGCTCACCCTGTCCTCATGTCAGAAATTCAAACAAGAAAATCTTAGGGGCACAACTCCTGAAAAAAAATTCAGGCAGGACTGGTTTACAAGCTCATCCTAGGCATTCTCGAGTTGAACAAACAGACCAAATTTTGTAAACATTGGATAACACTTGTTCAAGTTATTGTGCTGACACTGCCCACAAGTGGGAAACTCAATCTTAGAGTCATAACTCCCCACCCTCCACCAGCCCCCAAAAAAGAATTCAGACTGGACTGATGTTTGAACTCAACCAAGACATTCTCAAGTAAACGTCACAGACCAGATTTGGTAAAAATCAGATGTTTCTTCAAATTATCATGCTGACAGTGTCCACAAGTCAGAAATTAAATCTAAGGAAGATAACTCAAACAAGAGGCCCCAAGGGGTCTTAATTGCTCACCTGACAAGTTGTTCAAAGACGTATTTTGGATCACATTCAGCTGATCATTAACACTTCAAAGGAATGAAGTCATGAAATTATTATAGGGGTACTTTTTTTTTTTTTTACATAAATTCACTCTAATTCCTACAAAACACATTTTGTAGCATTTTTTTTCCTCCGCTTAATTGACCCCTGGGGTTGGGGAGTGGGGTTTGTGGTCATAGGGGTATTTTTTTTTTGGGGGGGGGGATGCATAAAATCACTAAAACTTTCAAAATATATTTTGCAGCCAAACATTTTGTTACATCTAACTGCCCCCCCCCCCCCACCCTCCCAAGGAAGAGAGGAGAGGACATACGGTAAAATCATCATTTTTTTACATCAAACCACTCTAATTCATCTAGGAACTCAATTTTGAAAAAAATCGAAATAAAAATTTCCAAATTTTGGAACAAAATTTCCCAGTGGGAACTGGACCTAAAATTTCCAGGTTATAAAAAAAAAAAAAATTGTCTCAAAATTGAACAAAACGCATAAAAACCAAACATTTTTTCCCCAAATTTTTGGTCCAAAATTTGTCTGAACTGGGCCCAAAATTTTCAGACAAATGTTTTTTTGTCGTCTCAAAATTTAACAAATTGCATAAAAATCCACAAATTTTTTCTCTGAATTTTGTTCCAAAATTTCGGAGTCTGAACTGGACCTAAAATTTTCAGGGTAAAAAAAAATTTTTTTTTTCATCTCAAAATTGAACAGAACACATCAAAAATCTAAAAAAAAAGATTTTTGGGGGAATTTTGGTCCAAAATTTCTTAGTCCGAAAGAGACCTAAAATTTTCAACCCAGGGACTCGATTTGAACAAACTTGAATCTGACCCCCACCCCCCAGAGATGAGGTATACCAAATATGAGAGGATTCTGACTGGTGGATCTGAAGAAGATGATTTTTAAAGAAATTTCCTCATATTGCACTAAGTTAAAATTCGGGCTCCTATAAGGAGCCCAAATATTAACAGAGAAACTCGGTTTGAACAAACTTAAACATATTGCACAAAGTTAAAATTTGGGCTCCCATAAGGAAAGGATTCTGACTGGTGGATCTGAAGAAGATTTTTAAAGGAATTTCCTCAAATTGCACCAAGTTAAACTTTCGGCTCCAATAGACAGCCCAAATACTAAATCAGGGACCCGATTTGAACAAACTTGAATCTGATCTGACCCCCCCCCCCCCCCCCCCCTAGAGATGTGTACCAAATATGAAAAGATTCTCACTGGTGGATCTGAAGAAAAAGATTTTAAAAAGAAATTTCCTCATATTTCACTAAGTTAAAATTTGGGCTCAGGGAGCCAATTATTAATCCAGGGACTCGATTTGAACAAACTTGAATCTGCCCCCCCCCCCCCCCTACAGATGTTGTGTACCAAATATGAAAAGATTCTGACTGGTAGATCTGAAGAAAATTTCTAAAGAATATTCCACGTATTGCACTAAGTGAAAATTCGGGCTCCAAAAGGGAGCCCAAATGTTAACACCAGGACTCGATGTGAACAAACTTGAATCTGACCCATCTAGAGATGTTGCATACCAAATATGAAAAAGATTCTGCCCACTGGATCTGAAGAAGAGGGAGCCCAATTATTAATCCAGGGACTCGATTTGAACAAACTTGAATCTGCCCCCCCCCCCCCCCCCCCCCCCCCCCCCTACAGATGTTGTGTACCAAATATGAAAAGATTCTGACTGGTAGGTCTGAAGAAAATTTCTAAAGAATATTCCACGTATTGCACTAAGTTAAAATTCGGGCTCCAAAAGGGAGCCCAAATATTAACACCAGGACTCGATGTGAACAAACTTGAATCTGACCCATCTAGAGATGTTGCATACCAAATATGAAAAAGATTCTGCCCACTGGATCTGAAGAAGAGGGAGCCCAATTATTAATCCAGGGACTCGATTTGAACAAATTTGAATCTGCCCCCCTAGAGATGCTGTGTACCAAATATGAAAAGATTGTGACTGGTAGATCTGAAGAAGATTTCTAAAGAATATTCCACGTAATGCACTAAGTTAAAATTCGGGCTCCAAAAGGGAGCCCAAATGTTAACACCAGGACTCGATGTGAACAAACTTGAATCTGACCCATCTAGAGATGTTGTATACCAAATATGAAAAAGATTCTGCCCACTGGATCTGAAGAAGATTTTTTTTTTGATTTTATGGGTGCTATCAGATTTGGAAATGTCAGAACGGAATTATATTGCTTCATGCACATCTTCATATGGAGTTCTTCCATTGTGTAAAGGTTCATGAAAATTCTTCAAACGGTTTAGGAGGAGTTGCGCTTACAAGGATGGACAGATGGTATAAGTTAGATTATCTCCCATTGGAAATGTCAGAACAAAATTATATTGCTTCATGCACATCTTCATATGGAGTTCTTCCATTGTGTAAAGTTTCATGAAAATTCTTCAAACGGTTTAGGAGGAGTTGCACTTACAAGGATGGACAGACAGATGGATGGACGGACAGGGTGATTCCTATATACCCCCCCCCCCCCCCAAACTTTGTTTGTGGGGGGTATAATAAATCGTAACCAAGCAGGCGGTTGTATTATGCAGTTGCAAGATACAGATTTTGTATTAGGTGCCCCTGATACATGCCATATTCGGGTAATTATGGACTCAATATACACTTATTGTAAGATAAAACAAGCCAAAACCTATTTATTCATTTTTTTTTATTTAACAACACTTTCAACAACCAGGGCACCTCGTGTCGGACAGTTTTATGAGAGGAGGAAGGCAGAGTACCCAGAGAAAACCACCGAGAACCTGTCAGACTCCCCAACGTACTAACTCTGCTCAAGCAGGGTTAGCATTGGCGCATCAGTACACGATGCAACCATGCCCCCACGGGGGCAATCGGGATTAAGTGTCTTGCCCAGGGACACAATGCAGTTACCCCTGGCGGGGACTGAACTGTGGACCTTTAGGTTTGAAGTCCAATGCCGTACCACTGAGCTACCACACTCCCTCATGCTGCAATGCAGACAAAACCAGAGCTTGTATTTTGTCCAAAATGAAAGCAAAGCAACACACATTTTCCAAGCACATATCCATAACATTTTCCACAGAAGGCTGATTTTCCAGCATTTTCAATTGTCTGGAATTTCCATCTTTAAATTCTGGAATTTTAAGCACTTTCAAAGACCTGTATAAGCCTTGTTTATTACAAAATCAAGATCAAATAGCTCATTATGGAAATATCGTGAACAACACATTTAATTAAACCCGACAACTGATATCTTTTTTTTCAAGAGTTTTCAGGGGTGGGCCCAATAATCAAGGGC
The DNA here is from genome assembly GCA_031216915.1 of Pictodentalium vernedei. NCBI lineage: Eukaryota > Metazoa > Mollusca > Scaphopoda > Dentaliida > Dentaliidae > Pictodentalium > Pictodentalium vernedei. The sequence goes on from CM062292.1 coordinate 373,044,306, forward strand.
TGTCTAAGTCCTTGGCAAGAATTTTAAAAATTCTAGGACTAGCAAGGAATTCAAGGAGTCCTGGGAACCATCCTCTTCATGCAGCAACATTTACTGCAAGTGGAACAAGCAAACTGCTGTGAATACCAACAAAAGGCTCCATGGGGCCTGAGGCACTCACCTGACCAAAGTTGTTTAAAGAAGGATTTAATTACAAACTAGGGCAAGTTAACACAACAGAGGAATGAAGTTTTTTAATTATTTATAACTTTGCTGTCCATGCCAGATGATTTTTTTCTAGTATTGGGATGCTACCACAGAAATAATGCCCAGATTTTCAATAATGGAAAACTAGGTAGTTCAAATATCAACCTAGGGACTTGACTTGAACAAACTTGAAGGAGGTTGGATACCAAATATCACAAGATTCTGACTGGTAGTTCTTGAGAAAAAGATTTTGAGAATATTACTAATTTTGCACTATGTTAAAATTTGTCACCCCCCACCTTCTCCCCATAGGGAAAACAAATATCAACCCAGGGACTTTTTGTGAACAAATTGAATTTGTACCCTCAAAGGATGCTGTATACAAAATATCGAAAGATTCTGATTGTATCTCAAAAAGCAGACTTTTAAAGATTATTCTTCATATTGCACTCCAATTGGGAGCCCAAATATTAACACAGGGACATGATTTGAACAAACTTAGATCTGACCTCCCTAAGGATGCTACATACCAAATATCAAAAGATTCTGACTGGAAGATCTGAAGATGATTTTTCAAGATTATTTCTGATATAGCAAAGTTAAATTTGGTCTCACTTAGAGAGTCCAAATAGTAACTCAGGCACTCGATTTGAAAAAACCTGAATTTGACCCCCCTTAAGATGCTGTATAACAAATATAAAAGCATTCTGACCGATGGATCTGAAGAGGAAGATTTTTAAAGAAATTTCCTCATATTGCACTAAGTTAAAATTCAGGCTACCATAGGGAGCCCAAATATTAACCCAGGCACCAGATTTGAACAAACCTGAATCTGAACCCCACCCCCCCCCTCCCCCCAACCCCAAGATAGGGAACCCAAATATTAACCCAGGGGCCCAATTTGAACAAATGAGAATCTGACCCACCTAGAGATGTTATATACCAAATATGAAAGGATTCTGACTGGTGAATCTGAAGAAGATTTTTAAAGAAATTCCCTTATATAACAGTATAGGGAGGACCGAATATCAACCCAGGCAATTGGTTTCAACAAACTAGAATAGGACTCTCCCTAGAGATATTGTACACCAAATATGAAAACATTCTGACCAGTGGATCTGAAGATTTTTAAAGAAATTCCTGCATATTGCACTAAGTTAAAATTCGGGGCCCCATAGGGAGCCCAAATATTAACCCAGGCATTCGATTTGAACAAACTTGAAACAAATTTGAAGATTTTTAAAGAAATTTCCTTATATTGTAGTAAGTTAAACTTTGGGCTTCCACAGAGAGCCCAAATATTAACCCAAGCACCCGATTTGACCAAAGATGAATCTGAACACCTCCCCCCCCCCCCCTCCCCCAAGAAGTGTGGTGTACCAAATATGAAAGCATTCTGACTGGTGGATCTGAAGAAGAAGACTTTCAAAGATTATTATTGATTAACTGATGATTTGCAAACGCCATCTGCCTGCCGATTAGTTGAGTGCACAAATGGCCAATTGTGAATGCCGATGTCAGAACTGATGTCAAAACCAAAAGGTGTAGTAGAATCAAGATTGCATAGAATAGGGTTAAGTTTACAGTACAGTCAGGTTTGATATGTCCATTGATCTCAAGAGTCTCTGTGCGTATGAAAATAAAAATATTACGGCAGCAGAAACATGCTGACAGTGCAGGGTCTTTGATCAATGTGAAAATAGGTAACTTATGCTCATACTATTTTTAAATTCCACCTCCATTTAAATTTAGTTTCAAGATGAAATTTAATAAAATATATCAAAGGGCAATTAAATAACATATATTTATTTACTTGATTTAATTAGTGATTTATGTCCCTTTTCAAATTTTAGATTCAAAACCCAGGTGGATATACAGGTCAAATGTTATGTTATGTTCTTTGGAAATTCCTCTGTTAATTGTTCGGAGTGCCCTGTGTGAACCCCACATCATCAGAATCATCTCAGGTATATTTTATGAGGACTGATGCTGCAGATCGCATCTTACACCTGTTTTATTGTGGTAGATGCACGATTCAAAGCAGTCACTCCTCCGTTGATTTTTCTGAGGACACCAATTGATTCATTGCGGGGGTTCTTTATACAGGTAATGAGGTACACTACATACACTATATACAAGGGGGAATCTGGAAATTTTGCCAAGCTGCAGCTCTTTTGCCACACAGGACAGTCATTTATGTCCTCACCCGATAGGATGAGCATAGCACCATCCCCGAACATGGCACTACGGAGGAGCAGTGTGGTTTTGAATCCACATCGGCATTGCATTACGTTACATTTCCCCGAAATTGCAAACCTTGGGCTCTGATATACATTCCAACGCCTCTGCGTCCATCATCTCCTTCAGGTCTTGTATTTTTTTAAGAGCGGTTGGTAGCCTTGTAACGCATAAGAGTATTTTGGTGGGATTTGGAATAACTCCGTTAAACCTATAACATCAAAAGCATTGTTTGAGCTTTGTATTTCAGATATCAACTCACTGAAAGGTTCCCAATGGGCCTTGAGACTCTGACAGTTGAGCTGAAAAAATGAGAATTTATTTTGATGACTGTTTAGTAGTGGGGATAGCTCATTGGTTTGGTAATATTTACAATCAATTTGGGGAATATTCAATTGGGCTTCATCTGTACTGGGGGATTCAGAGTATCTATCATTATAGATGTGTCCAAAGTTGTATTCCAAGTTATTCTGGACCTCGTCGATTGAAATGTTACCCGCCATACTTATAGATCAAGCCACCAAATCGGAGAGCAACTAAGAGACCCAAACGGCCAGGAAATTCGGATGTGGTAATTTCAGCTGTGTAGAAAAATTTGGTTAAGTATTTTCTCGGCTGGGGGGCGTCATCGGCGGTGTGACTAATAGTTTTCTTAGTATTATTCAAATTCAAGTACGGTGCTGGAAATTTCAAATACATGCATGAAGAACAGAGAACTATTAAAAATATAAACAATAATTTATGTACACCTTTCATTGCAAACAACTTTCCTTTCTGACTTGATAAAGAGGAGCTTTAGTATATCAAGTTAAGACTGTGATTCGCTGAAAACAAGTTGTTAATATTTATTGAAAGGGGTGTATATTGCGGAATTGTGCATGCTCTATAGGAGTTGTGGGGGATTTGCGATATGCCTATAACTAAACAGACCGCTATATGCATGGTTAGGTCTCTAGTGGGCCAATTTAGAGTTGCACTTCTACACCGGAAAGCGGCATTACTCAGCTAGCTTTCCATGGAGTGGCGCACATCAAGTTTCTGCTGGAAGCATGACCAGTACACTTGTATGTAAGTGACACATACCAAGTGTTGAATGCCCGATTAAACAGAGAGTAGTTTTTTTGCTTACCATTATGTCAATTTTGTATCTAGAGAGAATTGAATGAGGCGACTTCTATCCAGACAGTTGATAAAGGTTTATCACCAAGCAAGCCCCTGTCTTCAGCGGTTCCACATAGCGATGAACATTCCTTTTCTGCCGGGAGTTGACAGGGAGCAATTTCGCCAGTTTCGCATTGCAGTTAGCAATGCAAGGTACCTTTTCTACTATACCTATACTGCTAACCAAATCCCCATATTCAATACAAAAATAGCAATGCACTTTAACCCTTCCCTTCTCCCAACACATCGTTTTGAAAAATAAAATAAATTCAGATTTGGGAATAATTTTCTTCAGGAGGACTCAGGATTTCCTGATGAAAATCAGGGCAATATGGATATCACTTGAACCGGTTTCATGCTACTCTAACCTGCTATCAATTCCTATAAAAGATTGTCCATAAATGTTTTATATATCCCAACACAAATTTGAATGCTGGGGCTTTTTTCCCAGTAATGGCTTGTTTATCACAGTAAACAAGAACTGCTTAATTTTCCGAGGCTCCCAATGGGATTCAGAATCATGAGTCTTGCAAACCCAAGAACCCACAGTAAATAAATAAACTTCACATTCATGTTAAAAAAGTACATTTTGTGGAACTACATGTAGGAATGATATAAGTCAAGAGACAACTCTGGCTTGCACTTGGTGTGTGTGCCATGTGACCATGCAAGAACAGCGTCTTCAGAAAGGGAAGAACAAATTCCACTCACATATGCGTAAATTGAAGCGCAGCAGGAATTCTCCACAAATCAGCATATGGATATTGACAGTGAGGCTCCAGTAACAGGACTTGCAGAAATTAAAAGCAGAGACACAGAGATACCTGAATCATTTGATGAGACTTAAAGTCAAGGCACATAAATGGCAACACCCGCCTTTGATTCATCTTTTGAAATTTTGTCGTCTGATTTGGGGGCGAAACTACCACATCTCCGTCTGTGGGGCGAAATGACCCGGGGTGGAATGACCCAGGACAAACAGGGATTAGGGCAAAATAACTCAGGGGGCGAATGGGAATTGGGGCAAAAAGCCCCAGAACGATTTTGTACACAGTGATTCAGATTGCTTTTGTTGTGGGGTGGAAATCAACGACTGAAAATACATTCACAGTGGCTGTATTTTCAAATAGCTTCTAACACTGCAGTTTGCTGCCTTTCGTAGATTTGTATTTATGCGTCCAGTGCCGGAAAATCACAAATGGAAAAATATGTTTCACAAATGACAACTAATCCCAGAAGTCCATGCACAAAATGGCCATACACTATTTTTAGATTGTATACATAAACAAGAGCACCGCATAGTGGGACAATATACGCCCGTTTTGTATTTTTGAAGGGTTGGGGTAAGGATGTGGGTGAGGGTGAAAATTGTTTGGACCAACCCCATATTCGAACTTGACCTGTATTTTGTTGTGATTAAACAACATACCAAGTTTGGAACCAATCGGAAAACAAATAATAAAAGTTATCATCCGGAAACCAAATATTTGATGCATGCATTCTATGTCCAACAGTTAGTCCAAACTAAAGTTATAATCCGGAAAACACAAAATGCACAAATTCAAGAGGAATAACTCTGGAAAGGTACATGCGATTTTGGCCAAAAGTGAATCTGAGCTGTGCTTTGTGGTCATAAACAAAATCTGAGAATTTGAAACAAATTAGTCAAGGCAAACTAAAGTTATCATCCGGAAACCACATAATCACAAATTTGCAATCATTCAAGGGGAATAACTATGGAACGGTACATGCGATTATGGCCAAAGGTGAACTTGAGCTGTGTTTTGTGGTCAAAAACAAAATCTGAGAATTTGAAAAACATTGGTCAAGTCAAACTAAAGTTATCATCCGGAAACCACAAAATCCACAAATTTGCAATCATTCAAGGGGAATAACTCTGGAAAGGTATATGCGATTGCGGTCAAAAGTGAACTTGAGCTGTATTTTGAGGTCAAAAACAAAAAACTGAAAATTTGAAATAAATCGGTCAAGGCAAACTAAAGTTATCGTCCGGAAACGAAAAGTTGGGCTAAATTCCCATAAATAAAGGGCCATAACTCTACTGCAAATGGGCCGCTAGAAACGGAAAACGAACCCATCCTGTATTTTGTCGTACTAAATCCATATGCCAAATTTAACTCAGCTCAATCCATTACAACTAAAGTTATCGTCCGGAAACGATATGTGTCCATGGATGGACAGACAGACAGACAGGTGGAGAGACCATTCACATAATACATCCCGTTTTTCAAACGGGTGTATAAAATCAACATCTGAAAAATTTGGTGTCAATCCATCAAGGCGTTCGGCTTTAAATGTTCGGCTTTAAATGAACGGAAACCAATTTTTTTTCAAAAATTGTCGTTTCAAAGGGCCATAACTCTGCAGCAGATGGACTGAGAAACACCACCAATATCGACCTTGACCTGTATTTTATTGCTAAAAACAACTTCTGAAAGTTTGATGTCGATACGTCAAGGCGTTCAACTTTAAATGAACGGAAACCAATTTTTTTTTAGAAAACTTGTGTTTTCAAAGGGCCATATCTCTGCAGCAGATGGACTGAGAAACACCAATATCGAACTTGACCTGTATTTTAATGCTAAAAACAACTTCTGAAAGTTTGATGTCGATCCGTCAAGGCGTTCAACTTTAAATGAACGGAAACCAATTTTTTTAGAAAAATTGTGTTTTCAAAGGGCCATAACTCTGCAGCGGATGGACTGAGAAACACCAATATCGAACTTGACCTTTATTTTATTGCTAAAAACAACTTCTGAAAGTCTGATGTCGATCTGTCAAGGCGTTCAACTTTAAATGAACGGAAACCAATTTTTTTAGAAAAATTGTGTTTTCAAAGGGCCATATCTCTGCAGCGGATGGACTGAGAAACACCAATATCGAACTTGACCTGTATTTTAATGCTAAAAACAACTTCTGAAAGTTTGATGTCGATCCATCAAGGCGTTCAACTTTAAATGAATGGAAACCCAAATTGTTTACGGACAGACTGATAACATAATACAACCGTTTTTTAAACGGGCGTATAATAAGTAACATGCACAACAGAATGAAGTTATACTTCGACTGTGAAAACAATCGGCTGATGAGTGTATTGTATGTACATTTGTTACTGTCTACTTTGTGTTGACAGTGAATAAAGAAGAATTGGGCAACTAGATGGTTTTCAAATGTGGTGACAGTGGTATGAAATGATGAAACAGCAATTTATTCATATTACTAGTACTGGAGGGGTGCTGTCACTGCCAGTGTACGTGTAACTTGTACAGGGAGTGGATATTATGTCGAATAAATGACAAATCGTTTCAACACTACTACCAATCATTGTGGCAACTTATTAAGCTAGTTACTGCTTGTATGAGGTCGCAAATCAAATGTAAATATGAACAATTTTGATACCGGGGTATTCCATGTAAACATCGGCATGAACTGATGTTAAAACACTTCTACCGATGGTCATCCGATGGCTTAAAATCAGCCGATGTCAGAAGCGATTGCCGAACATTGGTTAATCACTAAAGATTATCCCCATATTGCACTAAGATAAAATTCTGGCTTCCATTTGAACCCTAAATATCAACCAGGGACTTGATTTGAACAATCTCAAATGTGACCCTCATAACAATGATATATGCCAAACATTAAAAGATTCTGACTGGTGGTTCTGAAGAAGATTTTTAAAGATTATTCCCCATATTGCCCCAAGTTAAAAATTCAGGCTCCTGTATTGAACCCAAATATGAACCAAGGGGCTTCACTTTAACAAACTTGTATCTGACCCCCCCCCCCCCCCCCCTCCCTATGCTCGATGCTGTATACCAAATATAAATTGATTCTGATCAGTGATTCTGGAGAGATTTTTTTAAAAATTTTTGCAAATATGCTGACATTTTTTTGGTGCCTCCCACAGATCACCCTGACACAACCGATGGCAATTTTTTTTACCATTCAATTCTACTGGTCCTAAGGATGCTTCAAACCAAATAAAAGCTTTTTGTTCCATGAGGTTTGGGAAATATAGGCATTTGAAATTTTATGATAATTTTATAATGAATCTAAGTTCATGGGGACACAGGAACATTTTTATTGCAGGAGTCAAGTACTTATGACTCAATAATATCACATACCAAAATTGCTCCATGAACTTCGTTTGAACAAACTTAATTCTACACCTCAAAAGGAAGCTGCATACCAAATATCAAGTCATTGTGCCCACTGGTTCATGAGAAGATTTTTTTTTAAATTTGGAGGATTTTCTCCCACCCCCTCCATGTGGTGCTGGGCAAGTTGATTTGAAAAAAAAACAAACCAAAATGCGATGTCAGAATAAGCAATCACCTTAAATTCATGTCGTGTACGCTGCCCATATGAACACAGAAATTGAGACCCCACTAATTACACTACGAGGTGGGGTCTCAAAACCCCACCACGCGATTTCAATTTATCTATAATTAACTTGTGTTTTTTGCAAGTGCGGTAATCAGGTTTATTCTTCCACCAAACATAGTTTCAGTTCATTGTTGTTTAGTGATTGTTAGGTACTGCACTTAAGTATAAATTGAATACGTATGCTCCATACATGCATTAATATGGCAGAAAAACGATCAAAATATGGAGTTTGAATTGTGTTTTTAATATCGCATGAATATGTCAAACTGTGTGATGGGATGTTCGGCTGACGTCGGTTTATCTTTTGATCTCTCAGTCACCGGCTCTTAATTAGATCAATTTTTTTCACAGTCAGTGAAATATTACTTTAATTTTTACATGAAATATTAAAAAGATAGTTCAATATTTGAAAAGGTTATTGAAAACTATTGTGATTCGTAATGTTGTTCATCAAAATCGATTTAGAACTCGAGGAATTACGAAAATATAAATATTATACCGTACTGAAATCATGGATGTGAGTTGAAAAAATTATAACTTGACCAGTACAATATCTGGACATTTCCCCGACGGTCTTTTACCTAACTGTAGCTATTGACGGAGAAGAATCATGTTACCGGTATTGAATTTTGAATAAATTGTGGGTTGGGGAGGAAGGGAATCCGATTGACGATTTTAAAAGTTAAGTTCAGAGTGGAATGTTAAAATGTAAATGTTGAGAGTGGAATTAACATAAATAAACTACATTAACGAAAAAGGAATGCTTGTGGTGGCCCTGGGACGTTTCAGCCCAAGACGCTTCGGAATCCATATATTGAAGCGCCTGCATGTACTAGCAAGGAAAACTGACCAAGATGGGGGGGGGGGGGGGGGTTGACAGGTCGGCAAGCAATCAAAGATATAGGCCTATTTGTGCGTGTGGGTTTATGGGAGTCTGGGGTCCAATTGCCTCGTTTCGGGGAGTGGGAGGGCTATTTACTTCACCATTTAGGAGAGGTATGGATGACTGAATCTTACACTGCCAAGACACAGAAATTTTTGATGTGCTGGCTGCACGCAAAAATCAGGGGTGGCGCCAGAAAATCTCCGATAGAGGAACTAAAATCTCCTGTCTGAAAGACCTATGTTAATTTTGGGGGTTTCAAGACACGTGTGGGGGGACAAAACAAAAAAAATTATAATACGAAATTTCGGGGCATGTTTGAGCTAGGGTTACGATGTATGGTGGTCTGGCTTGTCGATCGGCGTGTCATTATTGGAAATAAAAAAAATATTATTTTCTATTGATTTTATTTACATATGGTTATAATTATGCTTACTGAATTAATAAAAAGTAATTATTATATTGATTTGTCTCTTATTTTTCTCAAGCTTGTCATGTGCAGAGGTGTTATCACAGATTTTGGTTTGAAGGACAGCTCTGTGTTTGTCGCACCACTCAAATGTCATTTCACACCTTGTGCAATTGGTAGTTTAATCTACTGTACCTAATTAATCACTTCAATCCCGACTACTTTAATGTAGTAGCAGCAGAATAATATTTTATTTAAGTGTCACATTTCAATACACATGCATAATATACATAGAGTATGTTCAAAATATTTATATGAAATCCAGCCTATGAAGGCTTATGAGACAGTATTTACAGTAGTTCATAAAAAACAAAAAAAAAACAACAACAAAAAGAAAACCCAAACCCGAAAAACCAAAACACATGCACGCACACCAAAATACACACCCTTGCGGACACCCCCCCCCCCCCCCACACACACACACACACAAACACACAGAGAGTAATATGCAGACATACGCCCACATGCACTTGCGTATACTTTCGTGTACTAACTTTCTTTCACTTTTTCTTACTTTCTCTCCCCCCCCCCCCCCCCCCCCCCCCCCATCACGTATATCTGTCTCTATCTATCTCTTTCCCACTGAAGCGTACTCTCTCTTAGAATGGCACATTCGCAGATATTTTAATTCGGCATCTCCCTTATATTCACCCACGTATTTTTACATACCCACAGGCTTAGCTATTTCAATTGATAATACAAATAACAACAATGTAGAGGAACGTTGAAAAATCTGCAAATGCAAAGAATATAAAAGTATGTACAAACCCCTACAGAATTGGATGAAGGATATTTATTTCTGTACGCAAATGTCTCCCGTCCACCCCCTCCCCCTGTGAAATAATCATTAGATTCAGTCTCGACTGAGATACTTTTTGGTATCCATTCAAAAACTCTATATTTTCTTTTTACTATATCATTTTTATAAGAATCTTCAATTGCGTTGCCCGACAAGAGTAAGACAGGAAAGAGGATGTGCTGGTCGAGTTGACTCAATGTCGTGAACTGGTATCACTTCGATCATTAGCCGTGGCCGCTTTCGTGGCGCAGGAGGCTTTTTCGCCCCCACTTCTCACCCAAGAAAAACACGGCTCATCACGTGTTGGCCTACAGCTGTAAACAAAATGTGAAATTGGGACCTTAGCGAATCTGAATATTAGTTGTTTTTCTCAAGTCTGGTTTATTTATTTTCTCGATCAAATCGATCGCGCAAACACAACAGTTTAGTTTCGAAAGTGACGAGGACTTTGTACTTAACCAAATGGAACTGACTGTTCTATTCCCAATTTACAATTTCAAACCACAGCAATAGTCGCCGTCTGCCTCCCCCAAATTCCAATTTTAATTTAAAATAAATTATCTACTACCAGTAACAAACGCAGTTGTCTTGCCAGTTGACGTCACAAGACAGTATTTATAAATCAGCAGAGAAACGGACATAATAATAACTCTTTGGCCAGCCGCTGATTTGTCGCGGTCCTCGTAAGAGAAGGCCATCATTCCCCCTGCACCCCACCCCCTCTTCTCCTCCTCTCCTCCCAGCATTCAGATATAAACTGCTTAATAGTGTCCCTCACTTCCTCTTTTTCAATTTCTTCAATAAGCATTCCTACCCTCTCCCTCGTGTCCCCCTTCAGCCATCTATCCTTTGTTTTTTCACCCACTTCTGCATTATTCTTCCAGTAAATTTTATTCTATGAGGTATATGCTGTGGGCATTCCAAGAGAAAATGTTCCAGGGTCTCCACTACTCCAGAGTGGCACATTTGGCATCCCTTTTCCCCATCTCTCCCAATTTTTCCCCGAAGCTCCAGTGATCTTGATCTCAGTTTGAACAGCAGTGACCCTCCAAAGGTGCCATCTAGGTACTTCTCAAAAGCTGGCTTTTCTTTATATTGTAACCCCTGCAGTGATCTTTTCACGCTAACCCCTGCTCGCCAGTTTCGATTGCAATCTTCCATGACTCTCTCTTTGACAAACCTTTTGCCTTCTTTCATTCCTACTTCTATGTTTGTGACCTCTATAGAGTAATTGTCCATTAGTTCCCTCACATGTTTTGACCACCCCGTTTCTATATTAGAATTCCAAATGGTATCGAGCATCAATTTGCACCACCGGTTGTCAGGCAGGTTTCTCAAGTAGTTAAAGTAACAGTTTTCCCAAATCTACCCTGTCCTTGATTTTCATCCATCCAAGCTCCCCCTTACTGCTTCCAAAGCTGCAGCATTACTCGACCCTGTTATCCATCTGCCGGCATCATTCTGAGTACTTTCCAACTTCTTAATAACGGTTTGGTTTAATGGAATCACGTCCGTGCCAAACGTTATACTTGGTAAACCCACCCTCTCCCACAGTGTTTTCCCCACAAAGACCTTGTTGAAACTATTTTTCCCTAAAAGTTTTAGTTGGTTCAGAATTCTTTTCCCCTTCAGAATCAGTTTGGCTGAGTAATTTCTGTACACCCCTCTTCCCGTTATATTTATGCTTACCCCTAGATACTCATACTCTCCCGTTTCTCCTACAGTGATTTGTTTGCTTTCCCCTTCGGGGATTGAGAACTCCCCCACTCTCCATCTCTTCGTCATATCTACCTTGCGTCCAACGGGTATTACCTTGCTTTTATTTTCATTTAGTTCGAGCCGCCAAGTGATCCCATATCTACCAACAATTTCCAGCAATTTCTCTAGCCCCTGTTCAGTTCTAGACATTAACACCATGTCGTCCGCAAAGAATAAGCCTGGTATCTTTATATCTCCAACATTTACCCCCTCCGCACTCTGAATTAGTTCGTCCCCTAAATCTTTAACATACAATGCAAACAAAATTGGTGAAAAGATACACCCCTGCTTGAGGCCTATATCCATAGGGACTCGTTTTGTAGTGATACTCCCTAGACTGAGTTGGCTTTGCACATCTGTATACAGTGCTTTCATGATTCCCACAAAGTCCCCCCCCCCCCTCCCCCCCCCCCAGTCCGATGCCCTCGAGCTTTCGCCACATACCTTCCCTCCACACTCGGTCGTACGCTTTTTTCACATCTAGAAATGCCAGAAACATCTTTTTCTTTTCAGCCTTTGTTGATTCTATCAGTTGGGTGAGTGTAAATAGGTGATCAGTGACTCTTCGTCCTTTCCTGAAACCATTTTGAATTTCTCCTAAAAAACCTTTCTCTTCAATAACTTCCTTTAGTCTACCGTATATGACCTTACAGAATACTTTTCCGATGTTACTACTAACTGATATCCCCCTATAGTTATCTAGAACTTCCTTATCCCCCTTTTTGTGTATGAACGACACCTTACTTTCCCTCCACTCTCTGGGGACCTCTTGCTTTCGCAGAGCCAGGTTGAAAAGGTTTGTCAGGACTTCAATAAGTGCCTCCCCTCCATTTTTGAGGAATTCGTTCGGAATTTCATCAGTCCCTCCCGCTTTACCATTTTTTAATTTTGAGACCACGTTCCGCACTTCTTCTGCCGTTATTTCGCTACATACACGATTGGATAGGTTCTCCTCCACCAGTGTATTTCTTTTTGGTGGGGACCCACTGCCCCATCGCCTATCGTTTATCTTTTCCCAGTGCTTGACTAACTCTGAAGCGATACGGCCTTTATCTTCTGTACTTTCCCCATCCACTTTAATACTCTGCACACTACTTTTCCCCCGTTTATTTACCCAGTTCCAAAATACGTTTGAGCTCGAACCCCCCGTTTTCTTTATTGTTCTGGCAAGACTGCAATTGCGCTCCTTCCTATTATTATTCTTTATCTCATTCACCTTTTTCCGTGCCAGTTCATATTCTCCTTTCATTAGTCTCGTGTCATTGTTATCCACCCCTTTAAGCTTCCTACTTCTTCTGTAAGCAGCGCATTTTACCTTCCTTTCTTTTATAGCCTTTTTCAGTCCCTCGTTAACCCTGTATCCAAGCTCTCTCGTTGGGACCCTCACCCTTCCTATACAATCCTTCCCTGCCTCTGTTAGGCTATTTACTATGCCATCTGAAATACATGCGAAAGCAATTAAACTAATCGTTAACACTCGTGACCACGGTGGGTCAGTGTTTTGAAAACTGTCTTCCACTGATCAAACACTGCGGTCCACTGGAACTCCACGGAGAAGAACACACCGCGGCGGCGTTTTTGTTTCAATCTACGTTGAACGTACTGCAATGTTAGTTGTAAGAAACCAAATGAAGTTAAAAATTAAAAAATGACAACTCATTTATGTAAATATCAATGTGCAAAAAACAAACTTATTTATGTTAATATCTATGTGCAGTGTATTATGTTTCTATAGTTTATTGTTCGTTGAAACACTTGAATGAAATAAAATATATCAAAGCCAATGTTCCTGTTATTGTTGTTCTGTTGTCAATGAAGATAAGTAATTAATTGAACACGCCCACTCATAAATAGTTCCTCTATAAATAGACAGCACTAATCTAAATTTAGCATCAATAACTGGGGTATTTATTGACCAGTCTCATATGGGTACTGTACACGTAATGTTAACTAAAATTGGTTCAGCAGTTTAGGAGGGGCAGGTGCCAAAACCATGTTCACGGACGACAGATTATGGCCGGTGAGTATCATTATAGCTCATCCTGACTTTCAGTCAGGTGAGCTCAAAATTGGTTTTAAAATAAATTTATGTAGAAAGCTACAGCTAATATGAGGAAAAGCAAAACTCACAGAAATTCTACATCATGGTATTCTTTAGGAACTTTAAATTTAACTCTTTCTGGCTGTGTAGTTATGAACTGACATTTTGTCCATTCAGTCATGTTTCCAGTGCATTTATATCCATATGTCCTGGAAAAAGAAAAATAACAAACTAAACTTTAAAAACAAAAAGAATCCCTTATGTACTAGAAATGGGTGGTATTGGATTTTGAGTTTCGTATTGTTTTAATTATTTTTAGGGGGGTATACCATGATATCGGTTCGGTATCTGGTATTGACTTGACCAAGATTTGCTGATACATGTATTACCAAAGAGGAATTCACATCAGGAAAATACAAGAATAAGTTGTTCTTGTATCATTCTACCACAGTGCTCAAATACCACTGCCAATGAGCTTAACACTGGCATACTGGAATTTCTATTAAGAAGTAATTAACAAAATAAATGTTAATTTTCATTTCTTGTACTGAGTAAATCTAACAAATTCTTAAGTAAACAGTGAGGGATGTGTATAACAAGTAAGCTGAACTTATAACAGCTGAAAGATGAAACATAAAGCAAAATGGTAGGGTGAATGATAATGCACCCTGTTAATTGAATAACTACTTTGTCAATGAAAATTATTCAATTAACAGGAGTATTCAATTAACAGGGAATTTGGCAACTTTAGCTGTATTTTAAGGGGCATTTAATCTATTATATCTTGTTTGATCATTCAATCTATTATATCTTGTCTGACAGAGCATTTAATCTATTATATCTTGTTTGACAGAGGTCTGTCAAACAAGATATAATAGATTAAATGTCTGTATCAGGCCTTTAAATTCCTTCATTTTCGGCACATCTTTTTCAAGGCTTTAATTGTGCCCAAATTACAGAAAGTTCCATTTTTAAGAGATATTACTGATTTTTAAAGCTGAAAGTAACTTTACACACCATAAAAAGAAGGAAAAACATTCTACAAGCTGAAAAATTTGAGCAAATCAAGGACAATATTAATTCTGGTTCCTAGTATTTTGGGCACAGCTTTTACCGCCTTGAATTTGGGGAAATTTGAAAGCCTGGTCTGCACAGAAGTGAGTAGGTAAATAGGTCTATAAACAAGGAGAATTTGGTGACTATCAGGATAATTTCTTGACATATTGTAAGATATTTTATTCCATTAACAGCAGTTAACTCTCTATCCTATATTCAAATGACTGGTCAAATTTATAGTGAAGGTATGGTAAATGGTTTTGTTTGGAAATTATATTTAATTATGGTTATTCAATTAAGAACTAGAACTATTACAGAAGGTGATTAATACCCCCACTTCCGGCTTACTAGAATGCACCTCAGAATGTTCAGCTTGAAAAACCAATAATAAATCCAAGTTCATGGAAGACAACCTGGTTAAAATTGTCAATCAAAAATTTTGGAATATGAGTATGCCAGCTTGTTAGTCATAATGTTTGCGGAGTTTGATCAAACTTGGTTCATTATTTATTTATTAAGGTTTAACAACACCTTAACAGCCAACGTCATATCGTTTCGGTGACAGTTTTACGCAGACATGTTAACCTCCAGAATAATTTTTCAGGGAACATGAGGGTGATTTTCAGGGAAATGGGATGGATTTCAGGGAAAAGTTTGGGTGGGGGCAAAATAAAAGAAAAAAAACTTGTGAATTTTCAGCTCATGGACCACCATTAACACCAGGTTATATCCAGATCTAGTTGTCAGTTATGCTGATGCATTTATGCTATGTTAAAAAATCATAAAATAATTGTTGATTTGCGCACCCCGTCTTCCTCTTCTTCAGGACACCCTCACCCACCCAGTGGCTCCCACCCACAGAGCACCACCACCTGTGGTTTGCTTTTATCAAAATCTACTAAGCTAATAATTTCCCAAGTCGGGAAATGTTAACAGGAAAAGATGTCATAATGTTCAGTTACTGCAAGAAGATTAGTACTTGGAAAGTATCTCTATCAAAATCCTTCTTGCATCAGTGGATGCTTGTGCCCTGCACAAAACTTTTCTTTTCATCATTGAAGTACTCTTTCTTTTTTTTTTTCTTTTCATTCCATTCAAAATTTTCTGGGTACAGACGGCCAACAGTTGACAGTTCTGTAATCAGCACAACAGAATAAATATTCAGTCAATTTTTTTACATCCTAAGCGACTTTAACCTATTTGTAAATTGTGCTGAATAGTTGAGGTCAAGGTGTTGTTTACGTTTTGATTTGAAAAAAGGATGAAGATTAAAGCTATTCTATGAATAAATAAATTATATTATTTGATATTTGATTCCTTTTCATATATTTTATTTACCAAAAAACTGCACTGAAGGTGGAGTTTTCAATTTTTGGAAAGTAAGTCACCTATTTTCACTTCGACACTTGCACATTGATAACGAATCTCCAATTATGAAGAAAAAAACAGAAATAAACCTGAACACAGTTGAAATATATATCATAAAATACCCTTTTTTCTTAAATAAATTTATCTTAAATCCATATTTTACTGCTTTTTGAGTTTTTACCAGAGTTTGAAATGCTCGTGATTTGACTCTGAGACTGAACATTTTACATAAGTTATAACAGGAAAGAAATATTCAACTGTTTTTTTCTGGGATTTTTGGTCCAAAACTGATTCCCGTCCGGGAGGCTGGGAACTACACTGAAATTTCGGGATTTTCCCGGGCATTCTGGGAGAGTAAACATGTCTGGTTTTACGGGTGGAGGAAGCTGGAATACCTGGAGAGAACCACTGAGCACCGAGCAGCTGCCAGCTCCCCAACATCGTAACTCTGCACTGAAGCACAGGCAGGTTAGATTAGTTGAAGATATGTGCACCATCGACGTGCAGTACACCTTAGTACACAGTGTCATCATGCCTCCATGTGGACAAATAGGATTAAGTGTCTTGCCCAAGGACAGAATGCGGGAGTTCAAATTGATCACTCAGACAATGACCTAACCATGGACAAACCGGGCTCGACATTGCTTAACTTCGGTGATCTGACGAGAACTGGTTACCGCAACACCACCGTGCCCCCACAATTGCTTCATTAATAGAAAAATCTTCTAAATTGAAGGGGAGATAACCTCGTAAATATCACTAAAGATGGAAAATTTGGAAATATGTACATGTTCTCTCATCAGTGACAGTGTTTAAGAAGTTTCATCGAAACTGGTTCACTAATGTAGGAAGAGTTGCGCATACAAGAATCGCATTTGAACATCCATAATAAATCTAAGTTCAGGGGAGATAACATGATTAAAATTGTCGCAAGCGAATTTTTTTTAGAATATACGGATGTTCACTTGATAATCATAATGCTTGAGAAGTTTCATTAAAATCAGTTCAATAATGTAGGAGCAGTTGCACACACAAGAGTCTCCTTTAAGAATCCATAATAAACATAAGTTCAGGGGATATAACTTGGTTAAAATTGTCACAGATGAAATATTTTAGAATATGCGCATGTTCACTTGCTAGTCATAATGTTTGAGAACTTTCATCGAAATTGGTTCAATAATGTAAGAGGAGTTGCACACAAGAATCTCATTTGAAAATCCATAATGAATCTAAGTTCAGGGCAGATAACCCATTTAAAATTGTCAAAAATGAAAATTTTTAAGAATATGCACATGTTCACTTGCTAGTAATAATGTTTGAGAAGTTTCATCAAAATCGGTTCAATGATGTGGGAGGAGTTGCGCACACAACTTCGGACGGACGTACGGACAGATGGACATACAGATGTACAGAGCATCAACAATAGAGCCCCCACTTCTCAAATACCCAGTTAAGTGGGCTCCACTATAACTGAAAAGGTAGGAAAAAAGTGGTCAAGTACAAGGTATCAAGATAGTGATTACTTACGAGTAGACAAGTTGACCCTTTTTACATTCTGAACATCTTTTCAGTGCACCAAAACTTAAACAATCTGCCATTGCATCCAAAAGCTGAAATTAATTGGAAAAATGTTAACCCTCTGAACTCTTATGTCAAAATGGAAAAGTTTTCAGCAGCAAATATTTCCCATAATACAGTTTTGATATTTAACTAAATATACCTCATTTGCCAGAGGTCAGTGAACTCCGTCAAACAAGGTACAATTAGTTAAATTCATAGTTAACCCTCAGGGGCCTAATTCTGACTTTGATAACTTTTTAATGCAAAGAAACAGGTGCCCCAACATGCAATGTTTGGGTAAACTCAAAACTTATTTTCTAAGTACCTTGTCATTTTTTTCTTGGCAAGTCTTGGCTGCCTACAAGACTTGACTGGAAACAACTGCAAAGTAGACTTTCAAAGTATAGCGAAAATGTATTAAAATCTCCAGGCCCTTAAGGGTTAAACAAGAGAAAAACAGAGTGATTAGAGGATATTCTGTTGCTCTACCAAGGTGCTAGAGGTTAAGAGAGTTTATTTGAAAACACATATACTCTTATAAGGTAAAAACCCTATCTTTAAAAACCATAGATATACCAAAGCTCTGAGCACCAACTGATGTGAAGAAAATTGTTAATTTAAAATAATTTCTATATTTATTGTACCTACCACTGGCACAGACTAGCTAGCTTGCTCTATTCTAAGAATCAGGCCAAACACTTAATTTTTAAACATCCCAAAATTTAGACGAATAAAAAAGAAAGAGTCCTGTTTGGTGCTCCATAGATGACTGCGCATGTGCAGAAGTCCTGGAAGTGCCTTCCAACCCTGCCTTAACCATTGTGTTGTTGTGCATTTTTAGTGTTTTAGTTGTGTGCAGGGATGTGTTAGTGAAGAACTCACTGGAGGGCTCTTCCTGTCTGGGCCAGTTGTAGATATAATAAATGGTCCGCATTCTGAGAAAAGGAACCTTACAGGATATCCAATAAAACTGAGGAATAACATCAAAAAGGATTGATATGAAAATTATGGCCGTGGTCATATAAATTTTACAAATATTTTTAAAATATTCATTTTCACTAGTAGGAGCAACATTCCCAACTAATAAATTAAGGCGCTTATAGATAATATTTTACTGAGAATCACTTCATGGGGATCTTAGAAAAAGTCATATTTTCTATTAGCATTTAACTCTTTCAACACGAGAGGCCGCTTTTCTGGTCCAGGAAACGATACGTCATAATTTCATTAAGTAGGATGGCTACTAAGTGAATGTGTGTGGTAGAACAATTAATATTTTCAACGTGCAGCCTTCGTTGAAAAGATTAATTGCTCTACCCCCAAATAATGGATATGGACTATTCCAATTTCTGCCATCTAACTGGCATGAAAGATACCACTAGTGTTCAACGGGTTAATCTAGAAGTTGTAGATCCAACTTTTGGGTAGAGGCAACATAATAATCTGGCAACCGCCGTACTGCCAATGGACCTTGATATTCAGGTTGAGACAGTTGACTTATAATCAGCACTTAGCATGCTCGCACCACAGAAGCAATCTTGCTCCAGCGATCAAGTTCTGGAAGATACTTATTCTCTTTACTTCATAATGTTGAGGGAAGAATCCTTGTTGCAATGAAGAACCGATGACAGAATGATCCTACTGTTACTATAACAATCATTATACACTTTGGACACAAAAGCTGAATCTTCTTGTCAAAGAGTATTAGTGTCAGCTTGTAGAAGAGAATGGTCTGTCATCTGACTATTTTTCTTGTAAGAACGCTTCAAACATGAATAGTAACAACTTTATTAAAAGAGAACAAGAGCAATGCAAAGCATGGCATATGCCCTTGAGGGTGTCATAAAAGGGTAGGTAAGTCTTAGAAAAGTCATCGGACAGAACCCCGATTTGAAAGTGACTTCCAGGCAAACAGCACTTACTAATAAACTGTGGAGCACTGGATCTCATCAGACAGGTCCTAGTACCAAAGATATAATTTTTGAAAGAGCAGCAAAGAAATGATTAGATGGCTGACATGGAAGCCATAATGGAGTGACCACTGGTGGCCATCTTGGTTCAGCTGACTGGTCCAAAATTGAAAGGAAGCTTTCTTTATACACCAACAATGCATAATCAAAAAATAAAATTGATTCGAGTCAGCATTTATTAGTTATTGGATGGAAACCAAATTCAATATGGCCACCATGACGGCCATATTGAATTGGTTATCTGATCCAAAATCGAAAGGAAGCTTCCTCTATTTACCAATAATGTATAACCAAAAAATTAAATTGATTCGAGTCAGTATTCAATAGTTATTGGACGGCAAACATAATTATTCTACACGGCTGCCACTGAAGCCATAATAAATTGGCCATTGGCACCCATCTTGGTTCAGCTGACTGGTCCAACACTGAAAGGAAGCTTTCTCTAGACACCAACATTGCATAATTAACAAAAGGCGCCAAGGGGCCTTAATTGCTCACCTGACAAAGTGGTTCAAAGAAGTATTTTGGGTCACATTCAGTTTCAGTTAGTCATAGTTCATGTTGTTTTGTCCTGCAGTTACAGCAACCCATCTCCCCCCCCCTCCCCCCCCCCCCCCCCACACAATAGAGAGCCCAAATATTAACCCAGGAACTCGATTTGAACAAACATAAATCTCACCCTCCTAGACATGTTGTATACCAAATATGAAAGGATTCCGTCTGGTGGATCTGAAGAAGATTTTTTATGAAATTTTTTCATATTGCACTATGTTAAACTTTGGTCTCCAATAGAAAGCCCAAATACTAAGGATTCTGACTGGAGGATCTGAAGAAGAATATTTTTAAAGACATTTCCTCATATTGCACTTCGCTAAAATTCAGGCTCCTATAGGGAGCCCACATATGAACCCAGGGACTCGATTTGAATAAACTTGGATCAGACCTCCACAGACAAGTATACCAAAAATAAAAGCATTCTGACTGGTGGATCTTTAGAAGGTTTTTTACGAAATTTCCTCATATTGCACTGTTACAATTCAGGCTCCCCAGAGAGCCCAAATACCAACCCAGGGACCCAATTTGAACACACTTGAATCTGACCAGCCAAGAGATGTTGTATACTAAATATGAAAGCATTCTGACTGGTGGATCTGAAGAAGAAGATTTTAAAGAAATTTCATAATATTGTATTTAGTTAAAATTTGGGCTCGATTTGAAGAAACTTGAATCTGACGTCCCTAAAGATGTTATATACAAAATATCAAAAGATTCTAATTGATGATTCTAAAAAAGAAGATTTTTTAATTTTGGAAAACAATTTATGGGTGCTATCAGAGTAATGCCCCTTGTGGGCGTGGCAACTTTATGTGAACAAACTTGAATTGACATATGATAAGAAACATGCACATCAAACTTGAATTGACATATGATAAGGAACATGCACAACAAATTTGCTTCGATTCGGCCCAATGGCTTATGAGGAGAAGTCGATAATGTAAAGTTCACGTCGGACAGATGGGACGATTAACAGAAAATGATCACTTAAGCTCCCCCGACTTTCAGTCAGGTGAACTAGAAAGCCAAAATAAGTCGAAACAGCTGGGGCTTAGGTAAAGTGAAGGATACATTAAGCAGACATTAATATAACATATCTTTGTTGATGAATGGTGATCATTCAAGGATTGACCAAAATTGGGGGACAGTGGGCCACAAGATTTAATCAATTAAATCATAATTTTAAATCACAGCCCTGAACACATTACTGTCTGCCTCCTTTCTGATGGTGTTGTATCTTCTGAAGAGATGATTCTTTTCCTTGATACAATGTTTGAAGCCCGGAAAACACAGAATTTTCAGAGAACTTGTGTACAACAGGCCAAACAGAAGAATGGTTATTGGCAGGAATTGAGGCACATATGCAGAAGCCATCAAAAGAGGACTGTACAGGACTTGAGTTTTTTTTATTGTTTTGGCTTAAATTTTAGAGTGTGTGTGTGGGGTTCAAAATTAAGAGCTTAACCTGAATTCTGATGAACAGATTGTCAGCATGTCTGGGACAGTGATAATGGTGGATAAATATGTGTTACATTGACGGATTACTCAATTTTTTATTGAGTGATTTTATTTTTAGTTACTATGAATATTAGCTCCAACATCATTTAACCTTTTCCCCAATGTAACGGCCAAAACTGGCCAGTGCTATTCACTGTATTCAGTATAATCTATAGACAATAACAGCTTCAGTCATAGTTACGCACCTATTACAAGGCCAGAAGAGGTAAAGAGAAATTACACACCCCCCTCCCACTCTTTTTTGAAGGAATTAATCTTCAAAACAAAGAGGGAAGCGGCCTGGAATCAGAGAAAGAGCAGTACTGAATAATATATAGTCGCCTGAAAGGCTTCCGGTTATTTATTGGTGCTTAATGCCACATCAGCAGCTATGGCTATATTGTGACAATCCCGGATATTAAAATTGCAAGCTTCTAAATGTATGCCGCATCCGTAATACGAGATAGGTCAATAACCAGTGATATTAATATGTACAACCTTAAACTTGTCCAATTGAATCCCAATGGAAAGTTATCTGATAGAACTTATATGTTTCTGAGCCAACCCACAGGCGACCACATTCAGGTTGTACAAGTACATTCCAATAATGAACTTCCAAATAGTAACTATTAAATCCACAAGAATGAGAGAGTGGGATTCCTCTTGTGTACCGCTTCCGGTTGAAGAATGGATTCAGAGCCTGGAATGGGATATGATTAAAAAAAACTGTCACGGACTGTCCCCAAATAAATCATTGTTCCCTAGGTCCATTAAAACCAATGATTGTTCGGAGAAAGAATATACCACTCTGATTAATGAAGCCAAAAATAGAGAACCTATGCATAGATGGCCTGTAGGAAACTCCATAACTGATCCAACAGGCCCAAAATTCTCATAAGCTCTATAATAAAGCAGAGCAAGAATTTAAGAGAATCTATTTAATAATACGTCTGCCTAATGATAAATACATATTATGCACGCAATCAACAGAATCCAGCATGTACCCTTGCCTGAATAAAGCCTGTATCAACGGCGTGACCAAGCGATACAAAATATAACCAGGAAACTGAAGGAAAAAAACAACGTTAATGCATTTTAACCTGAGGAATAGACATATGTCGTAACAAAAGCAGACAACTCTGAGTGAAACTTCTCAGAGTAGACTAATTGCCATATTTGGAGAATGTCGTCCAGATAACAGTTATGCCTGCCACACAGGTACGCAACATCAACCGAATGTATTCATGAAAGAATTCGGAATCCAAAAACAGTTACTGTTCAGGAATCATATGCCTGTATACAACTTATGAACGAACAACCACAGGAAGCAAACCAACTAAAGAGTGGATGCGCCCCTGAAGTCGCCATTAGACCACCTCCCACCCCCCAATTGAAGAGCAATGAAAGCCATGCATATAATTGTCTATTACTATATTATATATTATTATATTGTGGGGGGGGGGGGGGGGGGTAATACTAAAGCTTGGAACTGTGACAAGTTCCTTTTTCACTATAGGCAATGGAAACCTCACGGTAAATTCCCAAAGCTATACTGCTGCTGCTATTCTCAATAAAGAGTAATACAGCTGATAAAAGCTCATAGTTAGTCAAAACAAGCATGACAAATTTAACCTGGCGCAACTCGTAATGCTTTAGTATTAGTTATCTAGAATAGTATAAAACCGTAGGGCTCCCTCAAGTCTGGCCAGCTCCATAATGCCACTAAGGATGGAGAGGGACGTGATGGACATGGCACTATTGCAAGGAATATACCTACTGATATAGCATCAACATATCCCTTGAAATCAAGACAGTATGCCATGGCGCCAAACAATACACCATATAGACATTATATCCAATCCACAGAGTGAAAATATAATCCACAACAATAGATTGGATAAAAAATGAAGTGGGCGACGAAAAACCGGCACCTGATCATAAAAACCTAGATGAACTCCTTGCACCTCATTCCGATTATAGCAGGAAATATATTCCTGAAAAAGGAGTTTACTACAGGCATTCGAAAGAACGCTCATTAATCTCACAAGGTTAATATGGCATCATCAATAGGGTTAAAAGCCTTAGAAAACTAACACAAAAAAAATGCCGCTCAGGATCACAGATCCAATGTCGAGTTGTAACCTTGACCTTTGACCTGGCGAGTCCAAGGTTAATAGGGTTCTTCCTCGCACCAAGGCCAACACACCTATGAAGTTTCATGACTCTAGGTTGAACCACTATCAAGTTCTCATCCGGAAACCAATTGTTGCGATATACTATGTTCAAGGTCACTGTGACCTTGACCTTTGACCTGGTGAGTCCAACATCAATAGGGTTCTTCCTCGCACCAAGGCCAACACGCCTGTAAAGTTTCATGGCTCTAGGTTGAACCACTATCAAGTTATCATCCGGAAACCAATTGTTGCGATATACTATGTTCAAGGTCACTGTGACCTTGACCTTTGACCTGGTGAGTCCAAGATCAATAGGGTTCTTCCTCGCACCAAGGCCAACATACCTATGAAGTTTCATGACTCTAGGTTGAACCACTATCAAGTTATCATCCGGAAACCAATTGTTGCGATATACTATGTTCAAGGTCACTGTGACCTTGACCTTTGACCTGGTGAGTCCAAGATCAATAGGGTTCTTCCTCGCACCAAAGCCAACACACCTATAAAGTTTCATGACTCTAGGTTGAATCACTATCAAGTTATCATCTGGAAACCAATTGTTGCGATATACTATGTTCAAGGTCACTGTGACCTTGACCTTTGACCTGGTGAGTCCAAGATCAATAGGGTTCTTCCTCGCACCAAGGCCAACACACCTATGAAGTTTCATGACTCTAGGTTGAACCACTATCAAGTTATCATCTGGAAACCAATTGTTGCGATATACTATGTTAAAGGTCACTGTGACCTTGACCTTTGACGTAGCGAGTCCAAAATCAATAGGGTTCTTCCCCTCACCAAGGCCAATCTACCTATGAAGTTTCATGAATGTGAGTTGAACCATTATCAAGTTATCATCCGGAAACCAATTGTTTAAGATTTATTATGTTCAAGGTCACTGTGACCTTGACCTTCGACGTAGCATGTTCAAAATCAATAGGGTTCTTCCTCCCACCAAGACCAACCTACGTATGAAGTTTAATGAATGTGAGTTGAACCACTATCAAGTTATCATCCGGAAACCAATTGTTTACGCCCGCCCACCCGCCCGCCCGCCCGCCATTCACCAAACTATAAGTCGAGTTTGACTTCGTCACAACTCGACTAACAATACCGTTAAGGAGAGAACAACCTCTTCTCTTGTAATGTTACCTTGTTCGATAGGACAGTGGTCTCAGCCTAGCTGAAGCAGCTAAAGCTCTGCCCATTCGTGAAGACAATTATATGTCTGTTAACTGCAGCCCTAGAAGCTCACTAAAGGCGACTTACAATGCTAGCCGCTCATGATAGGGAAAACACACCGCTCATAATTCTAGCTAGGCTACTATAGTGTCAACAATAAGACTAAAGTCTGTGACGCTTAAGACAACAACACCAAGAAGGAAAAACGTAATCTTTCCTTTTAGCGTTTCTATTCCCAAAAGACAGAGGTCTCAGACTAGCTAACGTAGCTAGAAGTCTTCATCTCCTTGAAGACAGATATCTCAGTGTAATTTTTGCAACTTTAGAAAGCTCACCAAACGGAGAATTACGTCAGTCGCTCAAGTTAAAGGAAAAACGGCTGCACTTGATTCTAATAAGGCGTCAACAAAAGGACTAAAAGCCTCAGACACCAAAGAATACAACACCAAGAAGAAAACAGCGTACTCTTCCTTTTAACGGCCCTCATTCAAAAGAGACAGTAGTCTCGGCTTAGCTAATGCAGCTTATTAGTCTTCATCTCCATGAAGGCAGATATCTGTGTCACCTGTGGCCTTGGAAAGCTCACTAAATGGAGAAAATTCCACTGTAAAATATATAAGGCCACTATGGCGTTAGCCACTGTTGTTATATAAAAAGACCGCTCTTAATTCACATAAGACATACTAAGGCGACAACAATAGGACTAAATGCCTGCAACGCCTAGGAATACCACACCGAGAAGGAAAGAGCGTAATCTTTCCTAATAATGGCCTTATTCCAAAAAGATAGCCTCAGTGTAGCTAACACAGCCTAAAAGTCATATATCGGTGAAAACAGATATCTGTGTGTTACCCGGCGGCCTTAGACAGCTCACTAAATGGAGACTTATGACGTTAGCCACTAATGTATAAGAAAAGACCACTCTAACAGTACAAAAGGCTACTATGGTGTCAACAATAAAACTAAATGCCTCCGACGCCTAGGAATACAACACCGAGATGGAAAAGACATACTTTTTCCTTCTAACAGCTCTATTCCAAACAAGACAGCTGTCTCAGCCTACCTATGAGCTATCGATCTTCTATTCGTAAAGAATAGATCATTACCTTTCTTATACTATTGCTAGGCCAAGGGAGGCAATGTTAAGCAGACCAAAGGCCTTCGACACCTGAGCAGAAAGATCCAAGGAAGGAAAGATCTTCATCTTTCCTTCGCCCGGTACCTTAAGCTGTTTTTTGCCTAGCAAACGCAGAATTTTGTTCAGATGGAACAAGATTCGAAAGAACTTGTAAATAAAATTCATAGTCTTAATGTGCTGTTCCGTGAGGGATGGAGAATCGACCTCCGTAGCCCTCTCACCATCCTAATGTTCCATCTGAAAAACACGGTCAACACCATTTGAATGTACAGATGACTGGACCAACCCAGCAGCACCATCCGACAGCTCACTACTGGAGACTGTTGACGGCTGAACCTGCGACTACTGCTATGCTGAGATAAGCGGAGCAGCAGTTATCTGCTTCTTTACCATATGCTGCTCACAGGACGGAGATCTGACCCCAGATCTGTTGACGAATGTACCATATAAATTTGCCTCGAACCACTAGCTGCAGGTTAATCCAACATTGGTAGTGAAAACTGGGAACACCTCTGTGGAACAGCATGAACATGCGAAGTCGGACAGTTAGTCTAACAAGATGGAGAGGGATCTCCAACTTACGATCTGATGACAGATTTCGCCGAGCATCCCGTAGAGAAACTGTCAGGCTTCTTCTCCTTTTGCCAACGTCGCTGGGTGAGCTTTAGTTTATGAGGTGCTCGCTGTACCCACGTCTATACTACTCGACCGCAACAGACCTACCCAGTGTCCTGGTTCCCATATAGGGAGGGACGACCGTTTCACTGGTCGAGCTAGCTGCATGGAGAGGATTAAGCAAAATAACTACAGACCTCAATCCCCTGTTAAAATTTATGAGCACATTGGCAGCTAGCTCTGTTTACTCATCAGAGCGGGGCTCATCAGAGTGCGACGGTGCCAGCACGCAATGGACAGGTGTCAAAGTACTATCACCATGTTCTTGTTCCTTTGAAAAAGAGACTGAAAGACTAGTATTAGCCTGCGGTGAAAGCTCCTAAATTGGAACTTCACCACCCACCACACAGGTCAACATGCATTTCCAACGTTCGCATCCCATAGTACAAGTATGAAGGAGTGCAGCGACTACCGAGAAACAACAAGCATTTAAATCCGAGGCTTCCTGGACATACACTGAGTACCAATTTTTATAATAGATACAATAATAATGAAGCCAAAATCATAAGTCCGCTGCACTCCCAATAATAATACAAAATAAACATCGTAAGGATACATAACATAGACAAACACCAAAATTTTTTAAATAAATTTTTAAAAAATTTTCGAAAAAATTTTGAATGAAGCCGAAGTACCCCAAGGGAGCCTCATGTTTCTAAGGGTATCCCGATAGAGCCTAAGTGTGGACAAGCACTACCTAATTAAAGCTAAACTATCGGAATAAGATATAATATACGTATCCAAAACGTTATTGAACAGACTTCAAGAGGAAAAACCAGAAACTAACCAACAACAGTCACAACAGAGGCCCAAAGTCAGTAACGGATTAACAACCACCTGATGCAAAGGTCGATCTTCAAGGAAGAAAAAACAATGCAGAAGATGGAAAATGGTAGAAGATGCAAGAATACAAAACATCCTGAACAGTAACGAACAGGACGTGAACACAGGGGATAAACAGAATACCTATTCCGTAAAACCAAGTTAAACTCCCAAGAATTTAAATAAAAAATTCTCAATAATAAAGCCGAAAGAGCTTGGGAGTATAACAGGAGAGGGAAGGGAAGTAATACTAACAAAACAACAGTGGAGTCATATTTTTATGACGACATTCAGAAGCATATCCCGAAATTGGGAAACATGAATAATTTTACATAATGAAAGTGTCAATGACACTGCAGCTCAACTTGTTTAAGACATGTACATGTATAGTATGTGGCACAGCAATGACAAACATCTAGGTAATGATCTGATAACAAAGGTACATGTAAAGTATTGTAACTGTCTGTATATAAATGCTGACCATAGCCTGTCACAAATTTGTAGGTAAAGTATTGTAAAGGTGGGGGGACAGTTAGATGCTAAACTAGAAAAGAAATCTTTGAGTCCCAGAGTGGGTCTGACTGAACCCAAAAATATTTGTTCTCATGGCACACTCGTTCCTCTCACAAGGTGATAACAAAGGTACCCAAGAAATTTCCTGAAGATCGGTTCAGAAATACAGCCTCCAGCCCTAGCCGTATTGACATGTGCACTTACTGTGTATAAGTAGCACTGAATAAATCAAAGTTCATCTAATTTACATAATTTCTGCACGAGAAAAAAACCTGTATTATATGTGATGTATTCGATGTTACTAAACATTCATACAAAAATTTATTCAAATCAGAACTTTCATACAGAAGTTGTGTAAAAAAACTGATTGGACCTAATTTCAGTACAAAACGGCCACTGGCAGCCATCTTGAATTTTGGACCGCACCCAGAAACACTCATTCTCGTCCAATAAAAAAAAGGAGAATGACATAACACTAACAATGTAATTGAGAATTACATAACTTCTCCATTTAATGCCAGCACAACCCCTTATGCTAATTCAGTCAAGGAAACCAATTATAAAGCTAGTCCAGAGAATGACACGCTTTATACTCATTTAAAAGTGTCCGAGGATTGTATAGAAATGCTCGTTTGACACGTGACATATACAAATGCTTCACAGTGAGCTACACTTTAAAAACAGTACATAAATGAGACATAGTTATTTCTTCACATCGAGCTACACATTACAACCACCCAGCACCGACACTAGACTACTGTCTCTGGAAGAGGAACTCCCTTGCTTTTCACTGTAAAGCCAGATAACATAAGGGAAAAACCGTCTCCCCCCTTCCCCTTGTTTTGAAGGAAAATTCATCAGAACGAAGAGAGCATCGGAACGGTGTCAGTGCTCGAGCAGACTGCCTAAGACATCTTGATTCTTCTAGATGTAAGATTAATCGATGACATTCTGAGCAACAGAAAGAAGACCCAAAGATCTAAGGTCACCAGAGATAGATTCTAAATTTCTAAGGTAAAACTTGGTAAATGAAGAGGGCTGTGTCCAGTAGGCAGCCTTCGTAAGATCAGTAATGGCTATACTATTAGAATAAGCCCAAGAAGCAGACAGTGCTCTTACCTCATGCGCTGAAATCTTGTTGACAGAACATTGATCCGAAGATAGACTTTCATGGGCAATACGTATTGCCAGCTGAATCGATCTGGCGATAGAATGAACAGATATATCCTTTCTGTTAGGAAACAGGAAAAGAACGAATATTTTTCTTACCTTTCTAATAAAACTCGAACAACGTTTATAAATGCGCATTGCTCTAACTGGACACAGCAAAGGTCTACAGTTGTCCTAGGGTGGTAAAGCCTTAATGATAATAGGCTCCGGCTGCTTATCCGGAGTTTGATTCTTAGCCAAGAATCCTACTTCTGTAGTGAGGGTAACAGTATTACCCACACTACGGTAATGGGAATCATCAACAGATAATGCATGAAGTTCACTCATTCTTCTGGCAAACGAAAAGGCTAAGAAAAAGGCAATTTTATAGGTCAAGAATTTGAACTCTACATCATCTAACGGCTCAAACAGAGCTTCTTGAAGATTCAACAGAACCTAAGCCAAATTCTATGTAGGAATTAATCTGAGGGTTCTAGGCCTATTAATAGAGATTTTTCTAACTGGCTTGGATAAAGAAGAATCTGATCCAATAGCCAAGTTATCATAATGAGTATAAGTGTTTGATAACATAGACCTATAGCCCTTAATTGTGACGGGCTGCAAGTTTAATACGTGAAACAAGTAGACCAGGGAAGTTTCCGTGCAAGAAGTACTGCACAACGGAAATACGTGAAGGTTGAGACCTTCCGGGTTGTGATGCAGTGCATGGGACTTCCCTGATATAGAAGGTCCTTTCGTGGAGGAAGCTTCCGGGGGAATGTCCTATAGCAGACACCTGAGAAGACTGAGCCAGGGTTTCTGTGATGATAGAGGTGCTACTAGCAGGATTTTGCAGTGAGACTGTTTGATTTTTAACAGAATCTGCTGAATCAACGGAGCAGGAGGATATGCATATCCTATCATTCTGTCCCATGAGATCGATAGAGCATCTACTGCGTACACTCGATGATCTGGGCATGGCGACACGAACGTCAAGTCTGCGGGACTTAGGGATGCACCCCAGCCTGTCAGACTCGCATCCGTCATAATCGTGAAAACCGGATCCGGCTGTTGAAGCGGAACTCCCTGAGTCAGCCACTGCAGATCCACCCAAATCTTAACCTTTTGTTTTACTAGGTCCGTTAAAACAATCTGGGTTTCGAGCGAATGCATCTTCACACTCCAGTTCTGAGAAAAGAAAATCTTGAGGGGACGCGTACGCAAGCAGCCCATCGGAATAAGATCCGCAGCCGCTCCATACAGCCCCATCAATCGCATAAACTTCCCTCACAGTCACTGTGGGAGAGTTTAGACAAAAGCAAGCATAACAACTGACTAATTTTGCTCTGGGTAACGGCAGACAAACCAGATTGTTGTGAGTCTCGAATCTCATTCCCAAGTGAATGAAGGACTTGGACAGAGCTAGATCCGACTTTTTCTTGTTTACTATGAAACCGAGACATCGGAACTTAAGCAGACTTTGAACATCATTCTAAAGAATAATTCTGTCACCATATCTCTGAAGAATGTGGTCCAAGTAAGCCAACGTTACCACTGCCGAATGAGCTCAGAAGTATGACATTACCGAGTTCATTATTCGAGTGAAAGCCCAAGAAGCCAGGTTCAGACCTAAACCTCTCCTTGCACGTCAAAACGCAGGTACTTTCTGAATGCCGGATGTACCAGAACATGAAAGTACGCGTCCTTTAGATCTATGCTTGCCGCATAGTCGTCCACTTGAATGCTCGCTCTTACCGACACAATGGTTTCCATATAGAACTTTGGAGCTATGATAAATTTGTTTATCCAGCTCAAGTCTATTACCGGTCGGAACGAGCCGTCTGGCTTCGGTACGAGGAACAGGTGACTGTAAAAACCTGGAGAATTTTGATACTCGATGAGCTCTATTGCTTTCCTTGATAGGAGAGCCTTACCTCCACAGGGAGAGACGCTCTTTTGGAAGAATTCGCCGGAAGATTTGTCCAACACAGACTTCTTGTGAGTGGGGGCCTTTGCTCGGATTGATAGCTGCTGGCCTGCCAAGACTACATTTCTCACCCAGTGATCTTCCGTAATTTCCATCCAGTTTTTCGCAAAGTTTGATAACCTTCTGCCAACTGGAAAGCAACAGAGGTCTAGACCATCACGACTTGCGAGGCTTGCGGGAGGAGAAACTACGTCCTTCCCGCAAAGAACCTCGTCCCATCGGCCTAGAGGCATCTGACTTATAGTCTTGATAAGACTTGCACCCCTTTCCCCGAGTCACTACATTGACGACCTCCGGAGTAACTGTAAGAGGGTTTCCTAGACCCTCGTGAGGAACTCCCTTTCGATTATTGGGAACTGGAACAACCTCGCGTACTCCGGACAGCTGATGCATATTGTTGAGATGCTGATCTCAGTAGCAGTGCGCTGGAAGCCTTTTTGGTAGCTTGTTCATAGACTAAGGAAAGCTCGTCGTCAAACAGTGTATGTCCGGAGACCGGAGCGACTCAAGAGAGAGCTTTCACCCTGTCATCGATAATTGATGATGACGCAAGGGCTGCATCACGTCTAACCAACTCCAAATTTGCCACTGAAAGGGTAGAGTGGTAGGTGGCATACATGACTGCCCTGGAAAGAACTCTTAGCGAGGAACTAACATCCTCAATTCCTTTCCCTTAGAGGCTGTGCCAGAGCACTGGTGATATGATCTGCGTTGGACATACCGTCCAGAATCGATCTATTAGATGAAATAGAAGATTCCATCACATCCGAGCGTAAATTGAATGATGTAGGCAGGGATATATCCAAATCTCCAGCCTGCTGATCCAGACACAGAGGAGCTCTCTGAGTCTGAACATCTTCTCCAACCGTTTTAAAATAACGTGATCCTGGAAATGGTAAACTCATTGAAGATGCAGATAAGAAACCGCCTTTCTTTTTTGAACTTGATAGGTTGAATATGGCATCGTTAATGTGGCCAAAGGCCTCCAACACTTGCCAAGATAGCCCTGGGAAGGAAAGAACATCATCTTTCTTTTGCACGACATCTCTACCTAGGGACGACAACAGTTTCTGCCTAGCAGATGCAGCTTGCTGATCAGGTAGAACAAGGTCAGGATAGTATTGATGAATGAAATTCATCGTTACCATATGTTGTTCCGAAAGGGAAGGGTAATCCTCCTCCTGCTCCCTTTCACCACCCGCCTGATTCAGCTGAGAATTTCGGTCAACAGCATCTGAATGTACAGATGACCGGACCGATCCAGCACCGTCCGTATTCTGCGGAAGGCTGCGTTTTCACTTGCTCGGAAGCTGCGCAATGTGGACAGCAAGTCCGTTACAGAGGCTTCAGGAGTAGCGGTCTTCTGTTTTTTCGCCGTTTGCTGCTCCTGGGACGGAGATCCGGACAGAGATCTCTTCTCCGAATGTCCCAATGAATGAAGCCTCGGATCACTAGCTACCGGATGGCCCGACTTCATGTCCGAAGACTGGGAATGTCTTCGTGCAGCTGCCTGGATATCCAAAGTCGGGTGGCTAGTGTGCAGTCGTGTGTGCTTATCTGAACCTCAGGAAGAAGCTGTAACTGTAGCCGACCCGGCTGCAGTTTAGACGGGAGCATCGCAAGCGGCAAGTTTGGACGTTAGCTCCAACTCAATGAAGTTTCTCAGAACAACATTTGGCCTCAAATGTTTCTGGGTTAGAGCAGGCTCTCCCATTCGTGGTCTATCAGACCTCGCTGAGCTTCCCAAAGAAAAAATCAGGCTTCTTCCCTTTTGCCGTAGTCGCCGGGTGAGATTTAGCTTTTGAGGTGCTTGCTCTACCCGATTCTACACTTCCCTTCTACCGCAACAGACTTACCCAGTGTTATGGCTCCCACTGTCGGGTTGACCGCTTCACCGGTCAAACTGGCTGCTGGAATAAGAGGCATTATTCCTTGTTTAATATTCAGGAGCACCTCAGCAACCAGTTCTGTTTGCTCGTCAGAGTGCAACGACGGCAGCACAATTTGGATGGGTGTTGCAATACCATCACCATGTTCTTGTTCCTCTGAAAAAGAAACTGAATCGGAACTTCAATACCAACGACGTACCGTGACATCCGTCTCCAACATCTGGCATCCCAAAGTACACAAGTAGGACAAGAATCTGCAGGAGTGCATCAACTACAGGCAAGACAACAAGCATGTAAATCCGAGGTAGACTTCCTCGTCTTGTATTTGGAGCAGTAAGCTTTCATAATTAATTACAACAAGAGGCACTCTCGGCCAAGATAGCTCCGCCCAGGACAACTACTTTCAGGGGCAGCCATATACAGGGTAACATTTGATCCCCAATCTCTGATTCTGATAACCCTTTACCCAACACGGATAGCAGACATCATCATCATTTTTTGTCTCAAAAACATAGCTTATGGCCCCTCATTGGAACAAGTTTGTTGAGCTTGTTCAATGAAGGCTCATTAACATTGTTTATTAGACAAAAATTGAAAACATGATAAAATTTGGCAAATACATTGGTGTTACTTTGACCAGGTAGTCTGTGACCTTAACGCTGATGGATACAGACCTTATTGTGATTGATGACACACCGTCTATTGACAATACATACTGCTATAAAGTTTTGTTAAAAAATATCCAGTGGTAAAGAAATTATGGCTCGGACAAACAAAATGTTGACGTTTTCCTGAGTGTTACCTTTACCATGTCGCCTGTGACCTTGACCTTGATGGAAACAGACCGCATTGTGATTGATGGCACACTGCCTATTGACAATACATACTGTTATAAAGTTTTGTTAAAAAATATCCAGTCGTAAAGAAATTATGGTTCGGACAAACAAAATGTTGACGCCAGATGGACGGACGGACAACTCGATATCAGAAAAGCTCTGCTGACTTTGTCAGTCGGAGCTAATAAAAAACAGAGTCAATAGCACTCCTACAAATTCAACAACAAAAATACATGATATGGATACATGATAAGAGCAATCAAATTAATTTCGAAACAATTATAAAAACATTTTCGTAAAAGAAAAACTTTTGAAAATGCCTAAGTTCCCAAAAGGAACATCATGAGCCCAAGGGCATCCTGATAGAGCCTAAGTGTGGACAAACCCTATTTTTTTTTTTTTTGAGTTACACTGCTGGAATCATAATCAATGTATGCTACAATAATTGTAAAGTATTATAATACTAAATACCACATGTTAAGGGCGTTGCCAAATGTAAGGATAATAGAAAAGACCAGAAACAAGACAACAGGCACACAAAAAGGCCCAAAGTCAGTAGCCGATTTACCAGATGCAAAGCTAGGTCTTCATACGAAGAAAAAACGATATATCGGATAGAAGATGCAAGACCAAAATGACCCAACACCCCTAGGGTGGGAAAGTAACCATGGGGATAAACAGAATAAACATTCTATAACACATGTTAAACTTCCAAGAAATTTAATAAAAAATTTCAATAAAAACAGCCAAAAAGCTTAGGAGCTTAACAGGAGAGTTCATGGAAGGATAGAGAAGGAACACTTAACAAACAGTAGATAAATTATTAGCAAGAATGATGACGTCAGGCACATAACCCGAAAATGAGAAACATGAAATAATTTTTATAATTATTGTAAAGTTACAGTGCTGAACGTCTAAAACCACCGTTGTTCACTTCCATCATCCATTTATAGCCTTTCATCCACCAATTCTTTCATTGATTTGTGTCTCATCCTCAAAAAAGGAGATTTAAAGCACAGATGTCAGCTCATTGTTTACTGACTTAGGGCCAAACAAAGAAATGATGCTTGCGCCAATTTCGGTACCTTCCTG
Organism: Pictodentalium vernedei; assembly: GCA_031216915.1. NCBI lineage: Eukaryota > Metazoa > Mollusca > Scaphopoda > Dentaliida > Dentaliidae > Pictodentalium > Pictodentalium vernedei. Next base: position 373,079,714 of record CM062292.1, read on the forward strand.
GTTACCGCACATGTGCAGTAAACAAAAGTATGGAGGACCAGATGGGACTTTAATTTTTCAGCTTTGTATGCAAATTCTGGGGAATGGGGGGTTCAAAATTTGTGTTTGGCCCTGGATTTTTTCGAGTTTGCACCAGCTAAGTCTGGGCCAGTGGTTGTAGTATAAAAATATAAAGAATCACAGACATAGTTCAAGAAAGAGAAAATATTGATGCCTTTTTTCACTGAACACATTAATCCATATCATCCCATGGATGGGCAGTGCAGAACACGTTTCACTTTTGATATTTTTATGAGTCAAAAGATTAACTGATAATATCTTACCCTACTTTCTCCAGCTGGGAGGTCTTGATCATTCATTTCTAACATTATCCTCATGGCCTCATTAGAAACATTTTTCTGCGAAAGGTCTCTGTATTTCCAAATGAGCTCGCTTTGTTCCTGTGAAAATGAAAAAAAAACTCTTCTCAATCAAAATTTCTACTCAGCCTTTTATCGAATGTAAATGGCCATGTCATGCCAAAGCTGTTGACAAAAATAGTTTTTAAATTTTTTTTTTTTTTTAAATTTTTTGCCTCCAAAACATTGCTTATGACACCTCATTTCAGAGATGTTAGCAGCTATGCTCTTAATTGGTAGAATACTTGAAGCCCATATTTGGGATCTATTCTGAAGTGCAGATACCACAACTTAAAGGCTTCAAATTCAGTGTCTATGCTTCATATTATCTTTAAAGTGATATTTAGTCTGTTAGGATTTGCCTTGTTACAATTTATGGGAGAGTACCCACAGGCACTTGATCATGAATTGCAACAAGGCAAAGACAATCGAACAAATTTAGATGGTCAAAAATAATTTAGCACTCGACCAGTTAATGCAAAAAAAATATTTTTTTGCTGTTCAAGGAAATGTTTTTACAAGTGGCACTGTTGTGTTAATAACCATTTTTTAAACAAAATTTCAACACCAAACAATGTGGCATACAAATATTCCTTGGAGATAACATTCCCAAGTATAAGGCTAGGTACAAAGTATCTGGGGCATTGGTAACAAAAACAAGAGGCTCTAAATAGCCTGTAATCGCTCACCTGGCAGAACAGAAAATGAAAATGTGATTTCTCATAAGATTTCTTTGGTAACTATAAGCTGCAATTGAGGTCATGTTTGCACACCGATCAACATTAAATGATGATAGTTGGTAGAGGGTATCCAGGGCTCGATTTAACCGGATTCGCATCGCACTTTGCGAGCCAATTTCCAATTTTTGCGACTCAAAAAATGTCAGTCCAGAGTTATTTGCGAATCAAATAATTCCTCCAACTTTGGAGAAAATTTTCGCGGTAGTCAGCGCAGTATATTGCAAAGTTCTAAACTCGTCAAGTCAAACGTGTATGCCAGTTTAAGTATCAAAAATTAAGGACAGTACTTAGGACACAGTATTGGTGAAATGACAGTACTGTCCCAAATTCCCCAATAACTGGGACTGAATAACCCTTGCGATTGCATGCGGTTGTTGAAAATGTAGGCCACTCCTGCGTAACTTCGGTGTTACTAATCGTTCAATGCAAACAAAAGTTCCGGGAAGCAGACGGCTATTTTCCCCGTATATATTGCAGTGCTGTGCAGTGGATCAGCGGTCACTGTTCTACCAATGGTGGATGCAAAGGGGGGGGGGGGGGCGGCACCACTTGTCCCCGGGCCAACTCGCCCCCTAGCTGGTGGGCCATCGCTCCCGGGCCAATTTGCCCTCAGGCCAACTCGCCCCCAAATGGAACTAGATGGTGCCATTTGTGTGCGAAGCACACTATAGTATATCCCCGCATTTGCACTTTCCTTTTTGGTTAGTGCAGGATACAGACTTGGATAAAAAGGCTTCACGCATGTGTGTGATTTAAAATGATAAAACAGTATTTAATTTCCTTCTGAAGACTCACATGTGAAACTACTTCAATATTTCAAACAAGATACTTCACCCAACATGATGTATAAAGGGTAGTGTTCTGATCACATATTGTCACATGATTGAAAAACCACTTGGACCCAAATCAAAATTCCGAAACCTTCATGCACATCTACAGATGCTATCTGAACATGTTAACATGGTTTAAACGTTTTGAATTCAATACCCTAAGAACCTTTGAGCGGACAAAGATTTTCTAAGGATAAAAGTGGTTCCACTGGAACCACCTGGAACCAAATCAAAATTCCGAAACCTTCATGCACATCTACAGATGCTCTCTGAACATGTTAACATGGTTTAAACGTTTCGAATTCAATACCCTAAGAGCCTTTGAGCGGACAAAGACTTTCTAAGGATAAAAGTGGTTCCACTGGAACCACTTGGACCCAAATCAAAATTCCAAAACCTTCATGCACATCTACAGATGCTATCTGAACATGTTAACATGGTTTAAACGTTTCAAATTCAATACCCTACGAGCCTTTGTGTGGACAAAGATTTTCTGAGGATAAAAGTGGTTCCACTGGAACCACCTGGAACAAAATCAAAATTCCGAAACCTTCATGCACATCTACAGATGCTATCTGAACATGTTAACATGGTTTAAACGTTTCAAATTCAATACCCTACGAGCCTTTGTGTGGACAAAGATTTTCTGAGGATAAAAGTGGTTCCACTGGAACCACCTGGAACAAAATCAAAATTCCGAAACCTTCATGCACATCTACAGATGCTATCTGAACATGTTAACATGGTTTAAATGTTTCGAATTCAATACCCTAAGAGCCTTTGAGCGGACAAAGATTTTCTGAGGATAAAAGTGGTTCCACTGGAACCACTTGGACCCAAATCAAAATTCCAAAACCTTCATGCACATCTACAGATGCTATCTGAACATGTTAACATGGTTTAAACGTTTCGAATTCAATACCCTAAGAACCTTTGAGCGGACAAAGATTTTCTAAGGATAAAAGTGGTTCCACTGGAACCACCTGGAACAAAATCAAAATTCCGAAACCTTCATGCACATCTACAGATGCTCTCTGAACATGTTAACATGGTTTAAATGTTTCGAATTCAATACCCTAAGAGCCTTTGAGCGGACAGACAAAGATTTTCTGAGGGTAAAAGTAGTTCCACTGGAACCACTTGGACCCAAATCAAAATTCCGAAACCTTCATGCACATGTATTGGTGATACCTGAACACATTAGCATAGTTTAAACATTAATGCAAGTGAATGTAACACCGGACGGACGGACGGACGGACGGACGGACGGACGGACGGACGGACGGATGGATGGAGATAACGACAATATCCCCGACAATACCCTAAGATGCTATCTGAACATGTTAACATGGTTTAAATGTTTCAAATTGAATACCCTACGAGCCTTTTAGCGGACAAAGATTTTCTGAGGGTAAAAGTGTTTCCACTGGAACCACTTGGACCCAAATCAAAATTCCAAAACCTTCATGCACATCTACAGATGCTATCTGAACATGTTAACATGGTTTATTTAAATGTTTCAAATTCAATACCCTACGAGCCTTTGAGTCGACAAAGATTTTCTAAGGATAAAAGTGGTTCCACTGGAACCACCTGGAACCAAATCAAAATTCTGAAACCTTCATGCACATCTACAGATGCTATCTGAACATGTTAACATGGTTTAAACGTTTCGAATTCAATACCCTAAGAGCCTTTGAGCAGACAAAGATTTTCTGAGGGTAAAAGTGGTTCCACTGGAACCACTTGGACCCAAATCAAAATTGTGAAACCCTCATGCACATCTACAGATGCTATCTGAACATGTTAACATGGTTTAAACGTTTCGAATTTAATACCCTAAGAGCCTTTGAGCGGACAAAGATTTTGTAAGGATAAAAGTGGTTCCACTGGAACCACTTGGACCCAAATCAAAATTCCGAAACCTTCATGCACATCTACAGATGCTATCTGAACATGTTAACATGGTTTAAACGTTTCGAATTCAATACCCTAAGAACCTTTGAGCGGACAAAGATTTTCTAAGGATAAAAGTGGTTCCACTGGAACCACCTGGAACCAAATCAAAATTCCGAAACCTTCATGCACATCTACAGATGCTCTCTGAACATGTTAACATGGTTTAAACGTTTCGAATTCAATACCCTAAGAGCCTTAGAGCGGACAAAGACTTTCTAAGGATAAAAGTGGTTCCACTGGAACCACTTGGACCCAAATCAAAATTCCAAAACCTTCATGCACATCTACAGATGCTATCTGAACATGTTAACATGGTTTAAACATTTCAAATTCAATACCCTACGAGCCTTTGTGTGGACAAAGATTTTCTAAGGATAAAAGTGGTTCCACTGGAACCACCTGGAACCAAATAAAAATTCCGAAACCTTCATGCACATCTACAGATGCTATCTGAACATGTTAACATGGTTTAAACGTTTCGAATTCAATACCCTAAGAGCCTTTGAGCGGACAAAGATTTTCTGAGGGTAAAAGTGGTTCCACTGGAACCACTTGGACCCAAATGAAAATTCCAAAACCTTCATGCACATCTACAGATGCTATCTGAACATGTTAACATGGTTTAAACGTTTCAAATTCAATACCCTACGAGCCTTTGTGTGGACAAAGATTTTCTGAGGATAAAAGTGGTTCCACTGGAACCACCTGGAACAAAATCAAAATTCCGAAACCTTCATGCACATCTACAGATGCTATCTGAACATGTTAACATGGTTTAAACGTTTCGAATTCAATACCCTAAGAACCTTTGAGCGGACAAAGATTTTCTAAGGATAAAAGTGGTTCCACTGGAACCACCTGGAACCAAATAAAAATTCCGAAACCTTCACGCACATCTACAGATGCTATCTGAACATGTTAACATGGTTTAAATGTTTCGAATTCAATACCCTAAGAGCCTTTGAGCGGACAAAGATTTTCTGAGGGTAAAAGTGGTTCCACTGGAACCACTTGGACCCAAATGAAAATTCCAAAACCTTCATGCACATCTACAGATGCTATCTGAACATGTTAACATGGTTTAAACGTTTCAAATTCAATACCCTACGAGCCTTTGTGTGGACAAAGATTTTCTGAGGATAAAAGTGGTTCCACTGGAACCACCTGGAACAAAATCAAAATTCCGAAACCTTCATGCACATCTACAGATGCTATCTGAACATGTTAACATGGTTTAAACGTTTCGAATTCAATACCCTAAGAACCTTTGAGCGGACAAAGATTTTCTAAGGATAAAAGTGGTTCCACTGGAACCACCTGGAACAAAATCAAAATTCCGAAACCTTCATGCACATCTACAGATGCTATCTGAACATGTTAACATGGTTTAAATGTTTCGAATTCAATACCCTAAGAGCCTTTGAGCGGACAAAGATTTTCTGAGGGTAAAAGTGGTTCCACTGGAACCACTTGGACCCAAATCAAAATTCCGAAACCTTCATGCACATCTACAGATGCTATCTGAACATGTTAACATGGTTTAAAAGTTTCGAATTCAATACCCTAAGAGCCTTTGAGCGGACAAAGATTTTCTAATTTTCGGACGTACGGACGGACGGACGGACGGACGGAGATAACGACAATATCCCCGACGAAAGCGGGGATAATAAAGAGGATTGGTCGGGATGGGTGTTCAGAATGAGTAACAATACGCGATTTCAAAAATTGTTTTGTCGGATTCGGTCAGTGTTGTGTCACTGTGCCTCACGGAGTCAGTGACAGCCAAAGACATTCAGCTTCCCCCCTTATATCAATAAACGGAGAACCGGGGATTCGATTGAGCCCCTCTTCAAGATGTTTGCGTTGATCCTCTGTTTTATTCCATCCCCCCCGCTCCGCCCCCTTGATGTTTGAAGTTCTTTCGATGGCTGTGATTTGTACTGATCAGCCAGCTCCTTCTGAGCACGGAGCTCCAATTGTAGTTTTTCAGTTGTCATGCGCGGGGGGTGGGGGGTGGGGGGTGGGGGCTATTTAAAAAAATCCTTGTGACCCGATTGTCCCCCCCCCCCCCCCCCCCCCCCCGGTTTAGCTTGTTTAAGTCGTATTTGTCTGGCATGCAGGGGTAGCCAGGGTTATTAATTAATATGTAAAATATATCTACTGGTCGCCTTCATTTAGAGTGTCACCAGAACGGCATGATTTTGAGGTGTTACTCGCCCCCCCCCCCCCACCCCCCAGGAATCCCATGGCTATGCCAATAATGATCCTTAACTGAGTCAGGATTTTAATTGGCATAGCCATGGAGTACCTATGCAGCCTAGAGGGTTGACACTTGCAAATGCTGGCAAATCGTAATGTTCTCCTCGGGTTAAAAATCATTATGACTGTAAACATTGTGTCCAAAATGCGATATTATATTGAATGATCCCCCCCCCCCCCCCCCACAACTCGGGCCTTGGGCATCTTCAGAATTCCACCCCCCTCCTTTGAGAAATGAGAATCCTGTATCCCCCACTGTGTTCAAACTTCAACTGACTGTTGGTGGACAGATATTTTGGCTGACGGAAAAGCCTTTCAAAATCATATAAATTGGCACTGAGAGAAACATTACGCCATCCGCGTAACCCCAAAATTTTGTGGCGATAAGTATCTTATATTCTTTAATTAAAGTTTAATGGATTTCGCGTTTAAAAAATTTAACCGAAACTTTGATACCGACAAGACACTTGGAAAGTATTTCCTGGAGGTGCAGCTGCGTTTTCAGTTTCAGCCTTTGATAGCATACATTGTTATTTGGCAGACTGGCAGAATGTTATAATTGCGAGTGACCCAATGAGAGCTTGTCGGTTTCATTTGCAATTACCCGATGAGAGAATAGACAGATATTGCAGAGATCAAAGACACTGCCGAAATTCCTGGAGCACGTGGGGCGTGGATGTGTGTCCTAGTCCTACATGTAGTACTGTACATAAGAGCAATTGTAACAGCCGATAACGAATCAAGTGCTGTTGGCGTAACACATAATCTAGGATAGCCAAATAAATGAAATAATCTATTATAATGTCAACTAAATTGAAAACAATTCAAAACTGGGCTAAAGAATATCCTTGGCTGAAATATTCCATCAATGAAAATGGAAGTGGTATTTCTGTGTCGTGCAATATGTGCATAACGCATGAACAACGTATTTGTCACGTACGAAACTTTAACAGGACTTTTATCGACGGCATTCGTGGCAATATCAAGAAAGACAGTGTTGTCAAGCATGCTGCCACTGAGCAACACAAAAGGGCGATAGATCTACAATCTCCAACGACAAGCATCCAGGCCTATCTTGGAACGCCAATCGGGAAATCACTAACAAAGGGTTCTTCTGAGGAGAGAAATAGACTCGTGAAACTTTTTGACATAACCTATATGATGATGAGAGAAGAAATGCCCTTCACTAAGTTTGCACCTATAGTTGAACTTGAGAAAAGACATGGTGTTAATGTTGGGAGCACATACATCAATGACAAGAAATGCAATGAATTTGCTAGCTTTATTGCTATGGATGTTCGCGAAGGAATAATTAAAACTGTTAAAGAATCTGATTACTATTCAGTTTTAATCGATGGATCTACCGACACCAGTGTATCAGAAAAAGAACTACTTTATCTGAAAGTTATGGAAAATGGCAAAGCAAAAACCCTTTATTTCAAAATTAAGTGTATGGAAAGTGGAAAGGCTGAGGCATTGAAGGAAAATCCCCAGGACATTCTTCATGAGTACGATATGGACAGCAAACTTGTCGGATTCTGTTCCGATGGCGCTAGCGTAAACATGGGACGCAAAGGCGGAGTTTCTACTTTACTCATGCAGACCCACCCGTGGCTTGTTACTATACATTGTTTGAATCATCGCCTCGAACTAGCAGCAAAGGATGCTTTTAAGGGAACATATTTCGACAAGGTCATTGAAATTCTATTCTCGTTGCATAACCTGTACCACAGAAGTCCCAAACGTTTGCGGCAATTAAAGGTTTTAGCTGAACTTATGAATGAACATGTAAAAGTCCCCCAGAAAGCCAATGGAACACGTTGGGTTCAGCATAAGAGGAGAGCATGTGAGAGTTTGATGGACTCATTTCCAGTGATTGTATCACATCTTGAGAATATGGCCGAGGACAATGAAACAAAGTCAGACGATAAAGCCAGAATGAAAGGCTACCTAAAAACTCTGAAGTCGTGGAAATTTGTAACCCATGCAATGTTGTTTAAGCAGGTGTTGCAGTCATTGTCAAAACTATCACTTTCCCTTCAGAAAGAAAATACTAATCTTCCAATGGCCATTTCTCTTCTGGAAAGAACATACTCACAGCTAAACAAGCTGAGAGGGTGCAATAATGAAGGGCCCCAAATGAATAAATTACCTACTGGGGAATCTGATGTAGATCAGTCCCGACAGCTCCAGTCTCTCCTGCAGTCAGCCGCAGAGGACCAGAAAAATGTCATTATTCAAGGTGTTAAGCTGGATGTTGAAGTCAACGCACTGAAAGTGTTTGCAACCGAAAGGAATAAATACATAGACAGTATAAATAAATGCTTATTAGATCGATTCGGCAACATTCATACAGAGCCATTGTTCAAATGCTTCAATTTACTGAACACAGACATTTGGCCTGAAAAGGCGACAGTCTTGGCTGATTTTGGGAATGAGCTAATTGCAGAGTTCACTCACCATTTCCAGAAACTCTTGGAGTCAAAAGGTGTCAATAATGATCAAATGCTAGATGAGTGGGAGGAGTTGAAAGTGTTCACGAGTAGAAATCTGAAGCATTTAACCCCTGAAGAAGTATGGAAATTGCTCCTCACTAAATATAGGAATGACTACCCAAATATTCTCCACATGGTGTTAATTTTAATGGTTCTCCCTAGCTCAAATGATGTTGTGGGAAGAGGATTTTCTACCATGTTACGGGTCAAGTCAGACTTCCGTAGCACTCTTCGTGATAGTATTCTTGATGACCTCATGATGGTTAGCTTGGAAGGTCCAAATCTTGCAAACTTTGACTCTCTCCCTGCTGTTTCACTTTTCATCACTGGAAAACCCCGCCGTATGAACGTTCAGCCTTATGGTCCACGACCTGGACCTTCCAAGCGCCCGGCCGATGAAACGATTGATTCACTTATGGCACCTGGGTCTGAAAGTGACACACTTGAACTTTCAGGATCTGATTCTGAACGTAACTAATTTTGACTCAATGCAACCGTTCCTGCCACTGGAAATACCAGAATTGACGTACTGTGTATCGTAACATTATTTTTTCAATTTTAATTAACAGTGGAAAAGCAACACTCCTACAACAGTTTGCAGCAATTTTTTTTCTTTTTTTTTCGTTTTGTTATGACAGTGTCAATCATTAATTTGTTTGAACTTTGAAATTAGAATAACAACTAACGTACGTGAAATTCGTGAACAGTGAAACTTCTTGGTGTTCACAGTGTCTTGTCATTTACATGTACCTTACACGATTACACGAACAGCAGAAAACAAAAAATCTTGAACTGCAAAATTTAATTTTTTTCCCCCAAACATAGGTTAGGACCCCGCTGAAATCAGCTCAACGAGCTGTTGCAATATGGGCCATAACCTATGTTTTTGAGACATAAAATCAAAACCAAATTTGGTGGTACTTTTGTGCATAGCACAGGTCGGTTTTAGGCATTACGTATACCGCTGGGTACATTTGGAGCTACAGAAGACTACATTGGGTACAGTATTACCTACGATAAGTCGATAACGCATGAACATCACAGCTACAAGCCAACAGCCAGCGGCACTGTGGAATTGGATGTTCTAGTGAACTGAGGCAGCGATGGAACATGGCACTATCCTGGCTATCCACGATAACTGTAGAACAGTTCTACAGTTATCGTGGATAGCCAGGATAGTGCCATGTTCCATCGCTGCCTCAGTTCAATGCTTGTGAACCGCTGCCTCCTGGGTTAAAATGAGCTACAAACGATTACACTACACTGTTGTCGTCGACAGCCGGAAGCACAGTCTGTGCGCCCCTCCCCCCCCCCCCCCCCCCCTTCACCGACTCCCAACCCAACCAGCATATAAGTCCTTTAAGCCCAGTTGTCTTTTTACGTTGCCCGGGCCGTACGTAGTGTGACTTGTACAAGCTTGCTTGGCTTGGACAGAAAGTCCATAACATAAGTTTTTGGTGTAGACCGGTTCTTGCAAAGGACGTGGCACACCAAAAAATTATATTACGGACTTTGGGTCCATTTGTGGGGCCGACGTCTCTCGTAGGCCGAATTCTCCGAAATTTGTTGGGCCAACTTTTCCTAGGGTCCAAGTTCTCCTGCAGTTGATGGGGCTGACTTCTCGCGTGGACAGACTTCTCCGAAATTATTTGGACCGACTTCTGACAGGTGCCAACGTCTCCGGGCCGAGTTCGCGATGAACGGATTTCTCTGCATCAGTTTATCCGAATTTAAGTTTTGATGGCGAATCATGGTTTATGTTCTGTTGAAGTCGGAAGGATCAAGAAAAGCTGCAAATCTGCATGGACGAGTTTACTCAGTTTAGTGAATATAAGGTTAGATTGGCTGTAAAAAGAATTACCCTGAGTCAATGAGTTGTAGAAATATTTGTTTTTCCAAATTCCAAATGGGTGTTCCCTAATTTCGCGTAGCGATAATTGGTGGTTAAAATTGACCAGTGACTGGTCAATTTTAACCACCAATTATCGCGGCAGTCGGGATTGTTTTAACAGTAACAGTATGATCATTTTACAAATCCTCGTCCTCGAGAATTGTTGACACAATGACTGGACATACCAATTTACCAAAGTAACCAAACTCAAAAACTTATATTGCAGACTTGGGACCCAAGTAAGTTTAGACTGGTAGTACACTAGTACTGTAGTACGAGTAGGACCCCTGTACTGCCAGTACGGCTCGAATGGCTATGGGAGGTAGGCCAGTATCAGGAATAATTAAGTGAACTCGGAAGATTAAGAATATAAATGTTTTATTAAACCTGAAAGATAAACAAAGAAAACAACTGTAGCTGATGCAGCCCTCAGAAAACATTTCAAAATTGGAAACAGAACATTATTATGGATACCTGGTTTGTCCTGTAAAATAGCTAATCAATTGCTGTCAACAGCTAATCAATTTTCCCAAATGTATAGCAAATCGCTAATCAAAATTTCCAGATTAAATCGAGCCCTGAGGGTATCCCAGTCATCAACCATGTGAAGTTTCAAAACAATTGGCCTTGTAGTTTCAAAGGAGAAGATTTTTCAAAATCGACCAATCAGAATCAAAGAATGCTTCTGACAGCCATGTTTTTCAACAGGAACAAAATGAGAAACAGTTGTAGAGAACCTCTCATAGACCATTCCTGCCAAGCTTGGTTCACACCAGTTCAGTAGTTCCAGAGAAGAAGATGAAAATTGATTTCCCATTGGGTTTCTGTAGTAACTGTAAGCCGTAGTTGCGGTCATGTTTGCAACCCGATGAACATTAAATGAGGATCGTTGGAAGAGAGTGTCCCAGTCATCAATCATGTTAAGTTTCAAAACATTTGGCCTTGTGGTTTCAGAGAAGATTTTTCAAAATCCACCAATCAGAATCAAAGAATGCCTCTGGAGGCCATGTTTTCCATTTGACAGGAACAAAATGAGGATCGTTCGTAGAGTACATCCCATAGACCATTGCTGCCAAGTTTGGTTCACATCGGTTCAGTAGTTCAAGAGAAGAAAATGAAAATGTGATTTCCCATAGGGTTCCTATAGTAACTATGAGCCACAATTGTGGCCATGTTTGTACACCGACCAACATTAAATGACGGTCACTGGTAGAGGGTGTCCCAGTCATCAATAATGCAAAGTTTGAAAACATCTGGCCCTGCAGTTTCAGTCAGAGAAGATTTTTCAAAATCTACAAATCAGAATCAAAGAATGCCTCTGGCAGCCATGTTTTTCATCAGATGGGAACAAAATGAGGATCATATGTACAAGACCTCCCATAGACCATTACTGCCAAGTTTGGTTCACCTTGGCTCAGTAGTTCCAGGGAAGAAGATGAAAATGTGATTTCCCATAGGGTTTCAATGGTAATTATAAGCCGAAATTGTGGCCATGTTCGCAACCCGATCAACATTAAATGAGGCTCGTTGGTAGAGAGGTTCCCAGTGATCGATCATGCAACATTTCAAAACTTTTGGCCTTGTAGTTTCAGAGAAGATTTTTGAAAATCCACCAACCGGAAACAAAGAATGCCCCTGGCGACCATGTTTTTCAACAGACAGGAACAAAATGAGGATCGTTTGTACAGGACCTCCCATAGACCATTACTGCCAAGTTTGGTTCACCTTGTCTCAGTAGTTCCAGGGAAGAAGATGAAAATGTGATTTCCCATAGGGTTTCTACGGTAATTATAAGCCCCAATTGCAGCCATGTTTGCAAGCCGAACAACATTAAATGACGCTCGTTGGTAGAGGGGTTCCCAGTGATCGATCATGCAAAGTTTCAAAACATTTGGCCTTGTAGTTTCAGAGGAGAAGATTTTTGAAAATCCACCAACCAGAAACAAATAATGCCTCTGGCGGCCATGTTTTTCATCCGAGAACAAAATGAGGATCGTTTGTAAAGGACCTCTCATAGACCATTCCTGCCAAGTTTGGTTCACACCAGCTCAGCAGTACCAGAGATGATGAAAATGTGAAAAGTTTATGGACGACGGACGATGAACGATGCCAAGTGATAGCAAAGCTCACATGGCCTTTTCGGCCAGGTCAGCAAAAAACAAGAGGCCCCAGGGGGCCTGAGGGCACTCACCTGACATGGTAGCCTAAATATCAACCCAGAAAATTGATTTCAACAAGTTGCATCTGCTCCTCCTAAGAAAAGCTTATACCAAATATCCAAAGATTCTGACCAGTGGATCTAAAAAAAAGATTTTTAAAGAATATTCCTCATATTGAATCCCACAGGGAGCCCATATATGAACCCAGGGACTTGGGTTTAACAAACTTGAATATCACCCCCCTAAGGATGTTGCACACCAAATATCAAAACATTCCGACTGCTGGATCTGAAGAAGTTATTTATTTATTGGTGTTTAAGGTCACATACTTATGCACAATGGCTAATCGTGACCGTGACAGTTTTACGGGTGGAGGAAGCCGGAGTACCCGGAGAGAACCACCGAGCAACGACGAGCAGCTGTCAGCTCTCCAACATCGTAACTCTGAACGCTGCACCGCAGCACAGGCAGGGTTAGATTGGTTGAAGACATGCGCACCATCGACGTGCAGTAAGCCTCAGTACACAGCGTCATCGTGCCCCCATGTAGGCAATTGGGGTGAAGTGTCTTGCCCAAGGACACAACGCGGTTGCCGCAGGTGGGATTCGAACCGAGGACCTCTCGGCTTGCAGCCTGCACCTCTACCAACTGAGCCACCGCGCCCCCATCTGAAGAAGTAGATTTTTAAAGAAAATTCCTCATTTTGAACTAAGTTACAATTCGAGCTCCCACAGTGAGTCCAAATATGGACCTAGGGGCATGGCTTGAACTAACTTGAATCTCACCCCCCTAAGGATGCTGCATACCAAATATCAAAACATTCCGACTGCTGGATCTGGAGAAGATTTTTGAAGAAATTTGCCTGATATGCACCGAAGTTCAAATTTGGGCTCCTATACCGAGCCCAAATGTAAACCCAGGGGGCCGATTTGAACAAACTTGAATCAGATCCACCCCACAATGTTGCATACCAAATATCAAAAGATTCTGCCTGCTGAATCTGGAGAAGATTTTTGAAGAAATTTGCCTGAAATGCACCAAGTTCGAATTTGGAGATTTGGAGATTTTTAAAGAAAATTTCTCATTTTGAACTATGTTATAATTCGGGCTACCACAGTGAGCAAAAATATGAACCCAGGGACTTGGCTTGAACAAACTTGAATCTCACCCCCCTAAGCATGATGCATACCCAATATCAAAAGATTCTGCCTGCTGGATCTTGAGAAGAAGATTTTCAAAGAAATTTGCCTGAAATACACTAAGTTCAAAATCAGGCTCCTATTCTGAGCCCATATATGAACCCAGGGGGCCGATTTGAACAAACTTGAATCAGATCCATCCTACAATGCTGCATACCAAATATCAAAAGATTCTGCCAGCTGGATCTGGAGAAGATTTTTTAAGAAATTTGCCTGAAATGCACTAAGTTTGAATTCGAGCTTCTATAGTGAGCCCAAATATGAATCTAGGGAGCCGATTTGAACAAACTTGAATCAGATCCACCCCACAATGCTGCATACCAAATATCAAAAGATTCTGTCTGCTGGATCTGGAGAAGAAGATTTTTTAAGAAATTTGCCTGAAATGCACTAAGTTTGAATTCGAGCTTCTATAGTGAGCCCAAATATGAATCTAGGGAGCCGATTTGAACAAACTTGAATCAGATCCACCCCACAATGCTGCATACCAAATATCAAAAGATTCTGTCTGCTGGATCTGGAGAAGAAGATTTTTTAAGAAATTTGCCTGAAATGCACTAAGTTCGAAATCGGGCTCCTATACTGAGCCCAAATATGAACCCAGGGGACCGATTTGAACAAACTTGAATCTGATCCACCCTACAATATTGCATACCAAATATCAAAAGATTCTGCCTGCTGGATCTGGAGAAGAAGATTTTTTAATCTTTTTCCCATTGCCTACAGTGTTAAAAAGTGCTGACTCCGCACTTTTTCAAAGTCCTGAAAAAAGTACCTTGTGATCAAACCGATAGGGATTCTATTCTACTGGTTAAAAGTAAGCTTTATACAAAATAAGAATTCTCTATGCCGTGTAGTTTTGGAGATGTGGCAGTTTTAAGGTTTTTCCTAATTTTAGCTCCCGAGGTTCCCAGGGCAATGAGAAAATTTTTTTTGCATCAATCAACTACTTATGACCCATTATCATCTCATATCAAAATTGCTTCAAATCGACCTCACGGTTCTGAAAATAGAAATTTTAGGTGTGGCCAAAATTTTTGCCCATTCCATAACGAAGGCAAATAATGCCCAACAAACTTCTCTTGAACAAACTTGATTCTAAACCTCAAAAGGACTCTGTATACCACATATCAAGTCTCTGCTACTGGTGGTTCATTAGATGAAGATTTTCAAAAAATTTGGCCATTTTTTCCCCACCCCTCTGCTCAATATGAGCCAAAACCTAATTTGCCTAAAAATCAAAATGCCCCTATATAACCACTACTTACATGAAATTTAATTAAAATGTGGCCAGTAGTTTAGGAGAAAGAGGCTCAAACACCACCTTCACGCAGGACGACGGACGGAGAGTGATAAGAAAAGCTCACCCTGACTTTCAGTCAGGTGAGCTAAAAACAGAGCAAAATAGGGGAAATAATAAAAATAATCTGGCAAATGCATTGTGTACCACTTAACTGTACATTCCTTAATAGAATAACCCTGTTAATTGCATTTAATTGTAAAACACCAAACCCTTTACCACACCTTTAGTACAAATTTGACCTTTTAATCGCATTTTGGCTAACACCGTTATTTTAATAAAAAAAAGTTGATCTATCCCAAAATTAGGTGGACAATTCTTCGGCTTTACATACCGCTTCTTTTGCAGTTCTTCCAATACAATCAGTTAACTGATTATCATTTTGGAAGGAACTGTAATGTTTTACATATTTCAGAAAAACATTTTGCCTTAAAACTAGGAACATACAGGACTTTTCTGGGTGTCCTAAGAACTGAATATTGACCTCA
This sequence comes from Pictodentalium vernedei, assembly GCA_031216915.1. Taxonomy (NCBI): domain Eukaryota; kingdom Metazoa; phylum Mollusca; class Scaphopoda; order Dentaliida; family Dentaliidae; genus Pictodentalium; species Pictodentalium vernedei. The sequence continues at coordinate 373,095,432 of CM062292.1, forward strand.
TCCCCAATGGGATCCAAACATGTTTTCCCCATTTTAAATATTACAATTCCAAATTAATATTCAGTGTGAACTTGATCCGAGCCAAACGTATAAAACACAATATATTTGGTACATATTTGGTTCTAATTATTAGACCACACAAAATAAACGAACTGATTTTGTTTTCAAATCAGCGTCAGAGGGAGGGTCTTCGTTTTAATTTTTCTCTTGTGCATGTGCAGTATGTGGAGAGTGTATTTTCTAAATCGCCCGAAGAGTGGATATTCCAGCCAAGCAATAATTGCAAATTTGTTGCAGTGCATAGCAAGCACAAAGTTCCTGTCAATGGACCGCTGGGTGGTGGTGGTAGTGGTAGGGAGAAGTGCTAAACGACTTACAGAAATTAGCTAATGGTGTAGTCATTTGACGACATCATATTATTTTTGCAATCGGAAATATTTGATAGTAAAAGATTAAAATCAACTCATTGCCTTAAAAAATAATACAGAAAATAATGATGACAACAAATAACCAGTTATTCCTATTTTTAATAGCTAAAGGAAGACAACACTAAGCTTTTTCTGATTAACCCTTTACCTAACATGAAAAGCAGACAACACTTGCAAAAAAAATTCTTGAATAACTAATTTTTTTTCATTTTTTGTCTCAAAAACATAGGTTATGACCCCCTCATTGGAATGAGCTTGATGAGCTTGTTCCAATGAGGGGTCATAACCTATGTTTTTGAGACAAAAAATTAAAAAATAATTAAAATTAATTGGCGATTTTTGAGAATGGCGCTGGCCAGTTTTGGCCATTACGTTGGGTAAAGGGTTAACAAGTAGAGTGTTAAATTATTTTTGGTCATAAAAATATTGCTCACGTCTTTCACTTATTACAATTTATAGAATACCGATTTGCACTCTCTCATAAATTGTAACAAGGAATATCCACTACTTTCTCAGTCCATGAAAGGGCACAACTCTGGCAAGAAAGTACAGACAGAATCTGTCTCATGTTGAGATCCTTTCTCCCATGCTGGTCTATCAAAATACTAAAGGACAACCAAATCTATTATGCACACCTGAGCTACAAGATGAAATGTTTGTATGGTGAGACAGATGGGAGCATATATGTTATGGTAGAGGTCTCCACTAGATATCCCTGAATCCTCTTTTGATAGCATAATAATGGACCTTCAAATATTATGAAGCACATTCACAGAATGTGAAGACTTTATTTACACTACCTGCATTTCAGAAAAAATCTGAAATATGGGCTCCCAGCATTCTACCAATTAAACACACGGCAGGAAGTTAAGAGTGTTTTGAAAAAAAGTAGTGTGGGGCTGTTAGATTTGTGTATCTTTGGACTCAAAAATTTATCAAAAGTACAAGTAAATACTGAAAATCTGAATTCAATAATTTTAAAATTAAACTTTCTTCAGCTGAGATGTAGATGATTTATAGCTTTCACTTAGTAGCCATCCTACTTAATGAAATTATGACGTGTCGTGTTCCTAGACCAGAAAAGCGGCCTCTCATGTTGAAAGAGTTAAAGACTGGTTTCAAACAGAACAGAAAGAATCTCCATAGCTTTTCCATAACCAAATTTGAATGACTGATATCTCATCCAAGACAACAATATCTGTATCCTTAAAATGAGAACGGTATCTCTAACTTTACCTTCAATTTTTTCTCCTCTTCTGTTTCTTTGCCTTTTGCCTTTTTTCCACCAGCTTCTTTATTATCTTCTGCTTTTCTTTTTTTCCTGATATGTATATAAAAGGAGTCTCAGAAATAAATTTTCTATATGTAGAGTATCAAGACTGTTGAGGTATTAAAGTAACATATAAATTCAACCTAAGGCCACACAAAGTAGATCTTCTGTTTGCATTTTTTTATTTTATTTTTAATTTTTGTAATTATTTCTTTGCCATCAAAAATTCATGTTTTTGGATAAAATATCAGACATAAACCATTTAATTTTTTTTTTTCAAGTTGGCATTGGTTATAAAAAGAGAGCATGCGGCAGCCAAAAGGACCATGTAGGAGGGCCTCAGAAACATATTTTTAACTTTTTTCCTAACCTTCATTTATTGGTGTTTAAGGTCACATATTTCTGCACAATGGCTAATCGTGACCATTCCCTTCCTTTATAAAATTCCTTATTTATAAGATATCAATTTCATTCCCAGAATTGACCATTATCAAACTCGGCAGATATAACTTCAAACTCCCCTGATATGATGTCGATCTCAGCCGATATGAACCAAGCTTGTTTCGTTTATTCGTCGAACACAACCTGGAAAATTGGTGTTGCTGTGCATAATGGACAAGTCTAAAATTGTGGAAGCCGAGATAGCCAACCTGGGAGAAGAGGTAATTTCCTACTTTGCAAAAAAGAATGGAAAACAATAAATAACACTGCCAGAAAACTGTAACAGATTTGAGAAACAATTTGTACTTGGTTTAATAATAACGAGGTTATTAGCTGGTTAGTTTGGTCTGAGGCTGATATAAAGTTACCCTGGACAGATATCTCAATTGTTATGAAACAAACCAAGTAATAACCCTTAAATATTTAATAATAAACTGTAAATAAATAAATAGCACTAAGTTTGGTGAAAATAGTTACACAGAGCTAAAGTTACTGTCTGGTAACCAGTTGTTTTAGCCTACTCATCTGCCTTTATGAAATTATATAATAAAAGAAAAGTTTGATTCTGTCACAACTCGACTAAAACATGAGATAATGATTGGATTTATCATCAGATTGACAAGTGTTGTTAATACTTAACCCTTTACCTAACGAATCGCCCGCATCCGCCCACGTAATATGCAAATTCAGCAGTTGAAAAAATATGATTTTTCAAAAAAATTCAACAAAACCATATCATGTGACTCCTTGTTGGAACGAGCTCGATGAGCTCGTTGCAACGAGGAGTCACATGATATGGTTTGGTTGAAATTTTTTGAAAAATTTAAAAAAGTTAAAAAATTTATAGTAATTTATATATTTTTTATACTTACCAATGACCCAGACTTAGCTGGTGCTAACTCCACAAAAACCAGGGCCAAACACAAATTTTGCCCCCCAATCCCCAAAATTTGCATCCAAAACAAAAAGAAATCATGTCCTAAAGGACCTCCATAGTACGACTCTACTGCGCATGCGCAGTGACGCAGTCGTCCCGAAATTGGCGCCAAATATCATTCTTACTGGCAGTGCCTGGTCAGCGCTATGTACTCAGCGGGGAGGCAAGAGTTCCCAACTCAGGGAGGGCCATCCCCGTCTGGGTCATTGGTAAGTATAAAAAATATATAAATTACTATAAATTTTTTAACATTTTTATACTGTACCAATGACCCAGACTTAGCTGAATAGTAAACAGGCTGGAGGGCCTAGGACATAGAGGAAAATCCAATAAGCTCAATTATAAAATAAAGAGGTAACCCCTTAAGGAGAAAAGGAGTATTAGGCTTTACATGTATCTTTCTTATTTAATATTTAAATTAGAAAGATACACTACCCTTAATAATTGAGCACAATAACATTCATGTTCTCTATTAACATCCAGTATAACCTTTATACTAATTATTTTTAAAGCAAGCCAATAAATAAAGTAGTCCAGAGAATTGAGACTCTTTATAATCATTTAAAAGTGTCCGAGTATTTTATATTAAAGCCCGTTTGACACTTGACATATACAAATGCTTCACACCGAGCTACACTTTAAAAATAAGACATGAATGAAATTAAACATTAATATTACACTTTAAAACCATCCCGGAAGCGACTCAGAAATACTGTCTTGGAGGAGGCATTCCCTTGCTTTTCACTATAAAGCAGGTGACCTAAGGGAACACCCGCCCCCCCCCCCCCCCCCCCTTCCCCTTGCCCTGGGTCAAATAGCCCAGAGCGAAGAGGGCAGCCGGACGGAGTCACTGCCGGAACAGAAAGCCTGCATAACTATAGTTGCAACTGTTTAGTGGACGACATTCTGAGCAACAGATAACGGACCTAAACAATGCAGGTCTCCAGAAATGGACTCAATATTTCTGAGATAAAAATTAGTAAATGTGGATGGCCGAGACCAATAAGCAGCCTTCATTAAATCTGTAATAGCAACACTATTAGCATAAGCCCAGGAAGTAGAAAGAGCTCTTACTTCATGAGCAGAAATCTTAAGCACAGACTGCTGAGAAGAAGATAAATCTTCATACGCAGTACGGATAGTTAACTGAATCCATCTAGCAATAGAATGGACTGAAATGTCCTTTCTATTAGGCATCAAAGACAGAAAGAAACGTTTCCGTCCCTTTCTGATGAACTGAGATCTCTGTTTATAGATACGTAGTGCTCTAACAGGACAGAGTAAAGGCCTACGCCCGTCTGAAGACGGAAGAGCCTTAATAACAATAGGTTCCGGATATTTATTAGGAGCCTGATTCTTAGCTAAAAAACCGACATTAGTAGTGAAGGTGATAGTGTTCCCAACACTACGATAATGAGAATCATCCACCGATAGTGCATGAAGCTCACTGACTCTTCTGGCAGAAGAGAAAGCTAAGAGAAAAGCTGTCTTATAAGATAAGAATTTGAAATCTACTGTCCCAAGAGGTTCAAATGGCTTTTCCTTCAATTTAAGGAGAACCCAAGCTAAATTCCACTTAGGAATTAATCTAAGAGTTCTGGGTCTATTTATCGAAAAGTTTCTAACCAATTTCGATAAAGAGACATTAGATCCAATTTGTAAACTATCATGATGTGCATAGGTATCAGATAACATAGATCTATAACCCTTTATAGTAACAGGTTGCAGTTTGATTTCGTCAAACAAGTATACTAGAAAGTTAGCAATGTCTGGTATAGAGGGATCAAATATATCAACAGAATGTGATCCTTACACCAACGACGGAAAACCTTCCACTTAGCCGCATAGTTTAGCGAAGAGGAGGTCCTCCTACAGTTAGAAATCGCGTCCACTGCTCGTCCTGTAAAGTGCTTGCCATGCAAGAAGGACCGCACAACGGAAAAACGTGAAGGTTGAGACCTTGCGGGTTGTGATGTAGTTGGCGCGATTTCCCCTGCCAAAGAAGATCCTCTCGTGGAGGGAGCTTCCGCGGTAGGTCCCACAACAGACACCTGAGTAGATTTATCCACGGTCTCTGTGGCGACAGAGATGCTACCAACAGAATCTTGCATTGAGATTGTTTTATCTTTAGCAATACTTGTTGAATTAACGGCGCTGGAGGATACGCATATCCTATCATTCCGTCCCAAGGGATCGATAGAGCGTCTACTGCAAATGCTCTTGGATCCGGACACGGGGACACATACGTCTGCAACTGATTGTTGAGATGTGTCGCAAATAAGTCTATCATTGGCCGTTCCCATTGGTAGCAAATCTGATTGAATACTTGTTTGTTGAGAGTCCACTCCGACGGCAACAAGCGACCCTTTCGTGAAAGGGAGTCTGCTAGCACGTTCAGACGACCCGGTATGTGACGGACCGAAAGAAGAACGTGATGTTCCAACGCAAACAGAAGGATTCTTTCCGTTAGATTGAACAACGGAACTGAATGAGTGCCTCCCTGATTCCGTATATACGCCACTACTGTCGTATTGTCGGATAGGATTTGGACATGAGCATCGTGAATAATGTCCATCCAGTGACGTAACGCAAGCCAAATTGACATCATTTCCTTGATGTTTATGTGCTTGCACAGGAATTGCGGATCCCAAAGACCCTGGCATCTCGAATCCGTTGGGATTAATGATGCACCCCAACCTGTTTGACTGGCATCCGTCATAATGGTAAAACTCGGATCCGGCAACTGCAGCGGAACTCCTTGAGTTAACCACTGAATGTTTGCCCAAGTCTGAATCTCTTGTTTCACTTGATCTGACAAGAGAACGTCTACATCGAGCGAATGAATTTTCACACTCCAATTCTGAGTCAGGAAAATTTGAAGAGGCCGTGTGCGTAGCCGTCCCATCGGAATGAGATCCGCGGCGGCTCCGCACAGACCTATCAGTCTCATAAATTCTCTCGCTGTGACTTTGTCTGTATTTAGACAATAGCGAGCGTAACAACTGACTAATTTCGCTCTGGTTAACGGCAGACGAACGAGATTGTTGTGCGTCTCGAAGCTCATTCCCAGATGAGTGAATGACTTGGACGGCACCAGATCCGACTTCTCCTCGTTTACTATGAAACCGAGACGTCGGAGCAATAGAAGAAGATTCTGAACATCGTTCTGAAGCGTTAACTCGTTGCCGTACCTCTGAAGAATGTCGTCCAGGTAGGCCGACGTTACCGCAGACGAATGAGCTCGGAAGTAGATCATTACCGAGTTCATTACCCGAGTGAAAGCCCAGGGTGCTAGATTCAATCCGAAGCACATGGCCCGGAACTGATACACCACCCCTAGGACTGCGAAGCGTAGATACTTTCGGAATGTCGGATGTACCATGACGTGAAAGTACGCATCTTTGAGATCTATGCTCGTTGCATAATCGTTCACCCGAATACTCGCTCTGACCGATCGAATCGTCTCCATATAAAACTTCGGAGCGACGATCAGCTTGTTTATCCAGCTCAAATCTATGACTGGACGGAACGAGCCGTCTGGTTTCGGAACCAGAAACAGATGGCTGTAGAATCCCAGCGATTCCTGGTTTTCTACGACCTCTACCGCGTTCTTCATTAAAAGAGACTGCACCTCTGATAGCAGAGCGTCTCTTTTCTGAGGGTTTGACGGAAGATGAGTCCACTTTGGACTTCGAGTTAATGGAGGCTTTCGTTTGAAGGATATCTTTAGACCTTCCGAAGTCACTCCTCTCACCCACGGGTCGTCCGTAATCGACGCCCACTCTTGAGAAAAACTCGACAACCTTCCGCCAACCGGAACACGATAGAGGTTTGAGCCATCACCTCCTGGATCTGCGAGGCCTGCGGTAGGAGAAACCACGTCTTCCACGACCCGCACCTCGCCTCGTCGACCTCGGGGCGTCCGACCGATTGTCCCGGCCTGAAGGACGTCCCGAACGAGAGTCGCTATCCTGACGGTCTCTCGAATAAGAGCTAGAGGACGCACCGGAACCTCTATAGGAACCTCTCTTGGGCGGATACGACCCAGAAGTGCCCGCCTTATTCGTGTCTGCTGTATCCGACCTTTTAGGAGCGGATCTAAACAACAGAGAATCACTAGCTTTCTTTTTAATATTATCATAAATAGCGGAAAGCTTGCCGTCAAAGAGAAGATCTCCTGAGACCGAAGCGACTCTAAGAGAGTTCTTCACCTTAGAATCCACTAGTGTGGATGTAGACAGGGCTGCGTCACGTCTAACCAACTCCAGATTTGCCACTGAAAGGGCGGAGTTACACGTGGAATAAGCTACTGCCCTTGAAAGAAGTCTTAAGGAGGATTGTATATCCTGAAACTCTTCCCCTTGAAGACGCAGTGATAACGCCTTCGTAAGGTGATCTGCGTAAGATAAGGCATCTAAATTGGCTCTGTTAGACGCAATAGCTGTTTCCAACACTGAGGTTGGAATAGAAGCTGACGACGGTAATGATAGCTCTAAGTCTTCCGCCTCGTCGTCCATACGCAGAGGAACTCTCGGTATACCCTGATCTGCCGTGTCGAATTTATTCCTTGCATTAATGAAAGGCAGGTTGAGAGTATTTGCGGACAAGAAGCCTGCTTTCCCCGTCCTGGAAGCAAGTTTAAAAATAGCGTCGTTCAATAATTCAAATGTTCTTGCAACATTATTGGACTGCGACGGAAACTCGGGAGCGATGTCCCTGAACCGCTCGAAAAAATCAGAGTCCAATGACGCTATAATTCTCCTGTCCGGAAGCGCAGCAGTCTGGCCCGACGGAACAACTTGAGGAAGAAAGTGCCGGATGAAGTCCACGGCAGCTTTGTGTTGTTCCGAAAGGGATAGCTCCAATTCATCCGTATCCCTTTCACCATCCGGTCGGACCTCCCGATGTTCCCGGTCGTCCGCCCCCGATGCTTCGGCGGAGCGTACCGACCCAGCGCCGTCGGATAATTCTCGATCCGACACCGTCTCTGTCGGCTGCTGGGATGCTGCGATAAGCTGTGCTATCTGCACTAGAATGTCCGACGTCGAGACCTGCGGAGGAGCGGTCTTTCGCTGCTTTGCCGAGGGCAGCTCCGCATCAGATGGCTCCCGCATACTTTTCCTATGCGAACGTCCGGAGTCCATCGGTCTCGAATCCCTGGCTGCCGGATGGTGTGACCTGGTCGCCGAAGAATCCTTCATCGGCGAAGCTGGCAAAATATCGGAGGTCACGCAGCCAAGGTGCGGTCGTGTGCGCCGGCGAGAAGAGGAAGCCTTAACAGTCTCTGCGGACTGCTTATACAACGGAGCGTCCCGAGCGACGGACGTATGCTCCGCTAAAGACACATTTTGTACCACAACATCTGGTCCCAGATGTTGTTGTACGAGAGAGGGGCCTCTCTCGCTCGCGGCCCGGCTGGACCTGGACGAGCTAGGAACCGGACTAAAAGGCTTCCTCCGTTCTCGTTCACTATCCGCCGTCACTGGGTGTGCATCTATTATTTTTATAGTGCTCGCATCACCCAAAATTTCCTCTTGGACCGCATCAGACGAACCCGGCTGCCGAACCATTCGGTGAATGGACGCTACACCGGGCGAGCTAGCGGACGACATTTGTCTAATCTCCATGAGCACTTTTGCCGCTAGCTCTGTATTTAATTGTGACGACGGACGCACACTTGAAGAAGATAACATGGAAACATCACCCTGTTCTGGTTCCTCTGAAATAGAAACTGAGAGAGTAGAGTGACCTTGTGGAGAAAGAGCCGGCATCGCTCTTTCTCCAGAAACAACATATCGTGACACACGTTTCCAATGTTTCTCATCCCAATGTTCACATACAGGACAGGGATTAATGCGAGAACACTGACTACAATTAATGCAATAATCATGAAAGTCAGAGGAAGATTTCTTCCTATTACAATTTGAACAAGTTCCCTTGAAAGAACAACAATAAGTCCTAGTTACTCGCAAAAACCCCTGACACAAAGATACATAATAACATGATCCATTAATAAATGAAAAAACAATTGCAAAACAAAATAATTTTGAAAAAATATTTTTTCAGAGAAGCCCAAGTTGCTGAAAAGTAACGTTGAGCCCCGATGGATCCGATGGCAAAGTGTGGTCAAAAATTTTAAAATTATATAAAATAATTAATGAGACACTTTCGGATAATATAAATGTATCTTATAATGAGATAAACTACCTCAAAGGCAAACAGCCCCCCTCAAAAAAGGCTGTTGCCAATGAAAACAAACAGTGTAAACACAGAAGAAAACATGACTCCAGGCACTGAAAAAACTGGCCCGGAATCAGTCATCAATTACACTCTATCTGATGCAAAACAGAGACTCCCAGGGGAGAATCTGCAGAACATCAGATGGAAGATGCAGAACACAAACGTTATACACCCATGGGTGAAAACGTAACTATGGGGAAAATAACAGAAAACATTCTGTAACCAAGCAACTCTCCCAGGGAATTTTTAGAAATGAAACTTCTCAAAAATATGCCAAAAGCATGGGAGAATTGCAAGGGGGGACTTTAGAAGGTTAGGGGAGAGGAAACACTGAATAAGCAGTGCAACAATTAGCAAGAATGACAACAAGAGGCGTTTGCCTCGAAAATAGGCAACTTAACATAATTTCAACAAAATATTTTAAGTACAGCCCTGATTATTTTTTGCCACTTCTTTTTTCCTCTCCTCCTTCTATCCTCCTTAGAATCACATTTTCTCCAAGAATTACGTGTCTGGCATCCTTTAAACTGAGATTTACAAGCACAAAGATCAGTGAGATGTTGACTGATGAAGGGCCAAACAGAGAATGATATTTGGCGCCAATTTCGGGACGACTGCGTCACTGCGCATGCGCAGTAGAGTCGTACTATGGAGGTCCTTTAGGACATGATTTCTTTTTGTTTTGGATGCAAATTTTGGAGATTGGGGGGCAAAATTTGTGTTTGGCCCTGGTTTTTGTGGAGTTAGCACCAGCTAAGTCTGGGTCATTGGTACAGTATAAAAATATGAAATTTAAAATAATAAATTTTGATATCTTCTGCGTTGATTAAAGGGTTAACTGTAATACTGTTTTCAGCAAAGGGAAGAACAATATCTGATCAATTTTGTACACTATCACATTTGTCCAATTTGTACAGTAACAAACTAGAGACGGTTGGTCGCCCGCTATACCCCACCATGGCATACCGCCTAGTGTGGGTGACTGAAAAGGGGCATTCAATTTTTCTAAGTAAAAAAATGAAAGTGTCAATGACACTGTAGCTTAACCTGTGTGTTGTGTTTGATGAAAAGGATAATGTTCAATGTTTATGAAAGGATTATGAAATAAGACAAGAATTGTGATAATTGGGAATATGTTAATTTCTGTTCCCTGTATGCTAGGTTTTCAATAGAAAATAATTTGAGGTGTGGACTGTACTAAAGAATTGAGGTATGGGTTAATGTGGCTCTCACAGTTATTGTATGTGGCCCTCACAGTTAATGTATGTCAACCAAAGTTACCAAGTTACAGTAAAATTATTCCAAAATGAGTCATCCTATCAAGTTACAATGAAATACCTTCATAAATACAAACTGTAGACTGTGCTAAAGGTTTTGGGCTTTGGGCCTGTGTAGCGATCACGGTTGACTGATCGCAACCAAAAGGGGACGTTCTCATCTAGACATCATACAGTCATCCTTCCAAGTTAACAATGAAATCCCTCCATATTAAATATGACTTGTAGATTGTGCTAAAGTTTAGGGGTTTCTGGATTGGGCAGTCATCACGGTTGACAGATTATGACCAAAAGGGGACATTCTCATCTAAATATTATACAGAGTAGATCATGACCAAAAGGGGACATTCTCATCTAAATATTGTAGTCATCCTACCAAGTTACCATGAAATTCGTTCAAAAATACGTCTTGTAGACTGTGCTAAAGGTTTTGGGCTCAGGCAGCCATCATGGTTGACCGGTCGCGACCAAAAGAGGATGTCCTCATCTAGACATTATACCGAGTCATCCTCCCAAGTTACAATGAAATCCCTTCATAAATGTGACCTGTAGTCTGTGCTAAAGGTTTTCAGGTTTTGGGCTCGGGCAGCCATCAAGGCTTAATGATCGTGACCAAAAGGGGATGTTCTCATCTAGACATTATCTGGAATCATCCTACTAAATTACGATGATATCCTTCATAAATATGACCTGTAGACTGTGCTAAAGGTTTTCGGGCTATGGGCCACTGTAGCCGGCACAGCTGACCAATCGCGACCAAAAGGGGGACGTTCTCATCTAGACATTATATGGAGTCACCCTACCAGGTTACAATGAAATCCCTCCATATTAAATATGATCTGTAGACTGTGCTAAAAGTTTTTTGGTTTTGGGCTTGAGCAGCCTTCACGGTTGACAGATCATGACCAAAATGGGACATTCTCATCTAGATATTATACAGATTCATCCTACCAAATTACCATGAAATCCTTTCATAAATATGACCTGTAGACTGTGCTAAAGGTTTTTGGTTTTGGGCTCGGGCAGTCATCATGGTTGACCGATCGCGACCAAAAGGGGACGTTCTCATCTAGACATGACCTCAAACCTGCATATAAAATTTTGTGACGATCGGACAAGAACTATGGGAAGTAGCCTGTGCTAAAGGATAATGTGAAAGACTCACAGACTAACAAACTTCCGCACGCGTGATGGCAATAGCTTATCTTCACTTTGTCAAGTTATGCTAAAAATCCAATCTTTCCCGCCAGTCGGCAATCTTGAATCCGATCGGCAAATAGATTATGTCACGTACCACCTCTCATCATGTTGATCATTTTGGTGAAGTTTCATGAAAATGCAACTAAAACTGTGGAAGTGTTCGCTCCACAAGTAATTTGCAAAATCCAATATGGCCTCCAGTCGGCAATCTTAAATCCGATCTGGAAAAAATTTATGTCATGCACTGCTCCTCGTCATGTCGATTAATTTATATTGAGTTTCATAAAAATGCAGCAAAAACTGAAGAAGAAGTACTTCACTCGACATTTATTTTGCAAAATCTAATATGGCCACCAGTCGGCCATCCTGAATCTGATCTGGAAAAAAATTATGTCATGCACTTCCCCTCATCATGTTGATCATTTTTGTGAAGTTTCATGAAAAAGCGACTCAAACTGTGGAAGTAGTTCACTCCACAAGTTTACATGTGCAAGGGACCGACAACGACAGACCGATGGACAAGTTGACTCCTATATAAACTCCCTACTTCATTTTGTGGGGGTATAAATATTGTTTCTGAAACCAATTTTACTTACGGTTTTTCACCTTTTCCAAGCTTCTCTACCAGCATATCTTGGTCTTCTTGGCTCAAATTCCCAAAACCAGGAATGCTGTTTCATGAAATAGTAAAGTGGACAGAAAATATGAGTGATACGCTGGACAAAATAGTTTTAATTTAGAAATAATCTAATTGATGAATGTACAGATTTCTCACAAAGCAAAACTGACACAAAATAGGCCTTCTTGCGAAGTCAGAGGATCTTTTGTCTATAAGTGCTTCAGTCCTAAAGACCCAATTCTAACTTTGGAGATGTTTGTGGCACAAGAATACATGCCTCTTCATAAACTCTACAATAAGTCTGGAAAAATAAAAATTATTTATTTATTGGTGTTTAAGGTCACATACTAATGCACAATGGCTAATGATGACTGTGACAATTTTATGGGTGGAGGAAGCCGGAGTACCCAGAGAAAACCACGAGCATCGATGACCAACTGTCAGCTCCTCAACATTCTAACTCTGTTCAAGCTAAGCTCAAACAGGGTTACAGCGGTTGAAGACATTTGTACCATTGATGTGCAGTACAGCTTAGTACACGGCATCATCGTGCCCCCCATGTAGGCAACCGGGATAAAGTGCCTTGCCCAAGGACAAAATGCAGGTCGTACCGGACAGGGATCGAAGTCGAGATCTCTTGCATAGAAGACGAACAGTCTACCACTGAGCCACTGCACTTGGAAGAATAATGATAGTGTCAATGACACTGTAGCTCAACTTGACAAACTTGAACTTGGTAAGTTATAAAAGAAATGGCAAAATTGAAGATAATTGGTACCAATGTTATTTGATGAAATTTCAACATAACAGCATTGTGTGTGCACAACATAAGAGTTATCTATGCTTTTTTAAATGTAAACTGTAAGACTGGCTGAAGGAAGAATGCTGATACACAAATGCAGTAAGTTCAGAGGTTATTGTAAATGGCAACTTTTTTCACAGAAATGAATGCTAATCAATAGCTCTTATCTAAAGGTCTCGCCCAATAAGCAAGTACAAAAACAATCCTATGATAAATGTGGCCTGTAGGCCATGTCAAAGAAGAATGTTGATGCACAAATGCAATATATTCAAAACAACCTGATAATGAATGTGCCCCCTGAGACATGCCAAATGAAGATGTTAATGCAAAAATGCACTAAGTAGAAGGTCATTGCTTGTGGCAATGTTTTTGGGGTTTTTTTATGGAAATTCATAAATATACCCTGCAGAGAGTGCAAAAGGGATAAGCTGATGCACATATGCAGCAAGTTCAAAGGCTGGTGATAACGACAATAATTTTTTATGGAAATGAAAAAAAGCAATAGCTCACATCTAGAGGTCACCCCAAACACACATACCAAGTTTCAAAGTGATCCAATCATAAATGTGCCCTGAAGGGTGTGTTAACAGGACATATTGAGGTCTGACTAAACTAAGTTCAAAGGTCAGCGGCAACATTTTTTGACAGAAATGGAAGAAAATTGACAGCTCCCATATGGATGTCACCCTACACAAGCACACCAAGTTTGCAAGCGATCCAATCATAAATGTGCCCTGCAGGGCGTGTTAAAGGGAAATATTGATGCTTAACTGCACTAAGTTTTAACTAAGTTCATCAGAGGTTGTTGCCCATGGCAACTATTTTTGACGGAAATGGAAAAAAATTGATAGCTCCCATCTAGAGGTAACCCCATGCAAACATACCAAGTTTCAAACCATCCTGATCATAAATGTGCTCTGTAGGGCATGTCAAAGGAATATGTTGATCCCTGACTAAACTTAGTTCAAAGGTAGTTGCAAGTGGCAACATTTTTTGACGGAAAATGGAAAATCAATAGCTCCCATGTAGAGGTCATCCCAAACAAGCATGCCAGGTTTCAAAACAATTCGATCATAAATGTGCCCTGTAGGGTTTGACAAAGGGAAATATTGAGGTTTGACTAGAATAAGTTCAAAGGTCACTGCCAGCGGCAACATTTTTTGATGGAAATGGAAGAAAATCAATAACTCCCACCTAGAGGTCACTCCAAACAAGCATGCCAGATTTCAAAGCAATCTGATCATAAATGTGCCCTGTAAGGTGTGCCAAAAGGAAATATTGAGATCTGACTAAACTAAGTTCTAAGAACGTTGCCAACGGCAACATTTTTTGACGGAAATGGATGAAAATCAATAGCAAGCATACCAAGTTTCAAAGTGATCCAATAATAAGTGCACCCTGCAGGGTGTGCTAAGGGGAAATTTTTATGCATAACTGCACTAAGTTCATCAAAGGCCGTTGCCAGCTGCAACATTTATTGGCAGATATAGAAGAAAATCGATAGCTCCCATCTAGAGGTAACCCCAAACAAGCATACAAAGTTTCAAACCGAACTGATCAAAAATGTGCTCTGTACGGCATGCCAAAGGAGTATATTGATGTCTGACTAAACTAAGTTCAAAGATTGTTGCCAGCGGCAACATTTTTTGACGGACGGAAATGGAAGAAAATCGATAGTTTCCATCTAGATGTCAACCCAAACAAGCATGCCAGGTTTCAAAGCAATCCGATCATAAATGTGCCCTGTAGGGTGTGCCAAAGGGAAATATTGAGGTCTGACTAAACTAAGTTCTAAGAACGTTGGCCGCAGCAACATTTTTTGACGGAAATGGAAGAAAATCGATAGTTCCCATCTAGAGGTCACCCCAAACAAGCATGCCAGGTTTCAAGGCAATCCGCTCATAAATGTGCCCTGTAGGGTGTGCCAAAGGGACATATTGAGGTCTGTCTAAACTAAACTAAGTTCTAAAGTTGGCCGCGGCAACATTTTTTGGCGGAAATTGAAGAAAATCGATAGCTCCCATCTAGAAGTCATCCCAAACAAGCAAATTTGGTCGAAATCTGCCTCTCGGTTTGGAAAATAGAAATTTTGGGAGGGGCAAATATTCTTGCCGCAGACAAATGAGCTCGGAAATGAGTCATTACTGAGTTCACTATTCGAGTGAAAGCCCAGGGCTCTAGATTCAGACCGAAGCCCAGGGCTCTAGATTCAGACCTTAGCACATTGCTCGAAGCTGATACACGACTCCTATGACGGCGAAGCGAAGATGCTTTCTGAACGCCTGATGTACCATGACGTGAAAGTACGCATCTTTGAGAGCTATGCATGTAGCATAGTCGTTCACCCGAATACTCGCTCTGACCGATCGGATGGTCTCCATATAGAAACTTGGAGCCACGATCAGCTTGTTTATCCAGCTCAGATTTATGAGTGGACGAAACGAGCCGTCTGGTTTTGGAACCTGGAGATTCCTGGATTTCTACGATCTCTATCGCTATCTTCTCCAGAAGAGACTGGACTTCTGCGGACTTGACAGAAGCTGAGTCCATCTTGGACTTCGAGTTAACGGAGGTTTTACTTTGAAGGACAGTTTAGTCCTTCCGAAATTACCCCTTGAACCCAAGGAACGTCTGTAATCAACTCCCAATTGGTTGAGAAACTTGACATTCTTCCGCCCACTGGAACACAATAGAGGTTTATACCATCACCTCCTGGTCCTGCGAGGCTTGCGGAAGTAGAAACCATGTCCTCCACGGCCCGCACCTCGCCCCGTCGACCTAGGGGCGTCTGACCGGTTGACTCGGCCAGTATTACAGCCCCTATCTGAGTCGCTACCCTGACGGCCTCTAGAGTAAGACCTAGAGGACGCAAAGGAACCTCTGTAGGAACTTCCCTTGGACGTATTCACCCCAGAAGTGCCTGCCTGTCCTACTCTTCTCCGCTGAATCCGACTTTATGGAAGCGGATTTGAATAGCAGAGAGTCTGAAGCTTTCTTAGTTATCTGATCATAGATTGCGAAAAGCTTGCCGTCGAAGAGAAGCTCAGAAACTGGAGCGACTCGGAGAGAGCTTTTCACCTTACATTCCACGCGCATGGATGTAGCAAGGGGCCGCGTCACGTCTAACCAACTCCAGGTTTGCCACTAAAAGGGCGGAGTTATACGTGGAGAATGCTATGGCCCTCGAAAGAACTCTTAAGGAAGTTTGTACATCCTGGAATTCTTTTCCATCGAGACTTGATGATAACGCTCTGGTAAGGTGATCTGTGTACGATAATGCGTCTAAACTAGCCCTGTTAGACAATATTGTCGTTTCCAACATCGTGGTTGGAATTGACATAGACGACGGTATAGACAATACTAGGTCTTAGGCCTGGTCGTCTAGATGCAGAGGAACTCTCGAAATGCCCTGTCCTGCAGTTTCAAATTTATTCCATGAATTGATGAAAGGCAGATGTAGAGCATTTGCCGATAAGAAACTGGACCTGCCCATTTGGTAGCAAATTATATATATAGCGTCATTCAATAGTTCAAATGTCCGCGAGACATATTTGGACTGTATCGTGAACTCAGGGACGATGTCCCAAAACTGAATAAAGAATTCTGTGTCCAGTGGCGCTATCAGTCTCTTATCTGGCAGCGCAGCATTTTTGGTCTGGAGTAACAACGTCAGATGATAATGCCGGATGCACTCTACGGCAATTTATGTTGTTCCGAAAGGGAAAATTACAACTCCTCCGTATCCCTTTCGCCATCCTGTCAGACCACTTGGAAATCTTGGTCGATCGTGCCTGAACCTGCAGCGGAACGTACCGACCCAGCTTCCTCGGATAATTCCTGATCCGACAGAGTTTCTGTCAGTTTCTGGGATGCTGCGATAATTTGTGCTATCTGCGATAGCATGTCTGTAACGGAGGCCTTTGGAGTTGCGGTCTTACGGGATTTAGCTGCTGGAAGCTCCTTGGACGCTGACTCCTACATACATCTTAATGCGAATGTCCAGAGTATGAAGGCCTCGTATCCTTGGCTACCGGATAGAGTGACCTGGTCGCCGTGGAATTCCTGGTCGGCGAGATTGGTTGAATATCACTGGTCACATAGCCAAGGTGCGGTCGTGTGCTGCCGTGAGGATGAGGAAGCCCATAGAGCAGTCTCTCTGGACTGTCTATATAACGGAGCGTCCTGATCAGTTGACGTATACTCCGACTGAGGAACGTTATGTACCACAACATCTGGGCCCAGATGTTGTTGTACGAGAGAGGGACCTCTCTCGTTTGCAGCCCGGATGGACCTGGACGAGCTAGGAACCGGACTAATAGGCTTCCTCCGTACCATCCTCGTATCCGTCGTCACTGGGTGTGCACATTGTATTTTATAGTACTCGCATCACCCAAATCTCCTTCCTGGACCGCAATGGACGAACCCGGCTGCCGAGCCATTCGGTGAATGGTCGCTACACCGGGTGAGCTAGCGGATGCCAAAGCCGTCGATCCTACTTGGGACCTCTTAGGCAATTGACGTATGAGCACTTTTACCGCTAGCTCTTCATTTGACTGTGACGACGGAAGCACACTTTTCGAAGACATCACGGTAACATCACCCTGTTCATGTTCCTCAATGAGGCCTGTGGAGCTGCGGTCTTGCGTAGTTAGCTGCTGGAAGCTCCAGGGACATTCATTCCTGCATTTATATAATATGCGAACGTCCCAACTGGAAAGGCCTCGAGTCCTTGCCAAGCGGATGGAGTGACCTGGACGATGTGTATTCTCTGGTCGGCGAAGCAGGACGTTCATTCCTATATTTATATAATGTGCGAACGTCCCCTGGAAATCTGTGGTCACATAGCCAAGGTGCGGTCGTGTATGTTGACGTGAGGATGAGGAAGCCAATAGAACAGCCGCGTCGGACTGTCTATGCGACGGAGCGTCCCGAGCAGGAGGAGTGGACGTATGCTCCGACTAACAAACGAACATACAACAATATTGTGGCGCAGATGTTGATGTAAGAGAGAGGGGGCCTCTCTCGCTCGTGGTCCAGATGGACCTGGACGAGCTAAGAACCGGACTAATAGGCTTCTTCCGTACCATCCTCTGATCCGTCGTCACTGGGTGTGCACGTTGTATTTTTATAGTGCTCGCATATCCCAAATCTCCTTCCTGGACCGCATTGGATGAACCCGGCTGCTGAGCCATTGGTCTAATGGTCGCTAAACCAGACGAGCTAGCAGACACCAAAAGCCGTTGATCCTACTTGGGACCTCTTAGGCAATTGACGCATCTGCATGAGCACTTTGCCGCTAACTCTTCATTTGATTGTGACGACGGAAGCACACTTTAAGAAGACATCACAGAAACATCACCCTGTTCTTGTTCCTCTGAAAAAGAGATTGAAAAACTAGAGTGACTCTGCGAAGAGAGGACCAGCATGGACCTCTCCCCGCTAACATCATACCGCTACACATGTCTCCAACGTTTGTCATCCCAATTGACACACACAGAGCAAGGGTTAGTGCGAGTACACTGAATACAATTAATACACTGATCATGAGAATCAGAGAAAGATTTCCTCGCATTACAATTTGAACAATAATCTTTCACTGTGAAAAATTAAAAACAGCCATAGCACTCGCACCAAACCTTGAAAACAAAGACACATAATAAAATAATCCATTATAACATTTCGAAAAAATAATTCAAAAAGAAAAAGATTTTTGAAATATTTTTCAGAAGAGCCCAAGTTCCCAATGGGAATGATGAGCCCAAATTGATCCCAAAAAAGACTAAGTGTGGACAAATTTTTTTAAACCATTTCAAAAAATTAATGTAACACTTACGGACAATATTAATGTATCTTACTATGAATTAAACTAAGCAGAAGACAAGTAATCACTATCAGAAGCAACCGTTGTCAACATAAACAAAAAAGTGTACAAAAACCGGAAACATGACTCTAGGCACTGGTAAACATGGCCCGAAATCAGTTACCAATTTAAACACTATCTGATGCAAAACAGAGACTTCCAGAGAAGAAACTGGAGAACATCAGAGGGTAGATGCAGACCGAAACGCCTAAACACCCAAGGGTGAGGACGTAAACATGGGGAAAAAACAGAATATTATTCTGTTACCAAGCTAAAACTCCCAAGAAATTTTAGTAATCAACATTACAAAAAATATGCCAAAAGCATGGGAGAATAGCTGGGGGGGGGGGGGGGGGGGGGGGGGGGGGGGGGGGGGGGGGAGGGGGGAAATAAAGGAAAGGGAGAGAGGACACACGTATCAACAATGGTACATTCATAGCAAGAATGACAACATCAGGGCCATGCCTCGAAAGTTAAAAAATTTATAGTAATTTATATATTTTTTATACTTACCAATGACCCAGACTTAGCTGGTGCTAACTCCAACAAAACCAGGGCCAAACACAAATTTTGCCCCCCAATCCCCAAAATTTGCATCCAAAACAAAAAGAAATCATGTCCTAAAGGACCTCCTTAGTACGCCTCTACTGCGCATGCGCAGTGACGCAGTCGTCCCGAAATTGGTGCCAATTATCATTCTTACTGGCAGTGCCTGGTCTGCGCTATGTACTCAGCGGGGAGGCAAGAGTTCCCAACTCCAGGGAGGGCCATCCCCGTCTGGGTCATTGGTAAGTATAAAAAATATATAAATTACTATAAATTTTTTAACATTTTTATACTGTACCAATGACCCAGACTTAGCTGAATAGTAAACAGGCTGGAGGGCCTAGGACATAGAGGAAAATCCAATAAGCTCAACTATATAGTAAAGAGGTAACCCCTTAAGGAGAAAAGGAGTATTAGGCTTTACATGTATCTTTCTTATTTAATATTAAATTAGAAAGATACACTACCCTTAATAATTGAGCACAATAACATTCATGTTCTCTATTAACATCCAGTATAACCCTTATACTAATTATTTTTAAAACAAGCCAATAAATAAAGTAGTCCAGAGAATTGAGACTCTTTATAATCATTTAAAAGTGTCCGAGTATTGTATATTAAAGCCCGTTTGACACTTGACATATACAAATGCTTCACACCGAGCTACACTTTAAAAATAAGACATGAATGAAATTAAACATTAATATTACACTTTAAAACCATCCCGGAAGCGACTCAGAAATACTGACTTGGAGGAGGCATTCCCTTGCTTTTCACTATAAAGCAGGTGACCTAAGGGAACACCCGCCCCCCCCCCCCTTCCCCTTGCCCTGGGTCAAATAGCCCAGAGCGAAGAGGGCAGCCGGACGGAGTCACTGCCGGAACAGAAAGCCTGCATAACTATAGTTGCAACTGTTTAGTGGACGACATTCTGAGCAACAGATAACGGACCTAAACAATGCAGGTCTCCAGAAATGGACTCAATATTTCTGAGATAAAAATTCGTAAATGTGGATGGCTGAAACCAATAAGCAGCCTTCATTAAATCTGTAATAGCAACACTATTAGCATAAGCCCAGGAAGTAGAAAGAGCTCTTACTTCATGAGCAGAAATCTTAAGCACAGACTGCTGAGAAGAAGATAAATCTTCATAAGCAGTACGGATAGTTAACTGAATCCATCTAGCAATAGAATGGACTGAAATGTCCTTTCTATTAGGCATCAAAGACAGAAAGAAACGTTTCCGTCCCTTTCTGATGAACTGAGATCTCTGTTTATAGATACGTAGTGCTCTAACAGGACAGAGTAAAGGCCTACGCCCGTCTGAAGACGGAAGAGCCTTAATAACAATAGGTTCCGGATATTTATTAGGAGCCTGATTCTTAGCTAAAAAACCCACATTAGTAGTGAAGGTGATAGTGTTCCCAACACCACGATAATGAGAATCATCCACCGATAGTGCATGAAGCTCACTGACTCTTCTGGCAGAAGAGAAAGCTAAGCGAAAAGCTGTCTTATAAGATAAGAATTTGAAATCTACTGTCCCAAGAGGTTCAAATGGCTTTTCCTTCAATTTAAGGAGAACCCAAGCTAAATTCCACTTAGGAATTAATCTAAGAGTTCTGGGTCTATTTATCGAAAAGTTTCTAACCAATTTCGATAAAGAGACATTAGATCCAATTTGTAAACTATCATGATGTGCATAGGTATCAGATAACATAGATCTATAACCCTTTATAGTAACAGGCTGCAGTTTGATTTCGTCAAACAAGTACACTAGAAAGTTTGCAATGTCTGGTATAGAGGGATCAAATATATCTACAGAATGATCCCTACACCAACGACGAAAAACCTTCCACTTAGCCGCATTGTTTAGCGAAGAGGAGGTCCTCCTACAGTTAGAAATCGCGTCCACTGCTCGTCCTGTAAAGTGCTTGCCATGCAAGAAGGACCGCACAACGGAAAAACGTGAAGGTTGAGACCTTGCGGGTTGTGATGGAGTTGGCGCGATTTCCCCTGCGAAAGAAGATCCTCTCGTGGAGGAAGCTTCCGCGGTAGGTCCCACAACAGACACCTGAGTAGATTTATCCACGGTCTCTGTGGCGACAGAGATGCTACCAACAGAATCTTGCATTGAGATTGTTTTATCTTTAGCAATACTTGTTGAATTAACGGCGCTGGAGGATACGCATATCCTATCATTCCGTCCCAAGGGATCGACAGAGCGTCTACTGCAAATGCTCTTGGATCCGGACACGGGGACACATACGTCTGCAACTGATTGTTGAGATGTGTCGCAAATAAGTCTATCATTGGCCGTTCCCATTGGTAGCAAATCTGATTGAATACTTGTTTGTTGAGAGTCCACTCCGACAGCAACAAGCGACCCTTTCGTGAAAGGGAGTCTGCTAGCACATTCAGACGACCCGGTATGTGACGGACCGAAAGAAGAACGTGATGTTCTAACGCAAACAGAAGGATTCTTTCCGTTAGATTGAACAACGGAACTGAATGAGTGCCTCCCTGATTCCGTATATACGCCACTACTGTCGTATTGTCGGATAGGATTTGGACATGAGCGTCGTGAATAATGTCCATCCAGTGACGTAACGCAAGCCAAATTGACATCATTTCCTTGATGTTTATGTGCTTGCACAGGAATTGCGGATCCCAAAGACCCTGGCATCTCGAATCCGTTGGGATTAATGATGCACCCCAACCTGTTTGACTGGCATCCGTCATAATGGTAAAACTCGGATCCGGCAACTGCAGCGGAACTCCTTGAGTTAACCACTGAATGTTTGCCCAAGTCTGAATCTCTTGTTTCACTTGATCTGACAAGAGAACGTCTACATCGAGCGAATGAATTTTCACACTCCAATTCTGAGTCAGGAAAATTTGAAGAGGACGTGTGCGTAGCCGCCCCATCGGAATGAGATCCGCGGCGGCTCCGCACAGACCTATCAGTCTCATAAATTCTCTCGCCGTGACTTTGTCTGCGTGCAGACAATAGCGAGCGTAACAACTGACTAATTTCGCTCTGGTTAACGGCAGACGAACGAGATTGTTGTGCGTCTCGAAGCTCATTCCCAGATGAGTGAATGACTTGGACGGCACCAGATCCGACTTCTCCTCGTTTACTATGAAACCGAGACGTCGGAGCAATAGAAGAAGATTCTGAACATCGTTCTGAAGCGTTAACTCGTTGCCGTACCTCTGAAGAATGTCGTCCAGGTAGGCCGACGTTACCGCAGACGAATGAGCTCGGAAGTAGATCATTACCGAGTTCATTACCCGAGTGAAAGCCCAGGGTGCTAGATTCAATCCGAAGCACATGGCCCGGAACTGATACACCACTCCTAGGACTGCGAAGCGTAGATACTTTCGGAATGTCGGATGTACCATGACGTGAAAGTACGCATCTTTGAGATCTATGCTCGTTGCATAATCGTTCACCCGAATACTCGCTCTGACCGATCGAATCGTCTCCATATAAAACTTCGGAGCGACGATCAGCTTGTTTATCCAGCTCAAATCTATGACTGGACGGAACGAGCCGTCTGGTTTCGGAACCAGAAACAGATGGCTGTAGAATCCCAGAGATTCCTGGTTTTCTACGACCTCTACCGCGTTCTTCATTAAAAGAGACTGCACCTCTGATAACAGAGCGTCTCTTTTCTGTGGATTTGACGGAAGATGAGTCCACTTTGGACTTCGAGTTAATGGAGGCTTTCGTTTGAAGGATATCTTTAGACCTTCCGAAGTCACTCCTCTCACCCACGGGTCGTCCGTAATCGACGCCCACTCTTGTGAAAAACTCGACAACCTTCCGCCAACCGGAACGCGATAGAGGTTTAAGCCATCACCTCCTGGACCTGCGAGGCCTGCAGTAGGAGAAACCACGTCTTCCACGACCCGCACCTCGCCTCGTCGACCTCGGGGCGTCCGACCGATTGTCCCGGCCTGAAGGACGTCCCGAACGAGAGTCGCTATCCTGACGGTCTCTCGAATAAGACTAAGAGGACGCACCGGAACCTCTATAGGAACCTCTCTTGGGCGCATTAGACCCAGAAGTGCCTGTCTTATTCGTGTCTGCTGTATCCGACTTTTTAGGAGCGGATCTGAACAACAGAGAATCATTAGCTTTCTTTTTAATTTTATCATAAATAGCGGAAAGCTTGCCGTCAAAGAGAAGTTCTCCTGAGACCGAAGCGACTCTAAGAGAGTTCTTCACCTTAGAATCCACTAGTGTGGATGTAGCTAGGGCTGCGTCACGTCTAACCAACTCCAGATTTGCCACTGAAAGGGCGGAGTTACACGTGGAATAAGCTACTGCCCTTGAAAGAAGTCTTAAAGAGGATTGTATATCCTGAAACTCTTCCCCTTGAAGGCGCAGTGATAACGCCTTAGTAAGGTGATCTGCGTAAGATAAGGCATCTAAATTGGCTCTGTTAGACGCAATAGCTGTTTCCAACACGGCGGTTGGAATAGAAGCTGACGACGGTAATGATAGCTCTAAGTCTTCCGCCTCGTTGTCCATACGCAGAGGAACTCTCGGTATACCCTGTCCTGCCGTGTCGAATTTATTCCTTGCATTAATGAAAGGCAGGTTAAGAGTATTAGCGGACAAGAAACCTGCTTTCCCCGTCCTGGAAGCAAGTTTAAATATAGCGTCGTTCAATAATTCAAATGTTCTTGCAACATTATTGGACTGCGACGGAAACTCGGGAGCGATGTCCCTGAACCGCTCAAAAAATTCAGAGTCCAATGACGCTATAATTCTCTTGTCCGGAAGCGCAGCAGTCTGGCCCGACGGAACAACTTGAGGGAGAAAGTGCCGGATGAAGTCCACGGCAGCTTTATGTTGTTCCGAAAGGGATAGCTCCAATTCATCCGTATCCCTTTCACCATCCGGTCGGACCTCCCGATGTTCCCGGTCGTCCGCCCCCGATGCTTCGGCGGAGCGTACCGACCCAGCGCCGTCGGATAATTCTCGATCCGACACCGTTTCTGTCGGCTGCTGGGATGCTGCGATAAGCTGTGCTATCTGCACAAGAATGTCCGACGTCGAGACCTGCGGAGGCGCAGTCTTTCGCTGCTTCGCCGAGGGCAGCTCCGCATCAGATGGCTCCCGCATACTTTTCCTATGCGAACGTCTGGAGTCCATCGGTCTCGAATCCCTGGCTGCCGGATGGTGTGACCTGGTCGCCGAAGAATCCTTCATCGGCGAAGGTGGCAAAATATCGGAGGTCACGCAGCCAAGGTGCGGTCGTGTGCGCTGACGAGAAGAGGAAGCCTTAACAGTCTCTGCAGACTGCTTATACAACGGAGCGTCCCGAGCGACGGACGTATGCTCCGCTAAAGACACATTTTGTACCACAACATCTGGTCCCAGATGTTGTTGTACGAGAGAGGGACCTCTCTCGCTCGCGGCCCGGCTGGACCTGGACGAGCTAGGAACCGGACTAAAAGGCTTCCTCCGTTCTCGTTTACTATCCGCCGTCACTGGGTGTGCATCTATTATGTTTATAGTGCTCGCATCACCCAAAATTTCCTCTTGGACCGCATCGGACGAACCCGGCTGCCGAACCATTCGGTGAATGGACGCTACACCGGGCGAGCTAGCGGACGACATTTGTCTAATCTCCATGAGCACTTTTGCCGCTAGCTCTGAATTCATTTGTGACGACGGACGCACACTTGAAGAAGATAACATGGAAACATCACCCTGTTCTGGTTCCTCTGAAATAGAAACTGAGAGAGTAGAGTGACCTTGTGGAGAAAGAGCCGGCATCGCTCTTTCTCCAGAAACAACATATCGTGACACACGTTTCCAATGTTTCTCATCCCAATGTTCACATATAGGACAGGGATTAATGCGAGAACACTGACTACAATTAATACAATGATCATGAAAGTCAGAGGAAGATTTCTTCCTATTACAATTTGAACAATGTCCCTTCATTGTGAAAGAACAACAATAAGTCCTAGTTACTCGCAAAAACCCCTGACACAAAGATACATAATAACATGATCCATTAATAAATGAAAAAACAATTGCAAAACAAAATAATTTTGAAAAAATATTTTTTTCAGAGAAGCCCAAGTTGCTGAAAAGTAACGTTGAGCCCCGATGGATCCGATGGCAAAGTGTGGTCAAAAATTTTAAATTTATATAAAATAATTAATGAGACACTTTCGGATAATATAAATGTATCTTATAATGAGATAAACTACCACAAAGGCAAACAGCCCCCCTCAAAAAAGGCTGTTGCCAATGAAAACAAACAGTGTAAACACACTAGAAAACATGACTCCAGGCACTGAAAAAACTGGCCCGGAATCAGTCATCAATTACACTCTATCTGATGCAAAACAGAGACTCCCAGGGGAGAATCTGTAGAACATCAGATGGAAGATGCAGAACACAAACGTTATACACCCATGGGTGAAAACGTAACTATGGGGAAAATAACAGAAAACATTCTGTAACCAAGCAACTCTCCCAGGAAATTTTAGAAATGAAACTTCTCAAAAATATGCCAAAAGCATGGGAGAATTGCCAGGAGGGACTTTAGAAGGCTAGGGGAGAGGAAACACTGAATAAGCAGTGCAACAATTAGCAAGAATGACAACAAGAGGCCCATGCCTCGAAAATAGGCAACTTAACATAATTTCATCAAAAAATTTTAAGTACAGCCCTGATTATTTTTTGCCACTTCTTTTTCCTCTCCTCCTTCTATCCTCCTTAGAATCACATTTTCTCCAAAAATTACGTGTCTGGCATCCTTTAAACTGAGATTTACAAGCACAAAGATCAGTGAGATGTTGACTGATGAAGGGCCAAACAGAGAATGATAATTGGCGCCAATTTCGGGACGACTGCGTCACTGCGCATGCGCAGTAGAGGCGTACTATGGAGGTCCTTTAGGACATGATTTCTTTTTGTTTT